>OX579636.1:38428106-38746893 GCA_951230915.1 Antitrichia curtipendula
TTGAGATTTCTAAATGTTTTGTCTAGAATTCATGTAAAAGTCTAGTAGTTAAATGTAGCATAGGCTAGATTTAATTTTAAAATTTAATTTAATTTGATTTTTTTTATAGCATAAAACCTAAAATGCCAAAGGTACTATGAAGCAGAAAAGTGCCAAAGGTACTGTGAGAGTGTGAGAGTGTGAGGCAACCAATTCAGTTCTTTTTGTTTTTCTTGTTTTCTTGTTGGAACAGATTCGACTGATTCGTGCCCCTTGGGAGGCTTGCATGTTAGGGGAAAATAGATAGAATCATCTCTCTGTATTTATCGCTCATTCATAGAATCATCTATACTTCTTTTGAACTTTCATCAAAATTATAGAGAACCTAGTCTTCTTTTGAGAAGGATTTCACGATTTCATCTCCATTTTAAAGATTAATCACACAAACCAACCCCAAATCCTAAGAGTCCCGTGTACTGCAGGAACTTTGGGACTTTAGGGATTAAGTATTTACCCTATGGAACGCCAGATTGGTCTTTGAGGGGAGGTTTTCTACATTAGTTTGATTTCCAATTAATTGTTTTGCAATTTTGTAAGCGAATGATTCACACAATAACCAACCGAGATGATTTCCACGGTCACCAGTCCGTACTGTAAGGGTTCAGTAGTAACCCTGCGGAACGCCAGACTAGTCCGTGAGTCCGTCACTGCCGCACCGCAACCATCTATCCAGCTAGTCTCATTTCCGAAAAGTCAAGTTTCAATTCGTAAGTACGTGCAGTTCGTTCGAGGTGGCAGAGCTATTAATTAATTCGACATCACGACTAGAGCGCTTCTGATTGCAATCATCCGATCCTCCGATCCGTGGACACATCGATCTACCTAGTGTATCAGAAGCCTAATTTCCAATTCGAGCACCTGCCCAACAGTTCCGGAGGAGGGTGGGCTCGAATGCCACTCAAGTGCTCTGAAACCCACAGCCAGAAGACGTTACGTTAATTCGATCGATTCAATTTGCAGAGCCTGGGTCAGTCGAGTCGTCACACTGGGAGAACGGCCGGGGCCCCTCGCTCGTCTCCCCCTGGGGAAACCCTGAATTTTATTTATTTTCCATGCATGAACGTCTTTGGAAATTCTAAATTCATATTTGCACTCAGATGCCCGAAATTAACTACGGTGGCTGTAGAAACTAGATTTTACACGGCTCAAAATAGGAGGCTTTTTTTTTACATGCACCCCTGGATGGACGTTGTCAGGACGAGCGAGGGGGCCAGTACACCCCAGCCCCTGGGAGAACGGGAGGGCGTTACGCCCCGCCGGTTTCCGTGTGTCAGTCGTGCAGCGCAGCCAGGCAACTGATCGACCGAACCTGCCGATCGATCAATGTTGTCACATGATTCACTCAGCTGAAAAGTTTCGCTTATTGCCACTGCGCGACCAGTCCTCAGGATTTCATTGATATCACCCACGGCCAGGGATCCAGACTCACGGCGTTTCTCACTCGAGGACACGTAGACTGCGGGCATCATTTAACCTTCAATGAGGCCGCGGAGCATAATACGAAACCCAGTGCAGACAAAATGAATGAACAACAGTGACCCAATGGAGATCGATGTCCGAGACCCTGAATCTCAAGCCTTCGAAGAAGACTGTTAGTATCTATCTTTCTTCTAGTATCGTGCACGTGGCCACTGTTTCAGCATGCCGACCACCGATATCGATGTCGAGGAGGTACTTCTTAAATGAGGACGTTTGCATGTCAATCAATGTGCACAGCCGAAGTTTGCAATTCATTCAAAATAGAAATGAATTTAGGTATTTTTCCCATTCAATTCTCTGTCGTGTTTTCCATTCGTTGAATTAGGACGCTAAACGTCCATGTCGGCGTTCTATTCTACAGTAGAACTCCTCTAAATGCATAGGTCCGGGACCTCTGACAACATTCATTTAGAGAGGTTTTAGCAATAAGAGAGGGTTTGCGCAATCGTAAACCACCACTGGTATTCATCATATTCAAAAGGCGGGCGAATCCTGAGCTGTAATGCCCGATTACGCGGGCAAAACCGCGTAATCGGGGATTACGGATTTTTCATGCAGTTCGCGATTTCATCCAACAAAAATTCGTTGCCCAGCGGTCGTTTACGCCGGGCAATGCCCCTCGTCGTCGGGAACTTCGCCAAAAAGAAGGGCCTCCTCGTCGGGCTCCGCCCTCCTCGTCTGCCCTTTTTTTGGCGAAATTCCCTCCTCCTCGGGCATTGCCCTATACAAAATCTTTTCCAAAAAGATGCAATGAGTTCATAATGATGCAGTCTTGGATGAACTGCGGTCCGCTTGTAAGAAGACACTTGTCCAGACGTATATAAAATATTATATAGTATTGCCTCAAGCCGGGACTGCTAGGACCGGATACTTATAGAGGTTTTTGCAATTATAAGGGGTGCAATTAGAGGAGTTCTACTGTAGTAAGGTAACTCTGCCTATGACATGCCAACTTTGGACCGGCCTAATGCAGGCTCAGAACTTCATGAGCAGTACATGTGTCTTGTGAAATGTATTGCTCATGAAGTTTTTTTGCCCTTTTCTTTTCAGAATACATGGAATCACAAGGAACAGTCCCTTGTAGGCAGTGTTAAGGAAATCCCCTTTGACAATTCTGTTCTTTGCCTTTTTTTCTTTCTAGAACATAGGGAATGTGACTCTCAAATTAAAGAAAATCTGGGGCCTCTAGAGGGTCGTTCCACAACCCTCCAAAGACTCCGCAATTTATTTATTTTTTGTTGATACATGGTTTTTTCCCCTATTTGTGCCTACTTGAAGTTCTGTTGTCAATATTCAACAATGGTTTAAAATGTGAAAACAAAGGACTAAAAAATTAGGGTTAAGGTACTGTAATGTACCTTAACCCTGATTTTTTTAACACTTTTAACATTTTATATTTAACACTAAATTATGCCCAAATAAGAAAATGTCCTCAAACTATCCAATGACAATCATATCCACATTTTTTGATGGGGTTGGATGTATGAAGGATTAACTTCATTGACAATTTGTAAGTTACAGAATGAGAAGAGGAGGTCTTTATGAAATTGGGCTTCTGATAGAGTTCACAATCCATGTGGGATTTGACAATGAGTGAAGATACATATCCCACATGGGTTGTGAACTCTACCATGATCTTGATTTCTTAAAGACCTCCTCTTTTCACCTTACAACTCACAGATTTAGTTCATTTTGGACTCACACAAGTCAAATTAAGTGGCTATTGAAGCATGGCAAATAGCTTCAATAGCCACTTAATTTGGCTTATTAGAAACTTATTTTTTTTCAATGAGGTCAAATTAAATCCACTTAAGCCAAATTTTATGTCTTAATTGCATTTAGTTTCACTTCATTGAAAAAAATTAAGTTTATACACAGTTTCAACATTAAAAACTGCAAAAACGATGGTCCAAGTGTTTAAAAACAAACAAATTGCGAATACGTTTTTTTTTGCACAAATATTTATTTTGTCTAATGCAGGAAAATGTGAGACATGGAACTCTACTGAAGCAAGAGTTTGTCTCCAATTCCAAATCAACTCAATTTATGAATTCAAGAGTCTAGAATGTAGATTTATGCTTCTAAAATCTAAATTTAATGTAGATTTAAGTGTGCAAAATCAAAATAATTTTTAGATTGTGGAAGCTTATATCTAACTAATACATAGATTTTGAATTTCCAATCTCATTGATTTGTACATTTCAATTTTTTTGATCTAAACCCTTTTCTAGGTTTTTAGAGTTCAAATGTGAGTAATATGTACATTTCTTTTGTTTATATATTTTACAATTTCTCACACTATAAAATTTCTTAGATTTCTATACATACAATGTATAATACAAGGAAACCAGCATGGTGGTATCCAGGGGTATTATATTTCGGTATATGATTATACACCTCCCAAACTTTCTTTAAACAAAGAGTTTCAGGGGTTATAATCATATTTTGACATATAATACCCTGGGGATGATGGCCTTCTGTTCTCCCTGTGTAGAAATGTGGAATTTCTATGAATACAATTCATTGTCATGAAAATTGACAACTTACAATTCTTAAGTGTCCAACCTTATAGTACCCTAGACAATCGATATAGGACAATTGTATCTTGTAAAATCATATTAGGTGGAAACAACATTGAAATGTAAGATGTGTCAATGTGTTGTAAAGTCTACCAACTATTAAGTGGAAACAACATTGAAATGTAAGATGTATCAATGTATTGTAAGTCTACTAATTTAAATGCATATAGGGAATTTGGGGAAAGTTTATGAAAATCCCTATGTACAAAGAAAACCCACTTGATTTCCTTGTGAATGGAAATTCTTTGAAGATTCATCCACAATGACATTAAAATATAAGGAAACATAAGAAATGACAAAAATTAGTAGGGACAAACTATAGAATTGTTAGAATTGCAAAAAAAGAGAAAATACAATATCAATTGTATCATAGATATATATATAATAATAAATATATTTTATTTACACTCTTATATAAAAAGCCTCTATTTTGAATATCTACTATAGAGTCACAGTTTTTTGTATGCTAAGAGTTACAACTTTCTATTTAACTAATATACTATTCTATACTAGTTAACTTTAGTATATCTAACACTCCCACTAGTATACTAGGTGAAGTTCTTTGTTTTGGATGAAGCTAAAAAATATTCATTGCAAACAATTTTCGTTTCCTTGCATTTGGGTTTTTGTTTTCTTCTCCTTTTGCTTGTCACGTGGCTACGCCGTAGAGCGACATGTTCCTTATACGAGCTGGCTAAGAGAGAAATGAGTGGCTGCTGTGAGCTGTGGGAGTACGGAAATCCACAATATATAAAAATAAATTAGAATAGGATTAGAATAGATCAAAATTTTCAGTTTCTTTTGGTAAATGTATAGAGAAATCCATTTAATTATGGATAATGATTTGATAGATAATTCCAAGTTACCAGAATTACTACAATTGTTCCGGAACCGGAAAGAAAACGGATCCAGAATCCGGATAGAACCCGGATTGAGGAACCCTACGGTTTAGAGTTCCGGGATAGGAACTAGGGCAACGTTATGGGAACGGTCTTCTATCCGTTCTCCTCCGGGAACTGTTGGCCAAACGTCGGGTACATAAACTTGTTGCCACCTTCTCTCTCTCTCTTTCTGTTTTGCTGCATTCTGCGCGCGCAAGTAGAGAGTGAAAAAGTGGTGAGTTAGCTTTGTGTTAGGGAGAGAAAGGTAAGGTTGGTGCCGATTGCACCATGTTAGAAATTGTTGTGTCGGTATACAATGATGGAGAGTAGTCATAAAGTTACGGTTGTAGCCCGGATGGTCTATCCTAGTATCCCTTCCGACCCGAATGCCCGGAAGCAGTTGGAAGAGGATCTGATGTGTATAGGGTGTGTCGGACTGATACGGAAGCTGTGGAATCTGAAGAGTGAGGAAATGATTCAGAAACTCATCTTGGGAGTTCCGAATTAGTACGAGTTGACAATGAAGGGTCAACCCGTAGCCTGGACCGAAGATTTCTAGACGGAGGTGTATGCGTTCAGGAAAACCGGTCCAGATTAGCCTCCCGGATGGATAAGTACGCGAGCAGAAAGTTCCAGAGTCCGACCAATGCCAAGGAGGGGTACATGATTAGCGAATGTAAAGATGATAGGCATAGAGGGGTGCTAGAATTCTTAATTCTACTCTTGTATCCGGAAAAGCCAACCCAGGTTACGGTCACCGTAGCCAACACCATCTTTGGTGCCTTGGAGGATAGGATGGTATACTAGGGTAGAATCATTGCAGGAGTGGTAGCGAAGTTGGCGGAACATGTGTCAAGGGGAAAGCACAGCCCTATCAGCCCTTACCTATTCCATCTTTACCATCAAAGGGAAGTTATGAGTGCTCAGGAAGTGGTAGCATACGACACAGGAGCAACTATCTTGTAGTATGGCCTCATGAATGAGGTAAAGTCGGACCATCCAAAATCTGAGGAGGAAGACAATCCGGAAGAGAAGACGAAACTTGTTGAATGTAGAGACAAGTGCAGGAAGTCGACTAATCCGGCGTCGAGAGGGAAACTTCCAGTTTCGGAAGATAGAGAGCCTACTTTGGTTCCGGAAGGTGAAGGAACATTGAAGTTCTTCAATGCCGGATTTAGTTGGATGCGGCAGGCGAGGGATCTCTATGACAACATGTCAAATCTGTTGATCGAGATCATGGATGAGGTGAAGGTGGAGCCAAAAAGGCTTATAGAGGAGATCAAAAAACGACCAAGTCCGGAGGTGTTATTTGCGAAGGACGAGCAGATCCGGAACTTGGAGAAGAAGTGGGATGATCTTCGAACCCGGGTCAATTGGACGAAAGGAAAGCTGGGTGTAGTGAGGCAGAAAGAAGCAGAGGCACTCTAGTTGGTTCAGAACCTTTCCATATTGGTCGTGCAGTCCACAGAGCTCGTAGTGTGGTCCAACCTCTTCAGTGATCGACATATGAAGGAAAGACTAGTAACCGGATCCAAAGTGGTGACCATCTTGGTTGATTTCCAAGCCAAGATGGAGGGAGTAGTGAAGGAGATGAATAAGATGTTGGGGCATTTGGATCTGGAAAAGGCGATGGATTTCTCGCAGTTTCCGGATGTTCCCAATTCCTTGTTCATGGGGACTCCGATTAAGGCGACACCCACCGTTCTGACGCAATCTCAATTAAAGGGCCTGAAATCCTTCTTGAGGCCACCTGCAGGTCTTTCTTCAAGCCAAGTGCAGACGTCGATGACGAGCGTGATTTTGGTTCTTAAAGTCGAGAAGGAGCCGTGTTCCAAGACTGTTCCGGTGCAGCCGGAAGTTTCTACCTTGTAGAACGTGTCGCCAACTCGATCAAATGTGGCGGGGTCGTTTTTAGTGCCCGGAGTGAAGATCTGTCGAGACCTCATCGACCGGATTGGAGGCTTGATGAATCCGGTTAGGACTCATCCGAAAGGCTTCTCCCACATGCAATAGTCGACGCCTATTCATGATAGTGCAATGGTCAACTTAGGGGAAATCGAGTAGGGGAAGGAGTCAAATGTAGAATACATCGAGGATTTAGAGGATGAGGAGTTCGAGACCGGATCTGCAACGGAGACGAATGAGGAGTCACCTCCACCATTATGTAAGATTTAAACCCGAGCGGCATTCTGATTGACTCCAGTGAAGTCAAACACAAAGGGAGCTGCAAATCAGGGCGAAAGCAGGTTGAAGAAGGTGCGCCAAGGGAGATAGTTGTTTTGTAGTTTGTTGTTTTGAATTTTTGATTTTTGTTCTGGAACGGAATTTCCGTGTGTGGGCTTGTAGGTGCTAGATTACCCACCCTTGGTAATCAAGCGAACACTAACCAGGTTTTATGCTTTTATCCACTTTTTGAATATATGGGGGTGTTGTAAGCGCGGTCCACTGTGCCTTCCAAGCAATGGATCTTTTTTGCTAACGTCTCCTAAATGTTGTGGATGGCAGCGAAACTAACTAGAAGTGCATGGGTAACTAACATGCTAACTGCAATGATCAGGGTGGTAGTGAAGCTTTACTCCCTAACTATCTATCCGATGTCTAGGGTTGACTGGGTAGTTGGCGTCATTTCTAACGTCCCTAACTACGTGAAAGGAGAACCCTTACGTTCCTTCCATGAACCCCCAAGACTATCTTTGGTGGTTTGACACTTCACTTGGAAGTTCTACTTTTAAACCTAATCCTAAAGCTCAACTTCCTATTCTAATTCTCAACCTCTCAATCTAGCTCTAGATTTTTACTCCTAAATTAACTCTAGAATTTACCCTCAAAATTTAACTCTGTCTTTTGACTTTTAACCCTAGGTTTTCACTTCTGGAATTAAATCTACAATTTAACTTCTACTCTAACTTTTTGCTTTTCAATCGACTCTAAAATTTAAACTCTAAATTTAATTCTAACTCTAAATTTTTTGACTCTAAGTTTTTACTTCTAGGATTAATTCTACAATTTAACTTCTACTCTAACTTTTTGCTTCTCAATTGACTCTAAAATTTAACCTCTAAATTTAATTCTAACTCTAAGATTTTTTACTTCTAATTAATTCCTAGTTTAAATCCTAGATTCTCCTTCTAACCTAAATCCTTAATTTCTGTCCATGATTCCTTTTGAATGAAATCTTAATTCAATTCCTCCGGTTACTCCCTATTACTTAACTTATTCTAACATGGTCGATTTGAAGCCAAATCTTAAGTGTAATATGTTTTTGGAACCCTCTATCCCTAATCTAGCACTCTTGAATCTAAAACCTATTTGTACTAATCATGACTTGCTAATCGTGCGTAAAAGGCTAATCAAGAAAATCAACTCTAAATAGGAAAAAAACACCGAGGATTAATTCAAAAACTCACCTCGTCACTGCTGGTGTTGAAAATAAGTTTGTCCACGTCCGCGTACACATCCTCATGCTCCATGGTGGTCTTTTGGTCTTGGTTGAATTTTCCCCAAGCTCATTGCTTATTTTGAGAAAAATTAGTACACCCGTGTGATCTAAACGTCTTTTTTTCCTTCCTCCTTCCTTTTCTTTCTCCCTCTAATCTTCTATACTGACATTATTCCACTTAACGCGATATTCGTTAATTTGGGAAAAATGGTACATTTTGGGACTTTCAACTTTTGATCTAAAAGTTTTAGGAGGCCTCCTAAAATTGAGCTCAATGTATTTTTTGTACACATGTCCTTACCTAAGAGGAGGAATTTGCGAGGGAAAAAATCTTAGTGGCTCAGACTAAATTTGATACCTTCAAATCTGGTTCAAGGTAACTTTTTGGGTTTTAGGTGAAATACAAAGTGGTACCCATGTTTTTCCCAATTTAACGAATATCGCGTTACCTAAGCTTTTATAGACGCCTTACAACTATAGATTCAAACTCAAGGGGTTTTTAATGTCCCTCCTACCCTCTTACACGACCTTGCTTTTGTGTCATCCTAATCCGCCTTCTAATGGTCACTATGAATTCTCGAGATTTCCCCCCTCAGCTTACTTAGCCTAAGCCTAGGTCACTACTTATCGTCTCTCTCACCTCCTCTCCTATTTCATCATGTTTTCCTCTAATCTTCCTCCATTTTTGTTGGTTTCAATTTGGAGTAGAAAGAGAGGTGGTACGTGAGGGTTGTATGCAGTTTTTTTTTTTTCAAGACAATTGGACGTGCGGCCTCTCTTCTTCCCTCTTCTTTTTCTTCCCCCCTCTTGGTATTTTGCGGTCGTGTTTTCCCAAGATAAACTTGACCCCTAGTTTTTAGAGTTAGAACCCGGACCAAAAGAAAACCGAAAAAAAAGGAAGGACCCGACTCCCCAAGGACCTCGACTCCCGACTCCCCCCTAGCTGCGACTTGCGATCCTCCAGTTGCAACCGGAGACCCCCCAGCTTGTGACCTGCGACCCCCCAGCTGCGCCCTCCGACGCCCAGGTGGACCCTGTTGCCCTCGGTGGACCTGCGACCTTAGACTGAAATCCCGACGCCCCAGGTGGACCTCGATTCTTTGGTTGACCTGCAACCTTAGACTGAAACCCCAACTCCCCAACTAGACTAGGGGGGGGCTGGTAGGGTCGTTTTCTTTCTTCTTACAAATTGGAATTCTGGGTTTTGGGCTTGGGTTTAATTTGGGACTGGTTTGAACTTGGGACTGATTTTGCAAAAAAAAATTAAGGGGTGCCAAAGCGTGAGGAAACTAAGTGCTAGAACTAAGGGAAACCGAGCTTGTTGGACTATGGAAACGAAGGCTAGGTTGCTACAACTTGACAAATGGACTTCTCTACCAACCTACATATCTTGGAAGCTGAACTTTGGAAGTTTCCACAAAGGTCTTGGAAACTAGACTTTGGAACAAGACAACGAGAAGGGTCAAAGTTTTGCCGCTAGGTTGGTTTTAACACCAACTTTAGAACTTTGAGGCACTCCGGGGGTTTAAAGCTCCACCGCCTAACTTTTAACACACACTTTAGGACTCCAAACCTTGTTTACAAGTTCAAAGCTTCGCCGTTTCCAAGGGGGGTCTACACGATGTGAGAGACTTTAGGAGAGGAAAAAGGTAAGAACTTTTTAAAGACAAACTATACGTAGGGTCAAGGCTCCGCCGTCCCGGAGGAGGGCCCATTGAACAGGGAAAATATTAGCAGAAGGATGTCAAAAATTTACATGGAGAAAACACACGAGTTAAGGCCACGTGGCCACACAAAGCTCATACGCTAAAGCCCCTCTGTGAGCTCCCAATTTGTCACTTGGAACTCGTAGAATTATTTTTTTGGAAATCTACAATTTAAAGTTGATAAAAATATACAAAAAGCCATAAAAAGAGTGCAGAACCAAAATAGAGTTGTGACATACCCATTATAGTATTTGGTCTAGATTTGTGTTTAGACTTGGAATCCCTCCAAACCTGGCTTAAAAATAGGTAGAAAGAACGAAACGGTTAGATTTGGAGGATTTCAGTCACATAGCCCCAAAAGGGCTAAATCCCACCATGAATGTGGCAATTCATGGCTAAGTCGGTCCGAGGGATCCACAACGAGGCCACTAGGTTGGGTCCTAGAGTTAGATTATAGAATTCCCCAAAACCCCGATTGTTAGCATGCAAGAGCCATTGACGCAAGATCAGGCCCGTAGAGGAATCTACAGCCCAAGAATGGTGTCCTAGGGTAAATCCCATGCCAGGAGTCCGACGACAAAATCGATTCGCCAAGATTCCTCTATCTACAAAAGATTCCCGCACCGTCGCTAATTCAAGGAGATGGCCAGCTCATCTCCACTGACCAATCGTGCCAGGTACGGAAACGCACCTGCACGTCTTTCATACGACTCCCTGAGAGGTCACGTGAAAAATACCGTCATCTTCCGACTTGCAGAAGAACCTTTTCCGGGTGGTCAACCCTTCTAACCTCCAACGGGACTTTCATGGAAATTACCCAGGTTACAAGAAAATCTCACTAAAAATTAGACTAGCTTGTTTTATGTTAATAATGCGCTCCGTGAAGTTTCATGACATTCCAATAGCGGCAAGTACCCGAACCGGCGAGATTCCTCAGGAATTAACCACGTGGCGGGGTCCCCGCCGCGTTGACCGGCATCCCGGGACCATACGATGGCAAAACGAAGTCAACCAAGAGTCTTTTCCAACTCTCTTGCACCTACCGGAGACCCTAGGCTATTTACATTTCTCAAAATAGGAGACCCCCAAGATTTAGGATTTTACCACAATTTTTGTTTTTAAACTAAATTAGCCTACGATGGGTTTTTGGCCTTGGTATGGGGGTAGGGGAGTCTTGGATTAAACACGGCAATCTGGAGCCAACGGCGCAATCCGTTTGACGATTGGAGTTAATCTCCAAAAGTTAGGATGTTGGTCTAGCGTAGATAGGTAAAAATAGTTTTTTAGGATTAGGATGAAAATCTTTGAGGATGAGGATGAAAATCCAAGTTGATAAGGTTACCTTAGAACTCTAGAGGGAGGGATGGGGCCTTGGAAACCTATTTAAGGTCCCCATTTTTCTCTCTAGAACACCTCCAATTCTTGTTTTGGGTCCGTGGATCCAAGTTATTTTGGATATTTTGGCATTTGAAGCCAAAAACCTCTACGGTGATTTTTGAGCTCTTTTTGAGCTCCATTGTTGTTAAAGTTCAAGCTTTGAAGTTCTTTGTGGAGTCTTTCTACCTTATTGGGGTGTGTCATTTGGCTCTTTCTCTTCTTATTTGTTTGGACTAACGGATTCTTTTGTCAAGTATTCTTGGTTTGATTGTACTAATCCTAAAGATACCACCCACTGTACCTTGGCGTTGCCGCTTTGGGGGGCCTTTAGTGTGGATCTTTGAGTGCCTAAACTAACTCTTATCGTACTAACCCATGCATGTTAAGTGGCACTAATCCTTGGAAGCATTTTTGAGTGTAGAGCGACCCCATTTGGGAACTAACCTTTGTCTAAAGTCGTGTTCACTATGTGTGGGACCTCTAGAGACGGCGAAGCTTTGAACCTGTTAGTGTCAGAAGTCCTAGATTGTGTGTGGGACCCCTATAGACGGCAAAGCTTTGAACCTGTGAGTGCCAGAAGTCCTAGATCATGTGTTAAAACAGTAACCGGCGAGGGAGCTTTGAACCTGTCAGTCTTAGGAAGTCCTAGAATTGGTGTTAAAACCACCAAGACAGCGAAGCTTTGAGCCCCCCTTATTACCAACTCCAAAGTTTAGTTTCCAAAATGTGTTTGGAAAATATCAAAGTTTAGCATCCAAAATAGTAGAAACGAGAGTAGTGGTGAGAAACTTAGAGCTCCTACCTCAACCGGCAGATTTACACCCCCTAGTTATCTCCACTAAATCCACATGTAGAATCCAGCGGTGTCTTAGCCTACCCAAAAACTTAGGACACCGTCCCAACCAGTTCACTCCCACGCCCAAAACCCAAGATTCCAACTTGTAAAAGAGAAGGAAAAACAACCAAAACCAAAGAAATCCAATCCCCCCCCCTCCCATTTAGTTAGAAAGTTGGGATTAGCCCGTAAAGAGGTTGGGTTCAGTCGTTGGATCGGGCAGTCACTCGGGTTGGGTTCAGTCGTTGGGTCGGGCCGGTCATAGGGTTGAATTCAGTCGTTGGGTCGGGCCAGTCACGGGGTTGGGTTCCGTCGCGGGGTTGGATTCAGTCGCTGGGAGTCGGGGTCCTCAGCTGGTCCATGGAGCTTAGGGAGTCGGGGTCCTTAGTTAGTGTTGGGGTTTTTTTTGGGTCCGGGTAAAAGGTCTAAAAACTAGGGGTCAAGGCTTATTTGGAAAAAAATTGACCGCAAAAAAAGAAAAGGGGAAGAAGAGAAGCCGCACGTCTGAATGTCGTGAAATATCTGCATACAAATACTCACATACCACCTCTCTTTCTCTACACCAATTTGAAACCAACGAGAATGGAGGAGGATTAGAGGAAAATAGGATGAAATAGGAGAAGAGTTAAGAGAGACAATAAATAGTGACCTAGGCTTAAGCTAAGTTGACTTAGGAGGAAAATCTCGAGAATTTGTAATGACCATTAGAAGGTGGATTAGGATGACACAAAGCAAGGTCGTATAAGAAGGTAGGAGGGACATTAAAACCTCCTTGGAGTTAGAGTCTATAGTTGTAAGACCTCCTTAAAAGCTTAGATGGAATAGCGTTAGTGTAGAAGAAGAGGAGGAGAAAGAAAAAGGAGAAAAGGAAAGAAGGGGTTAGATGGCAAGGTTGTAACACACTCTCGAATTAAGCGGTGAGCTTGGGGAAATTCAACCAAGACCAAAAGACCACCATGGAGCACGAGGAGGTGTACGTGGACGAAGACAAAACTATCTCCAACATCGGCAGTGAAGAGGTGAGTCCTTGACTTAATCCTTAGCATTCTCCTAACTAGCGTTGATTTCCTTAATTAACCCTTTACGCGTGATTAGCAGGCCGTGATTAGTACAAGTAGGTGTTAGATTCAAAAGTTGCTAGATTAGGGATAGAGGGTCCCAAAACCATAACACACTTAGGATTTGGCTTCCAATTGTCCATGTTAGGATAAGTTAAGTAGTCGGGGGTAGATGGAGGAGTTGAATTAAAATTTCATCTGAAAGGAACCATGGACGGAGATTAAGGATTTAGGTTAGGAGTAAAAATCTAGACTTAATTTAGGAGTAAAAATCTAGAATTAAAGTTAGGAGTAAAAATCTAGAGTTAAAATTAGGAGTAAAAATCTAGGGTTAAAGTTAGGAGTAAAAATCTAGAGTTAAAGTTAGGAGTAAAAATCTAGACTTAATTTAGGAGTAAAAAGCTAGAGTTAAAGTTAGGAGTAAAAATCTAGAGTTAAAATTAGGAGTAAAGATCTAGAGTTAAAATTAGGAGTAAAAATTTTAGAGTTAGGTTAGAAAGTAATAACTTAGAGTCGAAAGGTAAAAGGTTAAAAGTTAAATTGTAGAGTTAATTCTCAAAGTAGAAACCAGGGTTAAAAGTAAAAATTGAAAGTAAAAATTAGAGTTAGCACACAGGAATGCAAATTCAGAGTTACATTAGGAGGTTAGGATTTACTAGCAACCCTGGTCAGTGTAGTTAGCCTGTTAGTTACTCATGCATTTCTAGTTAGTTTCACTGCCATCCACAACATTTAGGAGACATTAGTAAAAAAGATCCATTGCTTGGAAGGCACAGTGGACCGCGCTCACAACACCCCCATATATTAAAAAGGTGGATAAAGGCATAGAACATGGTCGGTGTTCGTCTGATTACCAAGGGTGGGTAATCTTGCGCCCACACCCTCCAAAGCGGCATCACCAAGGTACGATGGAGGGTTGCTTTAGGATTAGTACAAGATCCACCAAAAAGACTCCCAACCTCACAAAGAGGACATACAAAATATAAGAAGACGCTCAACTTACAACAAGAGCACAAAGAGTATACAACGAGTACACAAGGCAAGGTAGAAGGACCCCCAAGGACCTTCAAAGCTTGAAAAACAACAACAATGGAGCTCAAAAATTGCTCCAAAAAGCACTGTAGAGGTTTTGGCCTTTTTGGCTTCAAATGCCAAAATATCCAAAATAACTTGGATCCACGGACCCAAAACAAGAATTGGAGGTGTTCTAGAGAGAAAAATGGGGACCTTAAATAGGTTTCCAAGGCCCCATCCCTCCCTCTAGAGTTCTAAGGTAACCTTATCAACTTGGATTTTCATCCTCATCCTCAAAGATTTTCATCCTAATCCTAAAAAACTATTTTTATCTATCTACGTTAGACCAACATCCTAACTTTTGGAGATTAACTCCAATCGTCAAACGGATTGCGCCGTTGGCTCCAGATTGCCGTGTTTAATCCAAGACTCCCCTACCCCCATACCGAGGCCAAAAACCCATCGTAGGCTAATTTAGTTTAAAAACAAAAATTGTGGTAAAATCCTAAATCTTGGGGGTCTCCTATTTTGAGAAATGTAAATAGCCTAGGGTCTCCGGTAGGTGCAAGAGAGTTGGAAAAGACTCTTGGTTGACTTCGTTTTGCCATCGTATGGTCCCGGGATGCCGGTCAACGCGGCGGGGACCCCGCCACGTGGTTAATTCCTGAGGAATCTCGCCGGTTCGGGTACTTGCCGCTATTGGAATGTCATGAAACTTCACGGAGCGCATTATTAACATAAAACAAGCTAGTCTAATTTTTAGTGAGATTTTCTTGTAACCTGGGTAATTTCCATGAAAGTCCCGTTGGAGGTTAGAAGGGTTGACCACCTGGAAAAGGTTCTTCTGCAAGTCGGAAGATGACGGTATTTTTCACGTGACCTCTCAGGGAGTCGTATGAAAGACGTGCAGGTGCGTTTCCGTACCTGGCACGATTGGTCAGTGGAGATGAGCTGGCCATCTCCTTGAATTAGCGACGGTGCGGGAATCTTTTGTAGATAGAGGAATCTTGGCGAATCGATTTTGTCGTCGGACTCCTGGCATGGGATTTACCCTAGGACACCATTCTTGGGCTGTAGATTCCTCTACGGGCCTGATCTTGCGTCAATGGCTCTTGCATGCTAACAATCGGGGTTTTGGGGAATTCTATAATCTAACTCTAGGATCCAACCTAGTGGCCTCGTTGTGGATCCCTCGGACCGACTTAGCCATGAATTGCCACATTCATGGTGGGATTTAGCCCTTTTGGGGCTATGTGACTGAAATCCTCCAAATCTAACCGTTTCGTTCTTTCTACCTATTTTTAAGCCAGGTTTGGGGGGATTCCAAGTCTAAACACAAATCTAGACCAAATACTATAATGGGTATGTCACAACTCTATTTTGGTTCTGCACTCTTTTTATGGCTTTTTGTATATTTTTATCAACTTTAAATTGTAGATTTCCAAAAAAATAATTCTACGAGTTCCAAGTGACAAATTGGGAGCTCACAAGGCCCCGGTTCTGGATTCCTAGGGGTAACTGGCATTGGCATTGTGGATATCTCGGAGTGTCAATGATTGATCACCTTGATTTTGGATGGCTTTTTTGTCCTTTTGTTTTAGTTTTTAAGGGTGGGCAAGACTATTGCCCATTCCATTCCATCCAAGCGCATTGTTCAAAATTTTACTAAAAAGACACGTGTTTTGAATAAATTCTTACTAAAAGTCTTCTAAAAAGGTCATTACTTAAAATCTGATATCTAGGACTATACTTAAAACACCCCTTTCTCTTGTAGTGATCTGAGCCACTAGGTAGACATTCCGTCTTCATGCAAGAGTTTTATGTTGGTTTGTTTATTCAAAGTGCCGAGGTGTAAGTGGAGACAAGTTAGGAGGAGTCCGGATCTTCAGTCAATTGGGATATGATTTTGAGGGGAAGTTTGTGAAAGGAGTTTTAGACTTGGAATATAGGACTTGTGCGTAGTACCTTTAAAATATTGGAACGGTAATCGAATATTTTCAAAGAGTGGAGCGGACGTAGATCCAAAATTTAGGACAATTCTGTACGGATACAAGCAACTGCCATAGGAAATCTCCACTCATCGGAAGGTCTACCAACCTTAGAACCAATTTAACCATTAGGAAACCAATCTCTGTCAATTCCAAGTGTCTTGATCTGTCATTGTAGTGAAGAAGATCAAATGTATTCTGGATGATATGCTTTCCGAACCGATCATCCATATAGATGTGAGGGTACTAAGTTCTCTTCCATTACAATATCATATTTGTATGTGTGCTTGTTTGTTTGGTGTGAGTCACTACAAAAAAAACAGTGAATAAATGACTGCGATAAATGACTGCAAAACAGTCATTTAGGACATTTTCGACTACATCGTGACTTCAGGACTTGAAGTCATTGTGGACAAGTGTGTGACTGCAGTGACTAGCAGTTTATTATCACCGTCTTGGATGAAAAGGGGATGACAGGGTCTACGTGGCACTTGTGATTTTCGAACAGTGCTGTCAGAAAGTGTGGGCAGCTGCCCATTTCAGTCCGGAATTTTCGAGATGCGGCATGACGTCAGCAATTTCGGAGTCACTCTGAAGTCACCATGGAGTCATTGACACGTGGAGATGGATTGACACGTCAGCACACTCTATAGTTATTTACAAGTCACTCTACAGTCACGAAAAGTGCTCCGCATGGTTTGAATGGTAATTTCCTGAAGTCATTTGGAAGTTGAGGGTAAGTTATTTTAGAGTCATTCTGCTGGTATGGAATGTTTGGGATTGCTGACACGTGGCGATGTGATGATTTATTTGCGAGTCACTGTAGAGTTATTTTGCAGTCGGATTAGGGGGGTGACAAACATCCTTGTTCACATATAGTTGATTAACGAGTCATTTGTGAGTCACACCAGAGTTATTTGTAGGTCGTCATTTGCATGAGGTAGATGCACAGCACATTTTTACATTTTCTGCTGTGCTCGCTTCCAGTCACCTGAGAGTCAGACTCAGGTTAGGAAATTTATGGAAGCATCAACTCGATCTCGGGAGTAGTCATTTCCTAGTTATTTGCATGTCATTTTCTCTCTCCTCTATTACTGACAAAGCTATTGTTAGTCATTACAAACGTATATATGCGATGCAATTACGTTCTCAATGTAAGGCTGTCTCTACTTTGTCATCTATTTCTGCCCTTAACACGTTTATGTAGCCCCTAACACACTAGCACTCTCCTACGGTGAATGCAAAGAAAGCAACGACCGGCGACATGATGGGTTTAAGAAAGTAGACCTCATGCATTCCACAATCCTTTTCTAATGCAATAGGGAAGGGGCCCAATATAAAAACAAAGGCCTTCAGTGCCAAAAAGAGGTGCATTCAGAATACTCCGTTCATCACGGAAGACTGTATATAAAAATGGAAGCCTTAATGTCTGGAGACAATGTCAAACAATAGAGTGGGAAAGGCCACCTCACATTGTAATCTTCAGGTACTTCTGGCTCCATATGGTACATGACCCTTTCACATCTTTCATAACTTCCTGGTCACCTTGGGGATTAGGAAACATGAGTGCCACCTCGCCCTGGTGAATTTCATGGACGTCCACCTTGAACCACGTTTCGGGAATGTTGTTACCGTGGTATTTATGTTTCCCCGGTAATCCACTGATCTTACCCACCGCCACTTTTTGCTTGTGCGCTCGCGGATTTAGAAGAAACACTTCGTCTCCGCAGTGATACTGCAAGCAGGCCACTGATTAGCAAACATACATGAAGGCCCAGCACAAATAATACATCGAAGTTGATCCACATACAAACCTACTATAGGCCGATGAGCAGCTGTCGTCCTCATGACTGTGACGTGACTTGAAAATGACTTCTTCATGACTTCCTTGTGACTACGACACCACAGCATACTGGACAAAGCCACTTTAGGCAGACAGGTGAAAATGCCACGGATACCCTTCACGGACAATAATTAATATGAAGCTCTTTCAACCAACTACAGCAAAATGACCCACTCTCACATTCAATTGAACTTCATGAAAGGCTGCCCCAACAATTCCATTCTACTACCATGGACGTAGAGCAAATTTGCAAACTGCTTCTAAATCATGACAGAAGAATCAAAATCTACAATACATTGTTGTCTACCGTGGAACTACAATTACAAGGTTGAACTTACTGATTTCGAGGACGGAAGGGGAGCTTTCTTGGCTGCCGCCGATGCAGTCCTTGGTCGGACCTCCCGCTTCTGTTCCTTTACCTGCACACGTACAAGTTCGTCATCAGAAAAGAAGATCACAGGAAGGTGAGGGGGCGCTTTCACATGTGCAAGCGCGTGGGTAGCTAATCCCCTCACCTTCCAGAATGTCCAGAAACTCAAATGCATGTCCAATACGGCGTCTGCGCAGCATTTGTGGCATTGATTCGTTGACAATTTCAGGAAATTTGGATCGAAAATCAGCAACGTCTGCGCTTGAGTGCAGAGCCTCCAACAATGGCCATAGGTACCGTTTCAGGTATTCCTTGTCATCTGCCAATGAGCACATCCACTTCACATAGAATGGGGTACTAATGATTACATTAGCCTCTGGATTGCAGTGGACCCTACTGTGTTTACTGTCTACTATTACTGTATTAGCTGCACGAAAACGGGGCCATGTTGCATACACTGCCTCCAATTGCTTACCCCACTCGATTGGACAGCCTTCTCTGATGTCCTCACCCTCAAGAACTTTACCTGACCAAGCAAACAAGGGGGTTCCGGACCCTACAACTTTCATATCAGCCAAGACTGTGGACAACACGTCCTCCATATGGAGCTTACTGCCGCTACCCCAGAAGCCCACACAGTAATTGCTAAAGCATCGAGAAAGGAAGGGCTTCAACCATGGTCGAAATACTACTCTCCGAAGTGCAATTCGAATGGTACTTCGAATTGCAGGGTTTGGGGATTGTCTAGACAACAGGCTAGAATCTAACAATGTACCATGTACATTGAAAATTATTAGTTTGGGGTGACCACAGTCTCTAAATTGAGGCATAACGGAAGGAACGGCAGGTCTCACCTTAGTCGATGTCACTGGACAAATGCCGGGCGAGGTAAATACCTTCAACGGCGATTGCCGTGGTTTCCTAGACCTTCTCTGTGAGGGCGATGGGGCTCCGGAGGCTGCTCCCACTGACTTCGTCCTCTCTCCAGTAACCTCCACCACATCTGCTGTGTTGGGGTCTGCTTGACGTGTGTGCATTTCGGCGTCACCGTCGTCTTCCTCTGCTTCCCCTGCCACACCGGTGCTGTTTGCAAGCGAAGGTCCACCACTATCGGGCGTACCCGGCTCGCGCTCTCGGACGGCAGGATCTACACCCACCACCGGTGGCTCTAAGCTTCCTGAGATCTCTTCACGTCCTTCGAGAGAGTGGGTTACAATTTCGGGACCAGGTCGCGACTGCAAGAGTACTGGTGCCACTGGAGCTGATGGGGGATGCAACAGTGGAGCGTCAACCTCCACAACGGACTCCAACATCGACTTTGTCACTGGCTGCGGGTCTACCTGAGTTTCAGAGACCATAACTTCCCCAATCACTGGCTCGTTGACAACTCGTTCTGCCACCTTCCACTCTTTGGGCATGCGTTCAAGGTCAACCACATGGGCTTCAGGTGGGATCCCCACTGTGGCTTCACGAGGGTCCAATTCGAATTCATCTTCAGACAACGTGATGTCCGCAGCCGCGGCAGTCACCCGATTTCCCGATCTCTTCCGTGGTTTGGCAAAAGGGCCTCTTCTCTTTTCTGCTGCACCATTTCCGGAGGGACTCCGTTCATCTCCATGTGCAAAATTCCTCATGAAGGTGGAGAACATTGAACGCAATTCACCTATGGCCGTAGAAGTGCTTCTGGAATTTGCTGCGAATTCCTGGAGCTGGACGTCGACGTCCTTCTTCCATAACTCCAGGGACTCCCAACGACTTGAGTCACTTGTTCCCCCCGCCTACTCATAGATACGTACAGGTGAATGAGATTAGAAGACCCCGAGTTACGCTGAAGACACAAAATATGACTGGTACTGCATAGTGACTACGAAATGACTTAGCTACAACTGCAAACAAAGGAGGGTCGTTCCAAGTGACTTCGACTATGAGAACTACTGCTGTACCCAGAAGAGACGAGGAAGGAAAACTACATTATGCTCTGGAAGAACTGGAAGGAAAACAGAAGCCCAAAAAAATATTCAATGGAAATGAAACCCCGACCGCGTGCTCGAAGGTAATGCGCTTCAGATAACCATGACTTTTAAATGACTCACGCATGACTGTGGGACTCAAATATGACTCAACACAACTTTGCTATGACTTCAACGCGACTGAACAATTGCAGCGGCGTTTTACTGCACCCTAGGCTGCTAACACAAGACATGGGCACGTCGTGCTTCAAATGATCATGGGATGATGCCAGTTCTCATGCATTCGGCAACATAGTGCATGCACTGACTTGACACATCCGAAACGGGCGACTGCTTGCCACATCCACATAGGTAGAAGTCCCCTACCACATACCCGACCGGGCAACTGAATCCACTTACCAAAGAGCCCAAATCCTCACACACGCAAACAAAACAGTTTACCGCTGAACCGGAAGGGGAACTCACATTGAAAGGTAGTCTTGGCCGTGCACTTGAAAGACTCCCCTCGCCATTGTCCATCATGGCACTGCTTGTCTCGGGACCTCCTCCCTGTCAACATTACAGAAACCAGTACTTCATCTTTGTCCTCTAAGCACAAGAAAAGAAACCACTGTGTGGACCTTCAAACCTACACATGCTTGCATTTCAGTATTGGATAACAAAACTGAAGAAGTATATTGGACACTTACCGTGGAGGACGGGCGACCGGATTTTCCTCTCCTCCCCACCGACGTCAGATTCTTCACACTCTGTCGTGCAACAGTCATCTTTTGCGCCTTGTCTTTCTGCTTGTCCGTGTTCCAGTACTCCTTCAGGCGGTCCCACTCCGGTTTGTCGACATGAAGAGGAGGAGTGTCAATTCCCTTCAAATAGCGATTCATGAGGCGACATCTTTCTGCCTTCAGGTACCTCGACACGGCCAACCTAAATCCCACCATACTCAGCGGATTCCCCAAGTACTCGAACTCGTTGTCCAAGGCGGCTCGAAGCTTTTGCAGCGTGTGTGGCTCATGCTTGGACCAGCTCACCACACTTACGTCCAGACATTTCGGGACCAGGTCGCGCAAAGTTTCATCCTAGGCGTTCTTCCCTTCGCATGTGGTATCCACTTCGCCGCCTGGTAATACAAACACTCGATTGGGCTTCACTCCCGCAAGGGCACGTTGGCGAGTGGACAAGTCGTAATCACATTTTCGCTTCCTTCGACCACTGCGATCTTCGCCGTCTTCTGCAAGGGCAAGTCCATTCTGTCCACCCCACACATCTGGGATCACTGCTGCTGCTCCCGAATTCCACGCAGTTTGGGATTGCGGCTGCATTGGCATGTAGTGCCCTGGCACCCATGCGAGGTTCGGTTGGCTGGATTCTATTGTTGGAGGAGGACGCGGTGGTGGTGCAATGTGCATTGGCGCACATTGGCCCGACGATGTTGTCTTCTTCCTCTTCGTCCTCGTCCTCTTGTCAACCAGAGGTTCTTCGTCCTCCAGCTCTAGGTTGTCTTCAGAAGAGTCCATAAACTCTTCCTCCGATCCTACCAAAGACGCCATTATTTTTCAAAACAATTCATAAATTTACTACCCTAATCCCAATGGTAAAGCTACAAGCATCACAGGAAGACCAATCGCGAGATTTCCGAAGAAGAACCCTAAAACAGTGAACCCTGAATGACACAGGAATCTCCCAAACTGCGAAATTGACCCTAGAGAAACGATAAGAGAACAAGCATTACCTGCGGACTTTTTCTCCTCGTCGGATTGCCGCTCAACATGTGTACAAGCAATTGCGAGGTGCATCATACCTGTCGCGATGGCATCGCCATCAGATTTTGTCGCCTCCGACGACGAGTAGAACGCGGACCTCATCTGCGGGCTCCGCTTGCCTCCCTCTGCCTCCGCTGCTTTCCTCAGTGGGACGCCTGCTCGCCGTGAACTCCTCCGCACAACTCCGTCGCGGTTTCCAGAAGTGGGAGTTCGCTTACTACCCTGGGCCTTGGCAATCGCTTTATCCCTGCCCCGACATCCAAGAAATGTGGCGTCAAATGAAAGAGATACGGCCTCGGCAGGGAAAGACACTCAGCGATGACGACAGATAGAGGGAAGATTGACACTAGCGTGCACTGACTCTGGGCGACAAGGCAGGCTTGGACAGGGGTTTAGGGTTAAAGCAAGACACAGTTCTCAAGGAAAGAAGAAGACCATGCCGGCTCCTACGTGGCGGCCACGTCGGGAACATGGCTTCTTCAACCATGTCTCTGGAATGTGACTAGTTAATGACTCGCAAGTGACTGTCATGTGACTCTGACGGAGTCACCAACAAGCCCGAAGACATAAAATTCAACTTCGAGGGTTCTCATGAACGACAGACTTATGACTTCTGGGCAAATGAATCCTTGGGACACAGCGTTGGGTGTGGGAAACCCTATGAATGCGCCGCCTCTCTGCTTCGAAAACCATGCACGGGACAGGCTCAGAGAACAACGGTACTTTCGCGAGGAGGTGGAGTCCTCTGCAAACTTCGAACTCTTGCATTTATCAACACATGAACATGGCAAATCCGTGGAGCTCAAATTACAACGTAGGCAGGAACAACTCCAAGGTCGCGGGTTCAATGCGTACTGGCTCTGTGAAATCTGATCAAGCTGCGTTGAGGGGAAGGGGTCCGGAACTTACAGCTCCGCCCTCGCTGCCAAGACTGGAGTGGCCATCTGCTGCACCCGCATGACGTTCTCGTCACGCAGCAGTTCGTACACTCCCTTCTGAGGCGGTGGACTATTCGTCGGCGCTTCCATTGTGCGGTGTAAGTCTTCTGGACGCTCTCCGGTCACGATGGGGTTCACGACGAACCCTGATCTCCCGTCAAGTTGCCCGATCACCCAGTCCGCCGCTTCAGTGTCGTCCTCGTTTGCAGGCGATTGGTCCTTCACCTCCGCAATCGTAGCAGAGAGAGAGAGAGAGAGTGAGCCGCTGTGGTTAACTCCAATTGGAAGGAGGAAATGAGATATTGTCGCAATCGGTGATGGAGGGCTTTCTCTTGATGAGCGCCGTCGGTTACCGGCGGCTCGTCATTAAATTGAGGATTCTGACAGTAGTAATCAACATTTTCACGATTTGAGAACGTGCGGTAGCCTTGATCCAGTCTGATTTGCATTCGAGTACAATCCACGTTCACTGAGAGAGTGGAAGTGAAAGACTTAATCACGTTTCTAATGACACCTGCATATGCAAAAAATCTGTCGACGCCAATACCTAGTTACACTGAATTCATGCTGTGAAGACATATGTGAGTCATTTATCTGTGTCATTTTTTGACTACGCAGTGACTTCTGAAGTCATGGAAAAGTTACGGAAGACGCCAGTGAATGCTGAAGGACGCACTGCGACTCGCGTTTCTCGGAAGTACAAGGTATCAGTGATGGAGGCTAAATAAGTCCTGCTCCGAAGGTCCCTTCACAGGTTCTATTCCATTACCCTCCCGATTTCGTTCCTGTGCATGACATGGTAACAAATTTGCCAAACCGGTGAAGATGATTCCCGCTAGGCTTCCATTGTCCGACAGCGGCAGACAAAGACTTAGAGATGAGCGCCTCTAGTTGAGGGAGTTACAACGAGCTAGAGAGTACAATGTGAAGAAGTTGCATTGTCCTTGCACGAAGTGCAGAGGTCGCAAGAGACTTCTCCTGAAGAACGTTCAAGCTCACCTTGTACGTCATGGAAGGCATCCGGATTGCCGCATTTGGAGAGGCCCAGGCGCAAGGGATTCCTCTGACGAGGAGTGGGAGCAAGAATTTTGGGGACCCCATAGACAGGCGACATCCGGCATGGCCGCCCTAGATGTTGATGTTGATACGATAGGCATGCTAAATCAGGCATTGAATATAGTGGACGCTCCAACATTTTCGGCCGAAAGAATTCAAGAGGAAGTGAGGAATGCCTTTTCCACGGCGGACTCTATCCACGACGAGTGCATGGAGGTGTTCCACAGTGATGTAGCGGAGGCTGAGGAATGTCGTGACGAGCATACTCCTCCCTCGGAAGGGACTGACAGACTTGACACTGACGACCACCGCCCTCCAGGTGCAACCACTAATGGAGTTCACAGTGACGGAACCTTTGATGCCAGGGCATTGCAAGGGTGCCTAGAGCCTTTGTATGATGGAGCTGCTTCGAGCAAGCTCGCGGCGACGGTCTAGTTGATGAATTTGTGCACTGTGCATGGTGTAAGCAACCACTGCGCCAACGAATTGTTCAGCATTCTGCATTCTCATCTCCTACCAAGGAACAATAACTTGCCTCGAAACTACTACGCAGCGCAGGCCTTGACGGGGAAATTGGGTTTGACGTACAATACCATCCATGCATGTGAACGAGGCTGTGTGCTGTTTCGGGGGCCCTATGAGGAAGACCTACGTTGTCCCAAGTGTGACAGTCGCAGATACCGGGATGAGGAGCGGCGTTGTTTTCCAGTGAAAGTGCTGCGCCACTTCCCCATCATTCCCAGACTGCAGCGCATGTTCATGAGTCCAAAAATCTCGCAGCTCTTGATTTGGCATGCAGAGAATCGGAGCAACCGTGACGGAGGTGATGGCCTTGTCAGGCATCCTTGTGACTCCAAAGCTTGGAAGCATTTCAAGGAAAATGTGGATCCCTCATTTGCACGAGATCCTAGGAATGTTCACTTTGCCTTAGCAGCTGATGGAGTAAACCCTTACAAGCAGAATAGGACATCATGGTCAACATGGCCAATGTTGCTATTGAACTACAACTTACCACCTTGGTTGAGCACAAAGAAGTTTTTCATTTTGTTGGCACTCTTAATTCCAGGGAGGGAGTCCGTGACGGGTGACGTGTTTGACATATATTTAGAGCCACTAGTGGAGGAGTTGTTGGAGCTTTGGGCCGGGGTCCCTGCCCATGACGTCACTAAGGATGCAGGTGAAAAGGCTTTTCAGTTGCGTGCCATGTTGCTATGGACTGTACACGACTTCCCGGGGTATGGCACAGTTGGAGGATTCAGTCATCAAGGGTATGCAGCGTGTCCATGGTGTGGTCAAGACCTTGGTGCTGAGCATTCTATTGAACTGTCCAAGCAAACTTACGGTGGGACTCGTCGATGGCTACCTGAAGATCATCCTTACAGATCAGAAGGTATGAAGGACCACTTTGACGGATTAATGGAAAACCGCTCGAAACCCCGGATTGTGACTGTGGAGGAGCAAATGCAACACGCACTACAGTGTGAGGCATGGAAAGCTGTCGGAAACAGAGAGGGTGCCGCAGGGGACCCCTCCAAAATTTTTGGCCTCAAGCGGCTGAGCATTCTATTCAGATTGCCATACTAGAGGGTAAGATTACCAGTTTTCGCCTTTCTCAGCAGAAAACATTAGATGTGACTCGTACGTGACTTTCCAATCACCCTCTAGTTCCTCCCAAGTCATTTTCAAGTTAGTGTTACATGGATACGTCAAGGTTTGACTACGAAATGACTAGTATGTGACCAGGTTGTGACTGTGGACTTGTACCTAATCTGTTGGTCATGTCTGCACTGCCAGTATCTTCTCATTCGCTACACGCTAGACCTCATGCATTGCGAAATGAATCTAGCCAAGAACTTTCTGAAAACCATATCAGGGAAGAAGGACACAGTCAAAGTGCGGAGGGATCTACAACGCCGAAATGTGAGGAGGCACCTGTGGCTCGCTCCACACCCACGTAAGGCAGGGAAGATGGTGAAGCCACAAGCATCTTATGTTTTGTCCGAACAGGAGTTTGAGAAGTTTGTCAAGTGCATAAAAGATTTGAAAACGCCCGCGGGGTACTCGTCGGACCTGAGCAAGTGTCTCCGGAAGAAGAATTTTGGTGGCCTGAAGTCGCATGATTACCATATTCTGATGCAGCAGATCATGCCACTAGCTCTTCGTGATCTGATGGAACCAGGACCTCGTATGGCTATTATGCGAATGTGTAGGGTATTTCGTCGCTTAGGCACAAAGGTATATAATCCAGCAGACTTTCCGTCTCTAGAAGCAGATGTGGTAGAGAGCATGGCCCTTTTGGAGATCGAATTTCCACCTTCATTTTTTGACATAATGACTCATCTCCCATACCATTTGGCAAAGGAGTTGGACTTGTGTGGTCCAGTTAGTGCACGGTGGATGTATCCAATGGAGCGCTACATGAAAGTATTGAAGAACCACGTCCGAAACATGGCACGACCAGAGGCATGCATGGCGGAGGGGTACTTGAAAGATGAATGCATTGGATTCATTACGGAGTACCTCCACAGCTTTGAGGGCTCTCACAGGCGTGTATGGGACGAAGACGAAGAATATGGAGATGCTGAGGAAGTTCTGCAAGGGGCAAGAAGGCTGTACGTGATGAGTTCCGAGTTGAGAGATGTGGCCCACCACTATGTGCTTTCCAATGCTGCAACCATGCAGGATTCCTTCATGTAAGTTAAGGAGTTCACTCTTCCCTGTGATACATTGATCCCTAATATGGCTCAACAGTGAAGCCTTTTGTGTAAGCTAGGGACATTTAGACCTGAAATCTTGTGTAGTTCTGCATTCGTTGTAGTGTAGTCATTTTCGGACAGTGCTTACAGATGCTGAATGACTCGCAGTCGACATAGAAGTGACTGCTTCAAGTCACGGAGAAGTCATAGCTCTTCCCCTGCCTGATGAGAATTACTCCTAAAGTCTACACAGTGCGTCCTGCTGGGTCTATTTTAGAGTGGGGACCGTCTGCTTCTGGGTTTAATTGTGTTTCACTGGATTGTCCAGGATGTGGAGGACTGAATCACAAGAGAATCCGGAAACGCCATCCTTAGCTGATTGGATGCAACGCAAAGTCGGAGAGTCGGACTTGGATTTGCATAACCCAGAGCACATGGACCGCTTTCTCCTCAGCAAGAAACCGTCCCGGAGAGCTACTAGATATGCACGAGTCACAGCATTTGGGCTGCACTTTAGAGTGGAGGATGACAGTACAAGACACTTGTTGAGTTACAACAGCGGGGTAGCGTCCGTTTTCCACGAGACTGCTGAAAATGTTGAGGAATCCTCGTTGAACTACGTGGGAGTACTTCAAGATGTCTTTGAGCTGGATTATGGTGCATTGAGTACGAAGATAATTCTGCTGCGTTGTAAGTGGGTGAAAACCATAGACAATCGAGGTAACCCTACGTATACGAAGGATGAGGCTGGATTCCTCGTAGTGAACTTTCGGCACAAATTGCCTCGTTTGGCAGACCCGTTCATTTTTCCAAGCCAAGCTACTCAAGTTTTCTTTTCAGACGTTACAGGAAGACCGGGGTGGAAAGTTGTGCTACGGAAAGAGGCACGAGCTCGACGAGAGGTTGTTGACACATCCGATGCATTTATGAACACAATAGTGGAGAGTGACGGGCTAAGAGCTCCCCGTAACCTGCCAATTCCAACCGAAACAGTCAATTTAATTGGGGCCATAGAATTGTCCGAGGAAGAGAACTTGTTAGCACGGGCAAGATATTAGTGTCATTCCGATACATGAAGCGCTCATACTTGGTGCCACCTCTGCAGAGCATGTACAAGTGATTATAGCATTAGTCGTCCCTTTTAGCACACAAAATGTCGTTGAAGCCTTCTGTCTGTACAGAGAGAAATTAGAAGAAAATCCAGTTCTATGGACATTGGTACTTAGGCAACGTATGAGTACCCTGAGCATTGATTTCAGTACCTATAAGTCATGGTCCGCCAAGACTGGTTGATGACTGAAAAATGACTGTAGTAGTCATTTGTAAGACAGTTGGAAGTCATCATGGACGGTCGTTTGTAGTAGTGAATGTGGCACTCCTTTTACAAAAAGCATACCCTATTCTGAGTCTTTAAAGAATGTAGAAGAAGCCTTGAATATTTATAGGGATAAATTAGAAGAATATCCTGTTCACCTGGGCCATCTATCTTCATTAAACGACACCTTACTCGAGCAGACTCTCTACTGTTTGATTCGTTGCTTTTTTTGTTTTGGTAATTTCTCACATGTCTGACCCTTAGTGGCCTCCGAAGTTTCGAATGTTGAGACGAAGTTCTCGCAAGTGATCCTTCACAAGACATTTGTGGTGATTTTGGACCAAGGAGCTTGCTGTTTGATCATTTTTGATGATGTGAAACGTGATGGAATATATCCTTCCACTCTTGAAACTATATCGAACATTAGGAATCTGTTAGGAAGCCTGCATTTGAAGTCCACCAAAATAATGGCGATACGCCAGTGGTGGTCTCTATGAGGGACCTTCCTTCATTTTGAATGTGGTTTATGTACTGGACGTGCACCGTCTAAACTACGCTCACATGTCAGTCATTTTGAAGTCGCTCAGAAGAAACGTCGAAGTCGCATACTAGTCGCCCCGAAATGACTGGTGTCCACGTCAGCCTCTTCATCGGCCCGATGGTGGCAGTGTAAATCAATTCATTCAGCACTCTGTCAGTTCCTAGTCATTTCTGAGTCTCATTGAAGTTACCGGAAGCCGCGTCTTCGAAGTCCTAGACTAGGTCCATGCTTTATTTTTTTCTGGGCTGCCCGAAGTCCGCCAGAGCGGGCAGCATGAACCACCCAAATCCCTGAAGTCATTTTGTATTCACATTTAAGACATGCAAAGTGTATTTTCGTGACTTGAAGTGACTTTCGAATGACTAAGGTGTGCGTTGCATCGTGATCCTCAGTTCCCGACGTTCCACTCGTTCCCAAGGACGACTGAAAGTCGTAGATGAAACTCTACTTTCATTGCACCCACGTCCGCGGTTTAGGAAAGTGACTGCCAAATGACTGTTCCAATGCTGCTGCCCCAGCGCTGGTGCAATTATGGAATTCAAAGTCATTCTTTAGTTGTTCCGGACATATAGTCACTTTAGAGTCATTCCCTCCAGTCATTTATTCATTGGTTTCTTTGTAGTGAGTGGAGAGTGTGAGGAATATAAGTGGTGAAGTCCCTACCCTTTGAAAGATCAGTAGTGGACCTTCTGAAGGTAAAACAAGGGTATATCAAACAATTGAATAGAGAAGAAAACCGGAATCCTGGAAAGGACAGATCCGGATCGGAATCCGGAAGGCATTTGTTTCTGGAAGAAAGAGCAATAGGTGTTACGGATTGCCTGGTTGTTTTGGAAAAGTAAAAGAAACCGGATACCTTAGCTTGTGACAACATACTAGAATTCTCTGGGACAATAACTTGTGTCATCTTACCACATTTTTGTGTTAAAGATACTTACGCCTAGATTACACGTACGATAGCTTCAATATGCTAACTGAATGTGAAGGCTTACAATTGTGGCATGCTTGACATTTTTAGCTGAATTTGAGATGTTCATTTAAATCCTTATGAGGAAAAAAAAGTTTCAAGCAAACTACCTTATTATCAGAAGTTACCAAATATCCTCATATGAGTATTTGGAATTTTTTTCTAATCTGAGGTTCAACGATGTATTCGGGCGCGAGCTACAAAATCAATATGCAGGATGTCAGATTGTAATTTCATAAGCGCAATGAGTGCCAAGCTTGCTTCCACAATAATGAAGGAAATTATAGATCTTCTTAAGAAAATTTATTGTCCTTCGTACTACATATCTGTATTGGTGCATACAACACCAAGCATCAGTCTTTCACACTTCGATGCACCCAATACGTTCCTAATACACTATCCACTAGAGATAGAACAAATATAACATATTCAGAACCATTACTTTACTTTTAGTCAGTTCTCTGTTGTGTTTTCCGAAATGTTTCTAGTATTAGTCCTAAGTTCTGCTCTAACGATGCTCATTTTGCAATTTGTGGGAAGATCCTTTTGGAGGGCAATCTTTCCCGATTCCAATGAGCGTGATATTGAAGAAGATGAATTTGATTTGTGAAAAGAAGGGCCTTCCCGTGATCCTTCATGTTAGAACTAGGAAGGAGGAAAGAAGAGTCCTAAATGCAAACTTGACATGAGGGTGGCAGAACCATTGCACAGTGACTGGCTTGGACGCCCCAAGGGAGCTATGAATGGTGGTCGATTGAAAAAGCCAACCAATATACCAAAGTAAACTTTCTGCGTGAGGATGTTGTTATTTGAAGGGGTTGGTTCCTTTATCATTTATGATTAACTTTGATTTACTAACTAACATTGAATGTGCTTGGAATATCAGGGCTAAGTCAACAGTATGTACAGCCTAACCTGCAATCAACAAGAAGCAAGGAGGTATTGGGCAAAGGGACCTCTAGGTCAATTAAATCTTTAGCATTAGTATTTGAAAGAAGATGTGAAAGGAGGTCTCTTCTTTTATTTTAAGAATGCTTGAAAGATGCCAATGGGTGAGTGGAAGAGAATTCAAATGCATCTATTTGACATTGAGGCTGAGTTTGTAGATTTAATGCACTTCTCAGCATGCCAGCGATCTCTAGGATACATCCACAAACTCCCTATAGAAGAATGGAAGGAGGTTATCAAAGATCCTCCGAGGACCACCATGGATGTCATGCCACAAACAAAGCCATTTTGGCCAGCCTGGGACAAGCGAACAAAGCTCAACAATATCAATACAGTGAGAGCATCAGAGCCACAATAAGAGCGGTTTGGCATTGTTGATGAAAACCGGGAACTTCCATCAGATGTCATTGTAGTTTTGTATTTTGCATTGTTTGGATGTCTGCTATGTACACGTTATTTAATTACAATCTCCAGTACCTGATTCTGTTTGATGATGCGTGTTTATATGGGAACTGTTTACAATCGGAGTCAATTGTTGAATCTGTATCGATAGATGTCGCTTGTACCTTTGACTGCTCAGTTAGAGTATGCTCCTTGAATAACCACCATAAGGATTAGAATTTAGCTCAGTGTACAAGAGTGATTCAGGACTTACTTCGAACTATGGCTTTTATAACCTAGGACATATCATCATGTTCATCATTCTGCGAGGTGGAGTGTTTCCATGTAAAGCTAACATTCTGAATGTGTGAATTGTGCAGGTAGCCCTTTCCGTTGTCCAGCGGGCCAGGCAGTGCAGCCTACTCTAGAAGACTAGGTGGACGGTTTAAGCAGCCCGCTTTGCCCGTCCAACGCAGTAGGCTGGGTAGACCGCCCTGCCAATCTAGGTGGGCGGTTTAGGCAGTCCCCCGTGCTCGCCAATCCGGGCTGTCATTGCAGCCCGCCCACCTAGCCTTGGTGGGCTTTCACTGCAGCCCGCTTTGCCGGTTGGATGGGGCAGGTAGGGTAGACCGCCCCGCCTACCGATCCAGATGGGCACTGCAGACCGCCCACCTAGCCTTGGTGGGCTGTCAAAAAAAAACACTTGCTTTGCAACTTCTACATCATTGTCCCTTGCTGCACATACCACAAGGATGTGAAGTAGATGAGCTGCAATCAGTCGACTTGTAGTGGTTCATTGCTTAAACCCTTTGAAAGCCGGTTTTACCATTGGCTCATCAATGTCGTCAACAAAAAAATCTAATGTGCACATGATAATTAAAGCGTACATTTTGCATCTGATACAACAAGATATTCATTTGAAGAGCTGCAAATTTGTGTTCAAGTTAAAAAAGATCTTTCATCATCAGTAAAACTACTTGCTCCAGCAGAATGCATGGCAAAGAGGTATCCACAGACACACATCCACTCATGTCTTACCAATTTTACCAGGTATCTGGATGGTGCAATTAGTGTAATCATTCACTTACATACTCGTGAGCACTATAGTGGCAATTGATCGCAATGTGAGACTGGGCAATAGAAAAATGCAATGGCCCTTACGTAGGAGGGAAGAAAAATCGGCAACAATGAGCACTTTGTATTACTGTGCATCGTAACAAGCAAGTGTACCGAGCCTTACTAACTATCCAAAGCAGGATCATACATCAAGATGTACCATTTCCTTCACTCACACCTGACAATGCAAATTTCAAGCTCAATATCAAAATTTTTGTAGAATGTCACTGCTGGTAATAACAATACTTTACAATTGTTCAATTACATCAACCTACTTGGCTATCCATGTTGATGTACTGTCACTGTTGATTCTCCGGTAACTTACTGGTGAGCTCACGGACAATCGCAACAATCCATAAGAACTCACAAAACATAGTAGAATGTTCATCGTCAAGTCCTATGCATGTGTGATGGTTGTTCCTAGTGAAGTTGTTGCATGGCTCCCACCAACAATGAAATCAAAGCCATGATACTTCTCTATAAGACTACTAAAGACATCTCTCGTTAATTGTCTCACATTGTGATAGTCTAGGCCAAGATAGCCTTTTTGATTTGTTAAGGCCCATCAAATCTGGAAGCAACGACGAGTTCCCTCTTCAATCTCCACGCTCACCTTTATGTCAAGATTGATCCCAACCTTGCAAAGAGCTATTGCAGTTCCTTCAATCCCTAAAAAAAGCGACAATACCTTGATCCCCGTCGGATATAAGGGCTTCAAAACAAAAAAAGTGATAAGCCATTGTATACACATAAAAGCTATTTTCCAGTGCTTTGTATCATATTGTATGACTGAAGCAGTGCTTGGAATTATCTATATTAGCCCAGTTGAGTTGGCAAGGCATGCTGCACTAGCTGCCTTGTTCGACGAAAGGAAAGACTACCCTACTTGCCTTATTCAACGGGCAAGGCGGGCTGCAGCGCCCACCTTGATGGGCGTGCAATCTAATGTAAAGTCGATTCTCAATTGTAATATAAAGTCAACTGTCGTTGTTCTTGAGTCTAATTCTTGAACCTACTTTTTCATCTGCATCTTTTTCATCCATCTTTTCATCTACTTTTTCATGAATGGTCATCCACTTCTTCAGTTATTGTCATCCATTTTTTCAAAATTTATTCACCAAAATTATAGAATCCCCACTCCACACTCCACACTCCACGCTTGCATACCAGCATTCTTGCCCCCGGAATCCACGGTCGCCTTGCACCCTGCACCCGAAGTTGCCCTAATCTTTGTACCCGCAGTCACCCTATTGAGACCCGCATGCACCTCAACCCAAAGTCGCCCTTGATGATGTAGTTCTCTCTTTCCATGTCACTCTTGACAACCAGCCATGTAAGATAAATTCGAATAGCCCTGGGTTAAAAAAAATAAAACTCTAATTTTCTATGCGACGCCTTATCTCGTTTTGTCATACACTTGTCCTATATGACACGCGACGTCAGACGTCCAACATGTCTCCAATACCCCAGGACATGTCTGGCAAGACAACCCTGCTTGTAAATAATGTCTTTTAGGAATTGTAATAAGAACTTCATCAAATATAACATCTTTAGATATTATTAAATTTTTAGTGTGTATATTCATCAAGCAATAAGCCTTAGTTTCTTCACTAGAATCCAAAAAAATGGCTTCAATAGAATGGGAATCTAATTTTTGTCTTTGTTCTTTGAGAAAAAGAACATGTACTTTGCATCCAAACATCTTGAAGTAGGATAAGTTAGGTTGACGGCCATACCATAACTCAAAAGGAATTTAATTTGTTGATATAACCTTTATAGGACTCCTATTTTGGAGATAATTGGTTGTGTGGAGTGCTTCCCTCCAAAATATTTTAAATAATTTGGCATAAGATAGCATTGAAAAGACTACTTCCATTAACGTCATGTTTTGCATTCTAACACACCGTTTTGTTGCGGTGTATAGGCTATGGTCATTTCCCATTTGATGCCTTGTTCTTTGCAAATTGTTTTGAATTCAGCACCTTGATCAATTTTTAGTATCTTTATTTAATGATGTTTTTGGTTCTCTACATAGCTCTTATAGAGCTAAAATTTAGAGAATGCTTTAGATTGATTTTTCATTAAATAAACATGACATAATCTTGTTAAATCATCAATAAATGTTATGAAATAAAAATATCTTGTATGTATGGCCACTTGCATGGATCTACAAATATCTGAAGAACTAATTCCAATATCTTAGTTGTTTTTCTTGCACCTTGTTTTGGAAATTTAATCTTATGTTGTTTACCCTCTATACAAGATTGACATAAGGTAATTTACTTCTCATCAAAAGGTTCAATACCGTTTGAAACAACTTGTATTTGTGTTAATTTATGTTGGTTTATATGTCTTAGCCGTAGATGTGACAAATCAACTTTATTAAATGTTGTGGTAGTTGAATTTGCTAATGCATAGTTATGTGATGTGATGATCTCAGCCAACTCATATAAATCTAGATTTAATTTGCAAGTTGCTATTGTTTGGCCTATTTTGTTTATAAGAATAGATATTCCATCTTTAATATGAATTTCTCCACCTGCCTTATTAAGTTGTTTTGCTGAAAATAAGTTCTTTGCAAAACCAGGAATGTGTAAAACATCAGGTATATACTTTTCATCCCCGTTTGATAATTTTATGTTTACATCACCATATCCTTGGATGGTGTATGAGGTAGAGTCATCACCTAAATAAACCAATTGTTGATTATTGCACTTGGTATAATCTATAAATCTTTCTCATCGATGGCACATATGCTGCATTGCTCCAGAATCCACATACCAGGTACAATTAACTTTTTGGGGGGTTGCTAATGTTATCATATAAAGTCTATTATTTGTGGTTGCAAGATTTATTTGCCATTTAGGATTTGCTTTTTTTCAACAATTATGGTTCTATAGTCTTTAATATGGTGTCCGATTTTTTTGCAATAAAAACATTTCTTCACAACGGCAAGATTTTTCATTTCAAAAGGTTTGGAGCCACTATTCTTTCCTTTTGAATTTGAACTTTTCTTAAAGTTCTTATCAAAATAAGATTTTTTGCCTTTATTGAAAAATTTATTTCCAATATAAAGTGCTGATGAATTATTAGAAGAAGAATTCATATCTTTGATGAAATTTTTTTCTTGAATGAAATTTGTTATTAAGGATTGCAAAGTAATTCTAGCTTGCCTTCTTAATGAACAAATGGAGGATTGATAATTTTGAGGAAGAATCCTCATTAAAATAATCATAGCTTCATCATCTAGTATTTTTGAACCAACTACAAGAAGTTGTTTTAGGTGAGCTCTAAAATTTTGAATGTGTTTAACAACACTTGTGTTTTCTCTCATTTTCAGATTTTGTAACTTATCTTTTAGATGCATTTTTGTCACTATGTCTTGTGATTCAAAAATGCTAATCAATTCTAATCAAGCTAAATTTGATGTTTTACAAGATTGTATATGAAAAACGATTGAGTTTTTAAGGCAATTGTTAATGATGGTTAATGCTAATGCATCCTGATCCTCCCATAGATTCATACTTCTTGCTCTTGAGGAAGGCAAGTTAGGAGTTCTAGCAGCTATTTGTGCTACTGTTGGTGCCACGATAAGTGTTCTCTACTTACTATAGGCCATCACTTTTCTGCCTTGAAGATGAGACTCAATCTATGTTTTCATATGTTGAAGTAAGAGCCATCAAACTTAGTGACATGACTTATGTCTATCGTGCGTGTTGCCATTTTTAATATTCACCTCTTAAAATTGCTTGTATTTTACACTCTTCTATGAAATCTCCAGGAAAAAAATAAAGATTTTCTTCATTGAAATTTGTTATTGCCTCAATGTAAGTTGTTGGAGTATTTTTGATTCCATACATATGTTGTGTAGATTTCAAAGGTTGTTTTTGCTCTTCTATTGGAATTGGATCTAGAGGTTTTTGTACAAATGCATTATTGAAAGTTGCATCTGTGAATTGAAATGCAATTTCAATTTCTTCTCTTTCAGGTTCAAAAATTAGAAGATAAAAAACATCCTCACTTGTATTTTCTACAACAGGGTCTGAGGATAACACATGTTGCTCTGATACCATGTTAGAATTGAAAGAAGAAGAGAAAATACACTATCAATTTTATCATGTATATATATATTATAATAAAAGTATTTTATATACACTCTTATATAAAAAGACTCGCTTTTGAAATATCTACTGTAGAGTCACGACTCTCTATATGCTAAGAGTCGCAACTTTCTATTTAACTAGTATACTAGTTAAACTATATACTACTCTATGTTGTATAATTTCAATATATCTAACAAGAATCTCCAAATCTGTCAAAGAGAATTCCAAACAAGTTTGCTGTGTTTTTTTGTTTTTATTCCATGGATGATATTCATATCCAACAAGGTTGGTTTACCTATAGGATTGGATCATGAAACTCATGCCGTGTCGTCCGTGTCATTCAGTTGTCGCCACAATTAGATCTCCATTACTATAGTCTATTGGCTTTCGTACTTACTGTGGATTGTTAGAATTTAACGTTGTTGTCGTTTGGGTTGATAATTTGCTCGGTAAACTTGAAGTATATATACCTGATTATTGTGAGAATTGATGGCAATTCATGAGCGAGGCATGTGCAATGGTGAGGTCTCCACATACTGTAGCACTTATGGCAAAGACTCATTGCAAGTCTGAGTCCCCAAATAGCACTCCGTCAATTCACAACTGTTGACTTTGGGGTCACCAGCTCTTTGCTTACGAAGCCAGCCACCCAAGGAGGCTACTTAGTGTATCTATAGTATACCACGTGCGGCTAAATGATCTTTTGACCTCCTATTTACTTTTTAATAAACTATAATTTTAGCCTACAATTTTGAGCATTGTTTAATCAAGACTTTAAGATTCTATTGCCAAAATCTTCAATCCAAATAATATAAGAAATGATTTCTAGACAAGGTTGAAAAATGAACTAAAATGACATGTTTTTCAACTCAAGTATTTATAGAGAACACATTTAGACAACCATTGCATCAATATTCAAGAAATATAAACTTTCAATAGAGACTCATTTTTGAGAATTTTTTGTGTATTTTTTAAACAATTTTTATGGGCCCCGTTGGAAACGCTGACGCTCCTAACGGGGCGAACTGCGGCGCAGAGAGGGGAACGGGGAGATCGGGGAACGGGGGGAACGCCGGGGAGAGAGGAGAGAGAGGGTTGGGGATGCGCGCGTCGTCGTAGTGGTGATGGACGGCGCAGGCGCAGGTGCGGGAGGGTGCAGGTGCCTTGCTACCATACTGCAAACTTAAATTCAATGAATTTATCATTCCATCTTTTTGTTCTTGCTGTTGATGTGTTTTTCGGTACCCGGTAATACTGGATGAAATTTTCTGTTCAGGAATTTCGTTTAAAGTTAGAGCTGTTGTTGTGTCATATTTGAAATTTGCAGAAATGATTTTATTTGCAGAATCTATTTGTTTTGTGCAACAGGGTAACTCTTGTTGTCATCTTTACTGCGACCAGATCCTTCCGCCGAGAATTTGGGCCTCCAAAACCCGCAAAAGAAAGTTTGCATTGCGGAGAAGAGTGCACTCAAAGTAATAGGAATACACCTGCCTGCACAGCAAAAAATCGTTGGCTTCTACTAAGAGAATAGATTTCTGGAAGTCAAACTTGTACTGAGCTGAACGGGATGACTGAATACCGATAGCCGAACATTGGCCTGAAACTGGCTGAGGTGGTGAGATTGTTTTTTGCAAAGAAAACTTGATCAAGTATAATTTCGCTTTTACCGCTGCATTCAATGAGCCCATAACTGGGACACCTGTGCTCCAAATGCTGAGCTGTTATGGGAGAGTGATTATAATGCTCTTCACTGATAGAACTAATATCAAGATTTGGCCCCGTCTGAAATCCGTCTTTTGCAATATGATCTATCGAATTGGTCAATTTGAAATCTTTGTTTCTTTGGTCTATTGGGATAAAATTGTTTTTCATCGTTTCTTGTAAAAACTCATACATGAATGTTTGTGACACTCACATTGACCGGTACAGGTCTGGAACTCGTCTATCCCTTGAATCCCATACGATTACTCAAACCAGTTTCAGTATGCCAAACATTCCAATTGTTCATAGTGGAAACCTGGGTGTTGCTCTCTGACAAAGTCAGACCTGTTCAGAACTGTCCAATGTCAGTCATTCAATTTTTTTACGCAGATTCGCTAATGGTGTGATATGTTAATGATCAGGGGGCAAAGCCGGTGCCTAATTCAATGCAGCATTTCAGAAGAATTGAGCTTGTATATAGAAGTCAATGTACCGATACTGGTAGTCAGGTATGAACCTCACATAGATCCCTACTGCGGCCAGTCCCTTGTTTCTGGTGTTTCTCACTAAGGTTTGTGATACCTTTTTTGCTATGTTCAACTTCTTTCTTTGTGCTTCCGGGGACATCGATTTTGTTGTAATACCCTCTATTTTTGTTGCCACTCGACTACTTATTCAAATTTTATGCTTTATGAGGAGCAGGTTATGTACATCTTGGATCAAGTGAGAGCTTTGGAAAATCAAATGCTCGAGAATTTCAGGTTACAAGGGTTGGACTTCAAACCGTAGATTATAACTGTATGTTTCAACAAGTCACTCCTCATAGTGCAAATACCGCTTAACTTTTGCTATGCACTCAATGTAAGTCAAGAGATTGGCAGAACCATTATAACTTCTTATTAGAATAGTGACCATGTGTTTGGCATTTGTGGCAGCTCACGCGACTCATTCCCAATGCCATCGGTACCACTTGCAATCAGCGCATTGAAAAGGTGACAGGTACTGAGTATTCGAGAATTTTACGCGTTCCTTTTCGTCACGGAGGCAAAATTTTGAAGAACCGGATATCTAGATTTGACGTTTATCCCTACCTGGAAACATATGCTCAAGTGAGACATCTATCTCGATTCTCATAATTCTGATTTTGTACAAGCAACTTTGAAGAATGCTTGTAGCAGTGAAGTAATTAATTATCCTAGTTTAGAATTGTCTTCTGTGCAATGGTTGGTGCAATTTACATGCACTATTCTCTGCAAAATCCATTGCTGATGGAATGCTAATTTAGTTTTTGCTTTTGTGAACCCCACGATATCTCTGAAGAATATGATTGGTGAATGAATCTCTCTCTGTAAACATGATTCTTCTAGTGAAATCCTTGGAGAGCTTTCAGGGCAACTTGATTTAGTAATTGGAAACTACAACAATAGAAATTTGGTGGCTTCGTTGATTTCTCACCACCTTGGCGTTTCTCAGGTATTTCAACCGATACCAGTGGAATGCCTTAATTGAAAATTTTCAGTTGCTTTGTCTTGATTTTCTTTGACGATTTGATGATGAGGGTTTGGAAAAATTCGTTACAAGCTCATAATCACCTTTGCCTTGTTGCAGTGTACTATTGCTCACGCGTTGGAGAAGACCAAGTATCCGGACTCTGACACGTATTGGAAGAAATTTGAAGTGAAGTATCACTTTTCATGTCAGTTCACTGCTGACCTCATTGCAATGAATCATGCGGATTTCATTATCACCAGCACCTATCAAGAGATGTCTGGAAGGTGTAGTTTCTCTCCCACTTTAGCTGCATTCATTTTGGTGGACCTCGACAGTATTTGCTAACATCGAAGTTACTACAGTAGTTAGAAATTTTAAATTGGTTGACATTTGTTTGGTTTTGCTCAAGTACTCTCAAGAGAGCTAATTTTTTTACCTTCGTCTGCAGTGGGGCAATATGAAAGCCATCAAGCATTCTCAGTGCCAGGACTTTATTGAGTTGTAAACGGAGTAGATGTCTTTGATCCCAAGTTCAACATCGTGTCGTCGAGTGCTAATTCGAGCATCTATTATACAAGGAACGTCGTTTGCCTAGCCTGCATGTAGCCATTGAGGAATTGCTATTCAGTCCTGAACAAACAGATGAGCATATGTAAGGCACCAATTCTGTGAATTGCGAAAGGACCAAGCCATGTTTTTTGAGCAGCTGGGCAATAGGCATAAGCAAACACAATCTCTAAATTCCACTAGCGATCTCATCTAGAGATCAACAAAAGAATAGAATGCACAACTACAAGTGATATCAATGTATGAAGAAAAATACGATAGGAAAATAACATTAAAAAAACATGAGAGCTTCTTCCAATGGACGAAAAAGAGGAACTTACGAGGCAATAGCTATATCATAAAGATGTATAGAATCATCAGTGGAGACAATTACAAGAAGATCTTTGGTTTGATGGAAATCAAGTGAATTAATCTTTGCTATCAAAAAAGTAGCAAACACAACAAATAACCAAATGGCAATCTTGTGACGACAATTGTCTGTAAAGGAGAATGTCTATTGAACTGACGTTATTAGTTGGAGATTTTGTTAAGTCTAATTGATGATTGTATAAATGGAGGAATGGAAGAGAACTAATCTTGGCAAGTAACACACTTTCTCTATTCTATAGGATTCAATGAGTTTTTCTCCGTGTGCAACACATTTGCAACTTGCTTCAATATATGATTTTGTAGACAATTCTCTAGGGCCCACACGTCTTGTTTCATAATTAATATAGAGGTGTGAAAGTTATTTTTAGCTTTATAGTGTATCTTTTTACTTCAAAAATTTGTATCTAATTATAATTTACGTATAAAATTATCAATAATTCATAACGGGGGATTGCTATTTTGCATGCGTAGAGATGCGAGCGTAGAGCGTAGAGCATAGATTTGCGAGCGTAGAGCGGTAGAAGTTATTTATTTTTTAAAATGCGGGCGATAAAGTAAAAGTTATTTATTTTTTAGAATGCGGGCGATAAAGTAAAAGTTATGGATCATTTTAAATATGAATACTCTTGAAATTAATAATAATGTAGGACCTATGACCGCGGAGTATTCCAAAAGAACACTCCTCTCCAACATATTTCTACAACCTATGACCGTAGAATAGGGTGCAGAAATATGGTCGAGAGGAGTTTTATTTTGTCAGTGCATGTACTGTCTAGAAAACGTAAGTCGCAAGTATCAGTCACAAGGTCCTATAACCATGGTGATAAGGATTTCGGATGTGAGAAGATATGATATCTGTGGTTGTGGATTGAAGCAAGAAAAAGAGTGGAAGGGAAGCTGAGAGGGAATGAGAAGATATTGTTGAGGGGATTGCAAGAGTTAGGGAATGTACGTGTTGGAGGATGGGTGTGAAGAAGTGTGGAAGAGAGGTTTTAGTGGTGGTAGAGCGTTTTCGATAGTGGTTAAGATGGTTTAGCTTATATTTAGAGTTTAGAAGGCGTTAGCAAACAATTGAGTGTGCGGAGAGATGGTGAGTTTAGAGTTCAGGGTGCTTCTACAACACTTGGAAGACAGTGGCCGTCGGCCCCAACAGCGAAAATGGATTTACTGATTCAGAAAACCAAGAAGGCTTGGATATGAGACAGACGTTTATAGTTTAGTGTACACACTCATATCTGGCATTGAGAGGATGAGTGCAAAATAGTCTAAGAACTTCAATAGGATTTGATTATAGAGCAAGCATAAAACAATAACAGCTGCGTTCAGAAACTTTGGCGGTGGCCAGGGTTGTCACATCGGGCACCCCAAGGTCACCGGACGTCCCGGACGGACGGACGGACGGTCCGGACACTTGAGGCGTCGAATTTTTTCCAATTAAAAAATATTAAAATGATTTACCTTCACTCCGTGACGTGTCAATCTACCCTGGAACCTAGGCGCGGACACTGAGGGCGGTGACGTATGCACTATAACAAAACATGGTAAAAAAAAACCGCACTCAAAATCGAGTGTGGTTCTTTTTGCCACGTTTTTGTGCAGACCCACTATGCGCGCAATTAGCTTCTTTTGCAATTTCCCACTGCAATTTTTAGAATTTGGAAATATGTAATATACCATTGGAAAGGTCTTAAAAATACCTTTTCAACGGTATATTACCCGCTTTCAAATTTCAAAAATTGCAGTGGGAAATTGCAAAAGAAGTTGACTGCCCACTACGTGCGCCTACACAAAAACGCGGCAAAAAGAACCGCACTCGATTTTGAGTGCGGTTTTTTTTACCATGTTTTGTTATAGTGATGGTGCGGGCGGTAACGTCGTTGCTTGGGCGCGGACTGAGATGGGCGGAAACTTTCCAGCGTCGGGCGGGGTTGTATCTGTTAGGGTGGGGACGTTTTCTCCTGAGCGCGGACGTAGTCGAGCGGGAACTTATACTGTCGGGGCGCGAACTGCTAAGAGGTAGCGGGGACGTAATACCCTGGGTGCGGACGTAGTCGGGCGGGAACTTATTCTGTCAGGGCGCAAACTGCTAAGAGGTAGCGGGGACGTAATACCTTGGGCGCGAACGTAGTCGGGCGGGAACTTATTCTGTCAGGGCGCGAACTGCTAAGAGGTAGCGGGGACGTAATACCCTGGGCGCGGACGTAGTCAGGTGGGAACTTATTCTGTCGGGGCGCGAATTGCTAAGAGGTAGCGGGGACGTAATACCCTGGGCGCGGACTCAGTTGGGCGCGGGCGTTTATTTCCTGGGCGCAAACGCGTGTGTGCGGGCGGATACCTTGATATTCTGGGCGTGGACACAGTCTATTTTTGTAAGTTGTTTCTATTTTTTGCAGAACGGTAAGCATACAATTTCAAATTAGATCATGTACAAAAAATAACCCAAGAAGATAACTTACGGACTCCAACATTTTCATGTTCCGGACTTCCGGCATGAGGACATCTGAGGTTTGGAAATGATTGATTGAAAATGACCGAGATTTTCCGGAAATTTTGAAAAGAAGAATCTTAACCAATCATTTCCAAATTAGATTTTTGATGTTAAAAATAGGCCGCAAATTTAGTTTTCCAAAAATATAAACTACTGAAATCAAGAACTTAGTTAGGGCTCATTTACCTCCACAGTATTATCGACATAATAATTAGTTGCCTTGGACATTTACTTAGGACTTAACCAATTTATGGGTCTTTATGATAAAAAAGTTAGAAGTTTCAACTTTCAAACGTAAAATTTAATAATAAGTTATTTGCAATATGTCAAATAAAGATTGCAATTTGCAAAACACAAACTCACAAAGCATGTAGTATTCCATGTGGTTCGCAAGCACATTTAACATGCATGACACATTAAAAAAATAAGACGCATGCTCTCATCATTGTGAAAACTAGAAATACTTATAGATTTCATGCATTGCAAAATAAAATAACAATACAACCATGACACGCTGACTACATGGCTAAAGATATAAATGTATACTAAATATCTAGCCATATACTTCCTTGACAAATGGACTTTTGTGCTGGTTATCAAAAAAAATTCCAACCCTTTCTCTTCATCTTGCATCTTTCTTTCAAGTGCTTGAATTGTCTTCAAGATCTGGTGTTGGTTGCGTTGCATTATTCAAACGACTTGATCTACGGACTTCCTGGCCAGAAGGCCCCGCTCGATGAGCAGTTGGAATACGCACATCAGCATCTTCTGGTGCCTCATCACAGTCACGATTCGCGCTGCTGTCATCTTCGTTGTCTACACCATCAAAATCGAATGGATCTTCAACAGCATCTGAGGTCTGATAGCCCTCGACCTCGGAAATTTCATTTCGAACAATTCGAAGCTCAGTGACTATTCTTCCACGTTCACGATATCTGGGCACAAACCTCTTGTGTGGTTTCGCAGCAGGGTCTGTGCCATCAGCCTCTACAGTCGGTCCTCTTCGACCTCCGGAAATCACAGATGGTGTGGTCGTCAAAGTGGGGTCCGGAGTGTCCGTTCGGGTGAACGGTTCTATCAGCACTCCATGGCGTCTCACTCCTATTCCCCGGATAGGGTTTGTAGGGGGGGTTGACGATGATGCTCTGCTAGTGTTCTTTCCTCCGCGAGAACCACGAGAACGTGACACATATTCACCCATGGCGGGGTCACAAGGGATTTGAGGGGGTCTTCCACCTCTAGTAGTATTCGAAATGTTCTCCACCGTCACTTCAGCATTCCCTATAGAGCCTAATCCTTCTCCAAAATGTATGGAGGTAGGATTTGGAGTTCTAGTAGCAGATGGAATAGACCGTTGCACCTCTCGGCCTCGTCCATGACCAATTATAGGAGCCGCAAAAGAAGGCGGGAGCGCAGCACTAAATTGTGTTTGAAGAATGTCATCATTTTCCACACGCTCAGGGTCAAAACGCCTCCCAAAACCAATGTGCCGTTCATTTGTTGCATCTATACGAGCCATTCTCGTACCTCCGATGTTTGTAGCATGGTGCCTTGTTTCGGATATATTGTCACCGGCTTGGCCTCCCACCCCGCCAAGTCTCCTACTACCGTTGCCATTATGGGCAGACCCATCATTATTTTGAGTTGTACGATTCCCCAAATTCCCTCCATTCCCATCATTGGAGTCGTCTCTATTCCCTCCATTGTTTCCTGGACGGGGGTGATCGTTGTTGTTGTCATCGTCGGAGGGGGGATCATCATTGCCAGGAATTGCTGCATTGGCTTCTTCACCCTCGGAAGAAGAAGAGATTCGTTGACCAGCATACGCTCCACCAACGCCTTCGTTTGGAACAAGAGGAGGTGAAAGGTTGCGGCGAGGACCGGGCCCCCAATGATTTTCAGGAATATTGTCATCGAGATCTGGTCCAACCCCGTAGTAATTCCTCGCTTCCTCAAGGTGATCAGCCCCTTCTCCCCACAAATCTACATTTGCCCGGAATGGCACAAGGGCCCTAGGCATTTCCATCTCTTCGTCTTCCGCATCTTCTGCTTGCATTGCAGCAAATGCTCGATTAGGTTCGTTCACCGGGACGGGGCCAAGAGCATCTGGATCGGAATCCTTCGAGAGCACATTTACGTCATACCAACGAACTGGATCGGCCCCTGGTCTTTGATGAAGGACACGGCTATTGGTATAGATGTATACCAAAGCTTCGGCCTTATTCACTATCAAGCGATTTCTGCTCCTGTTGTGGACAAATGAATACATACTCCAATTCCTTTCACAAGACGATGCCGAACATGTAAGGGATAGAACACGCTCTGCTATTTTGGACAAGGCCCGATCTGCGATCCGGTGCCACCATTGGTGGGGAAGCAAATTGCTCTCACGAATGTTGGATGTTTCGTCAAGATTGTATGGTCCAGTACCCTCTTCGTATTCAGTTAGTTCCTCCATGACGACATCAAAACACACACCCACCACATCTTTTAATTTGTGGACAACCCGATACAATGCATGCAGCGCAGTTCCGTCTTCTTTAAGCTGCGGATGGTCCTTGATGTATGGATTCAACAACGCACCTTCATAGTGAAGATCAGTAAATCCGAATTTCCATCTTTTTTCGAAGGTTATCTCCAACTCGTTAGCTAAGACGTCGGATAGGTTGAAGGGTGGCTCTCTCAGTGAAAACACGTGTGCCCTCAAATTGTGCATTGTAAGCCACGCCTTGCCCATGGCTAGTTCTCGGCCATCAAATACACGCAAGGCCTTCAGCATGTCTTCCACTATGAACACATAATCTCTGCATCGTTGCCAAAAACCCAGCTCTCTAATAGTGTGGACCACAGAGCCTGCGATGGTAGCCGATTGCGGACCATTTGGTACATCCCGTAACCCCGCCATGTAATTCTGAACATGTGGGTGTAGTATCAAGGCCTCCAGTGCAGTCCTCAATAGAACCAACCGTTGCATCATCAGGAAGTTACAAGCAAAGCGGGTTTCGGCAGGCACTAAGAGCTGCTTGTTTGGACTCAACTCACGAAAAGTGGACATTGTTGCATGATGGGCCCTAATGTATTGGCATAGGTGTTTTGCCCGGGCAATTAAGTTCTTGAAACCGGGGAGTTTGGCCCAATCTTCCAACAACAAATCTAATGTATGCGCCATACAACCCTGCTTGAAGATATGTGGGTACGTGGAAATGACATCCTTCATTGCTCCAAGCATGTTTTTGGCGTTGTCCGTACAAATTTGGGTTACATATTTGGGACCCACCTTGTCGATGAAGGCTTTCACTTGGTCTGCTATGTACGTCATGGTCTTCAGTTGCCCATACGTGTCTATGGATCCCAAAAACACATCACCAGTGGGACAAGACATCATGACGTTCATTAGGGGCCGACGATTGACGTTGTTCCAACCATCGGTGCATAGCGTGACCCCATAATTCTTCACAGCAAAGGCCGTTTTTGCTTTGATCTCGTTCTCGATTTGCAATCTCTTGGGTTCAATCAAATGGGTCCTGAACTGATGGTACGAAGGTGGACTGTATTCAAAGCGCGCTACAGAGATTGCCCTCACCGCCGCGATGAATGCTGGATTCCTCGCCACATTGAATGGCACATTCGCTTCATAAAAAAAACTTGCCCACTTTTCATCCAAGTCCTTCCTCTTTGCCATATTCATAGCATCTTCCATGCGTTGTTGACGTACTGGTCTAGATCTTGTTGAATTTGAAGCAGCACGGCTCATAGATCGTTGCGGAGGCTCAAATGATTTGGATGGATGACTACCATTTGTCTGCCCTCCCCCCGTTACTTCATTTTGAGTGAACTGGCTTGAACTCGCTATGGGACCAACTATGCTTGGAGCGATCGGATCTGACTGCATGCCTTCCACATTTTCAACCATCATTCGTTGAGGAACAAAGTTTGCACAGTTGGCAAATCGATGCCGCACAGCCTGAGGCATTTGGGGACACAAAGATTTATCCAACTTGTTTTTGAACCCAAAATGCGCAAAAGCCCGCTCACGTTTGTAGCTAAATGTGTTGTTGCAGAAGAGGCAAGTCACTTTACTTCCATCATCTGAAAAATCGTACCACGGTTCCCATTCCCTCGTTTGTTTTCGTAAGGTACCCATTACAGCCCCGGGTAAGTGCAAAATAGAATGTTTCAACAAGGGTTCAGGATTCTTCAATGTCTTCAAGGAATACGTGCCAGTAACAACTGTTAGCGCCGATCGTCCGCTTGAATTGATTTTGACATCACCTCAGCAGAAAACCGGGGCAGTCTTCCACCCACTATCTCAATCAACCCAGGAACTCAAAATGAACACCTGGAAAGAGGCACGGGTGGAAGACAAAGGGCCTCTTGCTGCCCCCTCTGCTTTTATACAATATCATTGTAGTGGCGGGGACCTAGTCAGTACAGGCGGGGACTTGTCGCATGGGCGCGAACGTTGTTGGGCTTGGGCGCGGACGCAAACAATCTGGGCACGGACGCGAGAAGGTCAGGCGTGGACGCAGGGCATGGGCGAAGATGTTGTCGCGGAAGTCCGCGCCCGAACAATTTCACTGGGCGGGAACGGAGTGCGCTCTTCGTGTGCGCGCCAGGGCCCATAAGTACCCGCCTAGTCCGGGTACGTTCTCCAATGCCGACCGGTCAGCCCTGAAATCGTGGAATTTGCTCTAGAGCTCCATGTTGGGGCTTTAGACCTCGGCATTGCAATCAGGACTTGTCACGTCCATTTCACTACTTCCTTCCTTCCAATTAAAAACAATTGCACTATTCCGTAGTTGAGATTTGTTCTTAGCATGCGCTAAAATCTTGATGCAGTATGTCCCAATCTAGTCAGGGCACGGTAAATGAAACGGTTGATGTTCTTTGTACTATGAGGCCTCGTGCTAAGGGGAGGGCTCGCAATTGCAAAGCATCCAAAAAGCGCTTGCATATTCTATTTGATTCAAATAAGCTAGCCTTTGCTGGTTGGGAAACCAAACCACAACCTTGGACCAAAAAAACTTGTGACAAATACATTGATTGGTGTCACATAGATAAAGTATTTCCACACAGTGAGCACAAAAAACACTGCAAGCGCAGTGTAGCCAATCTGCACTATTGCAAGGACCCAAAGTTCCTTGAAAGATGCATCCAAGTACATCAGCACCTATATCGCACCGTGTATGTAAATAGGAACGAATGTAGCCTTGCCATCTTGCGTATGGTGTATGCAGAGCAGAAACTACTTCGTCGTGTAGATTGGTCTACGATAAAGACTGCTTCAACACAAATTGTGAAAGCTCCAGAGAGCATTGAGATTCCACATGAACGGAAGTATAGCTATGGGGGCCTGTCTAAGGCAAAATATGCTATAGAACACACTGCAGATGAGTTGGTACAATGGTCCGAAGATTCAGATGTTGACCTCAAATCTGGATGCACAAAGGAGGAGAGGGATGAAATATTGCTTAATCTAAGAGACACTCAACTTCAGTCTTATTATGAGTCTTTGGTTTCATCGGAGAGCACTGAAGGTGTTCGTATCGAACAGGAAGAAACAGAAATTCACAGCAACGTTGCTGGATCATCATTTGAACCACTTGAGAATTTGGGAGAACAACTCGCGGTTATTGATAGGTGGAACCAACTTGAGCAAGGATGTTCAGGAGATGGGACTAAGTTGGAGCCTTCCATGATGACAGAAGGGTTATTAAATATGGTGGACGGGGAAACATGGATGTCCAACCTAGACAATGCTTCTTTATTGAAGATTATTGAAGGCCTAAAGGGCGAAGTTTCACAACTTCGTCGAGAGAAGGAGATCATACAAAAAGAGTTCAATATTAAAGAAGAAGGATACAAAAAGAGGATTGAAGACTTTGAGCATGCCGGCCGCCATATTGATGAAGCTTGACCTCTTTGAATTGACCAATGAACAATGCAGTTCAGGCGTTAGTAAGATACATTAGGGGCATAGGGGCATTGTATATTTGTTTATATGATAAAACCTAGGAGTGTTCATGATCCTAAGATTGTTCATGTATTGATGTGGAAACATTGTATGCTCTTTGGTTGTAATTTGAAGCTTCAATGACAAGCCCTCTTCTGCAAGTCTAAGATCATAATTGCACCTACAACCTCACGTTGCTTATATTGAATTTGATGGTCTACAAATGCACTTTTCTCAATTGTATACAACCACAAAGCACAAGATACATAGGTTTAGAAAAGTAACCAAAATTTTGATTGTTTTAACCCCTAAAGGACCGGACGACCGGTTGTCCCCTCGGGGTACAATTTCGGTGATTGGGTCCGGGCAGATTCCTACTGTCTCAATTTCTAGTAATATTTTTTGGGATTTTTGGAGGTTGTGTATTTTTGCAAGAGCTTTGTGAAAATATAATTTTTATTTTCATTCATGCCTAGGAGCCAAAGTTATGGCAAAATAAGCAAAAATGGAATTTGGCAAGCAAGCCAAAAAAAATCACAAAAAGTCTAACAAATTTATTCAAATTTTTTGATTCAAAGATTATATTTTTGTCTACATGTGACTAATAATGAGAAAGTTATGGACAATCTTAGTATTTCTGAGCAATGTAAGCATCTTCTCGAAAAAATAACTTGTAGAATTCATTTTTGAATGCAATTTTTAGAATTTAAAAAAAATAATTGTTAAATAGGGCTAGATTTTCTTGCTAGAACAATTTCTTTGTTGGGATAATTGTGATTCCATTTCATCTAAAAGCAATTAAAAATTTAGTATTTTCTTCAATCTTGAACCTAGCTCTGCTTAACAATTAGTTTTTAATGAGTGAAAACTGAAAACTAAGTGCTTTTCTTGCTAATTTTTCTTGGTACATTCTCAACTCAACTACTTAACATAAATAAGAAAATAAATCAAAATCAATAGTGCAAATAATTTCAACTAAAAAGATTCAAAGCCAAATGGCTTTCGGGAGTGTCCGGGCATGGACGCAGGGGGGCGTGGACTCAAGGAATTCAGAATCACTCCCGGAAACCAAAATGGCTTGCGGGAGTGTCCGGGCGCGGACGCATGGGGCGCGGACTCAAGGAATTGAGAATCACTCCTGGAAACCAAAATGGCTTGCGGGAGTGTCCGGGCGCGGACGCATGGGGGGGCGGACGCAAAGAATTCAGAATCACTCCCGGAAACCAAAATGGCTTGCAGGAGTGTCCGGGCGCGGACGCATGGGGCGCGGACTCAAGGAATTCAGAATCACTCCCGGAAACCAAAATGGCTTGCGGGAGTGTCCGAGCGCGGACGCATGGGGCGCGGACTCAAGGAATTGAGAATCACTCCTGGAAACCAAAATGGCTTGCGGGAGTGTCCAGGCGCGGACTCAAGGAATTGAGAATCACTCCTGGAAACCAAAATGGCTTGCGGGAGTGTCCGGGCGCGGACGCATGGGGCGCGGACTCAAGGAATTGAGAATCACTCCCGGAAACCAAAATGGCTTGCGGGAGTGTCCGGGCGCGGACGCATGGGGCGCGGACTCAAGGAATTGAGAATCACTCCCGGAAACCAAAATGGCTTGCGGGAGTGTCCGGGCGCGGACACATGGGGCGCGGACTCAAGGAATTCAGAATCACTCCCGGAAACCAAAATGGCTTGCGGGAGTGTCCAGGCGCGGACTCAAGGAATTGAGAATCACTCCCGGAAACCAAAATGGCTTGCGGGAGTGTTCGGGCGCGTACGCAAGGATTTCAAGGCGTGGACTTAGTCCTGGGGCGCGGACTTACGGACTAGCAGGGATTCAAGGGCATGGACTCAGGTGAACAGCACCTTCGCTGTGACTTTGACTTTGACATGGGATTCTTCCTCTCCATTCAATGTGGATTGCATTTGTTTGTTGCACTTTGCCTCTCATTTCTGCTCCCTTGTTTGTATGATTAAATACGCAAATGAATAAAGTACACCTACTCCACTTTCCAAAGGAATTCAAGGGGAAATTATACTATAATGGCCAACAATACATGTGTTGTTTTTTCATAAGCATTTGCTAATGGAATTGTTGAATTAAAATTATGAAACACACGGATTTCCGATTTCTAGCCATTGCCTTCATATTGTTCAATTTTTAGGAAATAGTACTCTATTTTTTTTCAAACAGTTATTCATTTCATTGTTGAATTTGGAAAGAGAGAACTAAAACAATGGCTCTATTAACATTGTTTGGAGCAAAGGATTTTATTCCTTAATGAACTTTTATCCATTTCATTGTTGGAGTTCGGTTATCGCGAATAATTTTGTAATTGTCGGAATTAGCGAGAAGGGTTTGGTGGCGAAGCACTTCTATCTTTATTAATTTAATTATCTCTTTCGGCATGGCACAAGTGTGTGTTCCCACAAGGCTTTGAAAATTTCATTGTCGGAAATTGCAAGAGAGGTTTGGTGGACAAGCACTTCTACTAATTTTTTTAATCTTCAATGGTAGCCACTCCCAATGATGAAAATCTTAATCACTCCCTCCTGGTTCCACTCTCTCCCCACTTTTTTTTATCTTTAAGGGTAGCCACTTCAAATGATAAAAATCGTAATCACTCCCTCCCCATTTTTTTTTATCTTTAAGGGTAGCCACTTCAAATGATAAAAATCGTAATCACTCCCTCCCCATTTTTTTTATCTTTAAGGGTAGCCACTTCAAATGATAAAAATCGTAATCACTCCCTCCCCATTTTTTTTATCTTTAAAGGTAGCCACTTCAAATGATAAAAATCGTAATCACTCCCTCCCCATTTTTTTTTATCTTTAAGGGTAGCCACTTCAAATGATAAAAATCGTAATCACTCCCTCCCCATTTTTTTTTATCTTTAAGGGAATAAGGGTAGCCACTGCCAATGTGGTTTCACCGTGAGGCCTTGGAAATGCTATTGTAAGAGTTGGCAAGAACTCAAGAAGGATTCGGTGGAGAAGCATTTCCACCCTTATTAATTTTTTTCCTTTCGGCGTAGTGTTGTAACAAGGCTTAAAAGTTTAATTCTCTAAATAAGCAAACATGGATAACATATCATTAAAACATCATTGAACGATATGGACATATATTTTTAGAAGCGGAATAGGAAAGACATATAGAGGTAGTTACTTCAGTAATTTAAGTAATCAAGGATGTTAGGATTTATGGTTTTCAGGGTTTTAGGGTATTAGGTTTACTGGTTTAGGGTTTGGAAATGGGTTTCAGCTGAACGTCTAGGGTATGGTTTCTGAAAGTGTTTGGGCACGGACGCATGGCAGGGACCCAATGCCGGGCGTGAACCCTAGGGCGGGGACGTAATTCCCTGTCACGTCTGTTGCGCGCGGGCGTGGACTCCTGGGCGCGGACGGAGGAAGGGCAAGGACTCATGGGCACAGACGGAGGACCGGGCGGGGACATAATTCCCTGTCGCATCTGTTGCGCGCGGGTGTGGACTCCTGGGCGCGGACGGAGGAAGGGCGAGGACTCATGGGCGCGGACGGAGGACCGGGCGGGGATTGAAGGGCGGGGACTTAGGGAAACAGCACAATGGACTTCGGCATGGGATTCTTCCTCTATAGTCAATTGCAGTTTTTTGTACTTTGCCTCTCATTTATGCTTCCTAGTTTGTATGATTAAATACCCAAATGGAGAAGTTCACCTACTCCACTTTCCAAAGGAGTTGAAGGGGAGATTATATTTTCATGGCCAACAATACATGTGTTGTTTTTCCACAAGCACTTGCTAATGGAATTGTTGAATTAAAATTATGAACCACTCATAATGGATTTTTCAATGGCCGCACTCACAAGTTTTGACATTTTTTATACTTCTTCTTGTACTGCTATATTCCAAGATGGCAAAATCCTAATATTAGATATGCAATCATACAATTTTGGATGTCATGTACAGATTGCAATTGAAGTAATGGTCCAAGAAAAAATATCATCTTTTATTTATGGTTTGTTATAAGTCTTTTTTTTTTCCCCATATCAATTTATCCATTTCATTTTAGACGGTATGGAAACTCTTGTTTATCGGGTAATGTCTGCATGTTCTTTAAAAAACAACTCACAAATTTCTGAATTAAAATTTTTTTTTAAGGAAAGGTTCATTTGGAACTTGGAGGGACAGTCTTACCATTGGGATTATGGTGTCTCAATTGTATGTATTCAATTTTTGTTAACACATTTTTTTGTTTCATTCAAATCTTACTATCTTAGACCTACTTCGACTTCCGAATTTTTGGATGAAAACATGTCCACAATGGTGGTGCTTATTTAACCCCTAAAGGCCCAAGGCCAATTTTCTGGCAAAAACTACTCAAAACTGCCATTAATATAGCAAAGAGCCCAAAAAAAAATTTAATGTGTTTTTTGCATATTTTACCATAGGATCTTGTACTAAACTAGTGTAAGAATGTGTGGAAGAAATTTTATAAACTTTGACCAAGTAGATTGCAAGATATTTGCATTTAAAGTGAAGGAATCAAATTTTTTCGCACCTTGTTCAACTACATTTTCGGGCTTTCAACCTTTTTAACTTAAAATTTTTGCTCCAATGATTTTGAATTTCAAATTTTATATGTTGAAGAATTGAGTTTAGAATCTAGGAAGAAAAATTGAAAAAAGAAACACTTAGTTTTCACTCATTCAAAATTTGTTAAGTAGAAGTACGTTTAAGATTGAAGGAAAAATGAAATCATTAATAGCTGTAAGATAGGGTTGAAATATACTAATCTCAACGGTGAGATTGTTCTAGCAAGTAATCTTAACCTTGTGCAACTTTTTTTTTTTTTTAATTGTCAAAATTGAGTTCAGAAATGAATCCTACAAGTTATTTTTTGATTTTTTTCAAGAAGATGCTGTAATTGCCCGAAAAATAAGATTGTCCATAACATTTTGCATAGCAAATCCAAATGGAATGAATCAAAGCTTCCCATGTGCATGAAAATAAAATCTATATGATAAAAATTAAAAAAAATTAAAATTAAAAGTTCTTGTGAGGGTTTTGTTTCTGCCCGCCGAACTAAAATTTGGATTTTTTCTACCATAAGTTTTGCTACCAGGCACCGGTTGAAATAAAAATTACATTTTCGGAAAGCTAATGTGATTCTCTATTTTCACAATAAAAAATTCAGAAATTACAACAAATATTGAGACTGTAGGAGCCTGCCCAAAATTCATTTTGTCCCTCCAAGGGACAATGGGCCTTTAGGGGTTAAATTCTATTTCGTTCCCTCGTTGGCTACAATGCCTCATGCTTGAAAATATTCACCACATTTGGAATTGTCCAACTAAATGATAAAAAATAGTAAGTACATAGTAGTTAAGGAAGGTTCAACATTCTGACTGGTAAATAATTTTATTATAAAATTGAAAAATGCCAATCTTAAAGGTTGCCATTTTTTAATCAACAATCGCCATTGTAGGATTTAATTTTTTTTAAAGAACATTGAAAATTGAGTACGAAGAAGGAGCCGAAGGACTGCAAAATTTATTTTACAGTAGCCACTAAGTAGTAGGGAATCCATAGCTGCCTACAAACTAAAATCTTCATAACTTTTGACTCATTCATCAGAATTAAATGATTCAAAGCTTTCCACATATATACAATTGTAACACTGTATAGAACCAATTTCCAAATTAAAAAAAAAAGAAAAAAGTGATTTTCTAGAATCTCGATCCATTTGTCCAATGAAACCAGAAAATAACGTATAAGCCCATAACTTTTGACTTACATTTCCAAATGTCCTAGAATTTAGTGCAAATGAAATATTCAAGAGCACACCTTCAATTAAAATTTAAGTCTTAACCCCTAAAGGACCATTGTCCCCTCGGGGGACAAATGGGTTTTCGGGCAGGTACCTACGAGCTGAAATTTTCTCCTGATTTTTTGAAACTTTTTTTGGAGGTAGAAAATCTGATTAGCTTTATGGGAATATAATTTTTTTCACAATCGGTGCCCGGGAAAAGAAGTTATGCCCAAATAAGCTCAAAACAGGGGTCGAGGGGCAGCAAAAATAATTTACATTTTTTTTTTTTTTTTTTTTCTAATTTTTTTTTCTTGTAGATTATATTTTTGTCTATCTGAAAAGCTTTGATTCATTTCATTTGGATTTTTTATGAGAATGTTATGGACAAGCTTGTTTTCCGGCCACTTAGAGCATCTTCCTGAAAAAATAACTTGTAGGATTCATTTCTGAATGTAATTTTTATAATTTTTCAAAAAAAAAAGTTCCATAAGGTTTAGTTTTTTTGCTAGAACTATTTCACTATTGGGATTAGTGATTTTTAATTCCATATAAAAGATATTAATATTTTAGATTTTCTTTCTATCTTGTACCTACTTCTACTTAACAATTTCTTTAATAATGAAAATTAAGTTTTTTTGGATTTTCTTTTTTTCCCTAGACTCTCAACTCAATTCTCCACTATAAAGATTAAAAGCTCAAAACTCTGTAGTGCAAAATATTTAAGTTAAAAATGTTCAAAGTCATAAAATCTAGTCCCGTAGTGTGCTGAAAAACTTGTTTTTTTCACTTTAAACGCAGATATCTTGCAATCTGTGCGGTCAAAAATTCTGAAATTTTTTCCATACATTTTCATACTAGTTAGGTATAAGATCCTGCGATTAAATGTGAAAAAAAAAACAATTTTCAATTTTTTTTACTCTTTGCTATAGAAATGGCAGTTTTGAGTGTTTTTTGGCAGAAAAATGGCCTTGGTCCTTTAGGGATTAAAGTAAGAAATCTCTAGTCATAAATACATGCACAAAATTTTATATAGCCCTAGAAAACATGGCAGTTCATTAGGAATTCAACAGCTATGCAATGAATTAATTCAGAAATCCCACTTGCACATACTGAAAAGAGAAAGTGTATATACATTTCATATGCATCAACAATACAAAATGGAAAAAATGTATGATTTCGTCACTGTACTATTATCTGCACATCAATATATGTAATGAATTACGGTAGAAAAAAAGGACTCTACGAGTCTGTCTAAAGCCTGTAGCTATGTACTTTTGTGCGATGTGCCTTGATGTTATCTACAACACCATGAAGTGCACTTAATCGATATTCATGGGGCTCTGTGCCGTACCACTAGGACCTGCTTCGTCGTCGTTTGCACCGGCTTCTACAATGCAGTCCTCATCTGAGCCAAGCTGAAGTCGTCGAGCTCTAGACCGGGTTCGTTTCGCTGGTCCATCTTCCTCGAGTATGGCCTTCAGAAACTGCGAGCCACGCATTTGTTCAAGAGCACGCTTCGTCCCAGGACTGTGCATGTCGAGTAAATAATCCATTGCATCGTTCTTAAAAATCTCTCTCCATTCCGACTCTGACATCATAAGCATCTCCTGAGTTCCCGGTACTTCATATCCAGACTCATCTACGACTTGAACCCCGTCATCATCAGTGATACGCACTCCATCACGTCCCCATCGCCATGATTTCGGATGAAGTCCAAATCGGAATTGTTTGGTGGCTTCGTCCCAATGTCCGTTGAAGCATTGGTAAAAGAAATTTCGCTGTCCGAGATTGAACTTGTCTTTGATGGGAATCAAGTTCTCACACACTTGTACGACCTCAGTCGGATCGTTTTCCCAACCCCATTCTCTAGCGAGCATTGATTTCTCTCCAGAGTGATGCTTGAAACGCCAACTCCAAATAAGGTCTTGTCCCCATATATCAGAGTTATGGGGGGAATTTATTACATTAAATTCCCAATCCGGTGGCATGTATGGAACCAGGCCGAACAACTCGTACAAGCGCTCGTGGAAGGGAGCCTTGCATATAGCGCATCGCCTACGCGTTATCATCAAACTGATCAAACAAAACGGATGGTAGAGGTGCTCGCATGTGCCTAAGTGCATTCCACCTTCGGGGCCAAATGGATTTAAACAAATGATGCACGTGGTCCCGTCTAAAACGAAGCTAGAAGGTTGTGGCCACAACAACTTCGGCTCGTTTGTAAGATGTGAAGAAATGGCGTTTGCGAAATCCCAGTTGTGTGCGGACCAGTCAATGATCTTCATGTTGCCACCAATGGATTTCATTACCCAGTCTTCCCGATCAAAAAGATCGTCTATAAGGGCCCATGATGTTAAACCGAAGGCCCTCTCCTGATTGTGCTCAAAGTAATTGTTGGCCACCTTTTTGAACTCCGTGGCCATTTGTCGGTTCGTATCGACGGTGAAGATGCATGCTAACTTCCACTGATAATATTGTGCTACCAACGCAGCCAACCGACCTCGCAACTCGACATTGTTGGCACGTAAAACAGTGAGTTCTTCACTATTTTCAATCGTTTGGGCGCCCACCAACCCTACGACTGGTATGTTCGCCTACGACTGGTATGTTCGCAAATGCATCTAATACGTCAAACGATAATGAGTCCTATGTTGCTGACATGGATGCACTAGCATTTATGGCTGGCAGCGGTGCAAGAACCGATTCACTAAGGCCTGTGGTGGGACCCCTCACGCCTTCTAGCACTGCAGTCGTTGTATTTTCTTCAGCCAAAGATATTTCTGCGCCATCTACTTGTGAAGGCATCCCTTGAGCATGCCCTCTTGGATCGCACCCTTCATATCTCATCATAGCAGCTTTGAGAGCTTGTCGAAGTTCTTCTATGTCACGTTCCCGCTGCAATAGTAAGTCGCTCTTGTCCTTCAGTTTGGCCTCACATTCAGCCAAATTGACATTCAATCCTTGAATGAAGAGATCTTTTTCGGCCAATTGAATCTTCAAGGTGTTGACCACATCCGTATCAGCTTCGCCCACCGCTGCATTTGCAAGTGCGGCATCCATTTATAATTGCGTGACCCTCCTTCTTTTAGTACGTTGCGTAGCCCTAGGACCAAGTGGACATGGTGGAGTACAAGTTCCATCCGAGTCTCTATTTGTTTTAGAATCATCGGTCTCGTAGTTGTCAACGCTCGTAATTTGCGTCCTGATGCTGCCCAAACCACCCTCTAGATACTTTTTTACCCCCCTTGGAATAAATCCGTTGGCTGGCGTCGGAATAGTGACATTGGAACCCACGTCATTTAAAGTTGACCAATCCACTCGCTTGTGAAGCTTTATTTCCGCATGGACCCCACGTGCAATGAAAAGATTGACTTCGTTTCTTTTCACAGTGGGCTGGTCGTACAGAACTTGGTACACCTCAATGCAGCGATTTTTGAATTCTTCGTCGGTGCAATACTTCAAGTTCGCCTTGTGAAATCATCGATGAAAATTGTGTCGTTCTTCCGGGAATGCCTTGTCAATGTGGCACCACTCTATGTATTGAGCGCAATTTTCGGCACTCCACGGTTCTAATACCTCCTCCCATCCCTTGAATGCAAGTTTCGCTGGATTTCGAAGTACGTGCAGCCGCTTGGGATGCTTTTGTCCGGCACGTTCTCTTATCTTGTCTCGTTCTGCTTTTGTCCTCCTCGGTGGTGTCTCCATCGCTCGTGGACTTTGGAAAAGTACGGGTGTGTAATAAATAAGACCCCACAAAGCCGCCCAAGCAACCAGCTCAATGAAGAATTGGAGGAATCAGGAAGTTGTGAGGCAAGAACTGAGTGAATGGGCAGGGACTTATATAGTCGATGGGGGGCGCAAGCACTGGGCAGGGACGCAGTCTCGCTCAGGGTTGTCCCCGTCACGTCCTGTCAGGATGTCCGGACGGACGTCAGGATTCAACCCCGGCGTCCGTCAGGATCCTTTTTTTTTGTGGATAGTCTGTCCGTCCCTACGGAAGGCCGACCGTCCAGGTCGACGGACAGGCCGTCCTCGAAAAAAAAAAAAAAAAAAAATTTTTGATCCTGATGCAATTCGGACGCGTCAGGACGCGTCCGGACTGACGCCGACGGACATCCGGACGTGAAAACCCCACGTCACGTCCGGATAGACAACTCTGGTCTCGCTAGGTGGGGACGAAAAAGCATGGGCGAGGACGGAATCGCGTTAGGGCGAGGACGCAAGGACAAGGCGTGGACGTAATCGCGTCTAGGCGGGGACGTAGTTGCATCAGGGCGGGGACGCAAATCTGTCTGGGCGTGGACAGTTCTCCGTAGGGCGGGGACGTAAGGTGAAGAAAGTAAGAAAATTTTAAAAAAGGGAAGTTGGGGTCAAATACCAAAAATAGGGTCTGGAAAAGGAAATAAAATTTTCAAGTACATCAAAGAAAGTAAGAGACCTATAGGATGTGCCAAAGTATAGGATGTGCCAAAAGAAAGACAAAATTTCACCTAAACCAAGGAGACGTACTCCACAAAATACGGTGTGAACAATAAGAACAAAATTGTTTAGATGCCTTTACAGGAAAAGAGGGTGTGAAAAAAGAACTAAATTGTTTTGCTCAATTTTTTTCATTTGATCAGCCTTTGGGGCTTGGCTATTTTTTTATTTTTTTTATTTTTAATGCAATGGGTCTATCATTTGTTCACCCCCCCCCCCAAAACAAAAAATAAATAAGAAAAGGAAATAAAAATCTCACCAAAACCAAAGAGACCTATCCAAAAGAATAAGGTGTGGAAGAAGAAATAAAGAATTCACCTACACCAAGGGGATCTAGCCCAAAAATAGGGTTTGATGTCTTAAAAAGGTTTAATATTAACCAAAGTGTCTTGTCATTAAAATAGGGTGTGAAAAAAGAAATAAAAATGTCACCTATACAGAAGAGCCGTATTCCAAAAAATAAGGTGTGGAAAAAGAAATAAAAATTTCAACTAAGCCAAAGAGAACTACCCCAAAAATTTGGGTTTGAACAATAAGAATAATTTTTTTCCATTAGAGTCCTTGAAACTTAAAAGAAAAAGTGTGTGAAGAAGAATGGATCTTTTATATTATCCAACGTGTTTTATTGGCTTAATCTAAAAAATAAAGTGTAAAAAATGAAATAAAAATCACACCTAAACCAAAGGGACATACGCAAGAAAACAGGGTGTGTAAAAAGAAATGAAAATGTGACTTGAACCAAAAAGACATAGCTTGGAAAATAGGGTATGGAAAAAAGAAAAATTATTTATATTAACCAAAGCTTCTTGTCCATTAAAATAGGGTGTGAAAAAAGAAATAAAAATCTCCCCTAAATAAGGAAAATCTATAAAAAAATATAGATTACAAAAAGATAAATGCAGAATTGAACTAAACAAACATGAACCACATCCAAAAATAGGGCGTGAACAATAAGATTTTCTTTTTAATTTTCCACCAGAGTACCTAAACTAAACAAAATAGGATTTAAAAAAAAGAAAAATGTCACCTAAACCAAAGAGACCTACTTAAAGAAACAAATTGTGTATGAAAGTGAAACAAAATGAATTTTTTATACTAACCAACATGGCTTAAATGCTTAATGTCTTAATCCCCTCCAAAGGTATAAAAAATGAAATAAAAAACACACATAAATCAAAGATATATATCCAAGAAAATAGGGTATGTAAAAGAAATAAAAAATTGACCTGAATCAAATAATCGTATCCAAAAATATAGGGTAAAGAAAGGGACATTAAAATTTTATCTAGAATTACCCTTGGAAATAGGGCATCAACCAGGAGAATTAATTTTTTTCCCCCCAAAAGGCCCTGAATTCAAGAAAATAGAAAATTAAAAATAAAAATGGCGACTTCATCGACCGGGCGGGGACTTCATGGACAGGGCGGGGGCGCCAGCGATCCCCGATATAATCCGACGGGCGGGGACTCAAAAAGGACGGGCGGGGACTGAAAACCGCATGGGCGGGGACGTTACAGACTATGGCGCGGACGCAGTTGCAATGCGGGGACGCTGTTCGAGCTGGTGGGAACTCAAACTGTACGCGCGCGGACGTCGGGCGGGAACGTTGGGGACAGGGTGGGAACGTAGTTGGGCGCAAGCGCGTTCGAGGGGCAGGGACTATATAATCCCTGCACACTCCAGTTATCCCCTGCCAAGCCCTCTCTGGATGCCTCCCACGTTAGCTCACTCAGGGGTCTAATAAGGGAGATTGATGGAGTTTGGGGCTTGGCCCTAAGAGCATATCCGGGTTTTTTTGTTGTTTTTTCCAACGAATATCACTTCAGATTACTCACCAATCATATACGAAGAATACGATTTCAAAATGCAAGCAGAAGGAAGTGGTTCGTCTGGGAAGCGTCCGCTGCTCGTGGACATGGAGCAGATTGATGAAGAAAGTCTTCCACCAACACACATGTCATTGGCGTCAGGTTCATCACAGCCTTCATCGTCATCAGGGAAAAAGAGGGCAAAGAAGCTGCCGAATCCGAATTGGCCTCCACTACAATATTTAAATGAAGCTAGGCTAATATTGGTGGAGTTCTACAGAGTGCAAAGCATTGCATCGTTGGAGAGAAACTATGTGAACAGGAATGTCGACAGTTACGATGCGTTAGTAGAGCATTTACGGAGAGAGCTTGACGAGAAGTTTGCCGCATCTGAGCAGTTCAACAATTGCACAGATTATTGGTTATACTCAGACTTCTTGGATAACACGGTGGTTCAGCTGACTACCAATGTTGTGGACAATTGGCGTTATTGTATAAAAAAGAAAGAGGACAAGAGCAATTGGGATGAAGCAGATCTAGAATTTGTTTCAAAATTACGCATAGTTGAGACTTGGTGTCGTAACTTTAGCGTAAGTCGCCATAAAACAAAACAACCGTGGAAAGAAACACAGGAAGAAAAAATTCTGGATGAATGTGTGAGCGGATCAATGTATTGGCTATCACCGTCGATAAAAGTGGTAACAATGCCAGGACGAGAGGTTGAAGGTACCTACGGGCACGTGAGGAAGGTGCAGCTTACGAAACTTGCGAACATCCCCACCTGGCTCGAGTTTGCGGGAAAGCACTTGAAGACCACAGATCAAAAGGCAAAACGTTGCGAGATGTTGGTTGAGGCTACAGGATGTCCGGTGAAGCATCCCGGCATCATTAGGTTGACATACATGCATCCGAAAACGATGGAAGGTTATTCGCTTTGGTGGAATGGCGGGTCTTTAATTAATTTCCTAAGCAAATACGATTCCAAAGTTCCCGAATCAATGGAAGTGGATGACATTGTGAAGATGACGGATACCCAATTGACAATTGACGAGTTGCAGTGGGTTGCCACATACCGCAAAAATCGAGTGAACTTGGCACTGTCATTGTTGGTTATTGTGGGCAAATGCCACGAGGTGGACTACATAGACAACGACATATCTACATCCAATATTTTGCTCCATTTTGCTCCATGGAAAAAAGAAAAAGTATATTTGGGGATTTGTGATTGGGGACTTTCTAGTCGATTCCTAGAGAACGCGCCATCAAGATACGGTTACCGAAAGCAGGAGGCACTTGATAAGGAGAAAGCAACTCGAAGGTTTGCTGCTCCGGAATTGTTCTATTTGTACGGAGAGCAAGGCTCAACTACCTCACTGGAGGTCATGGAAAAAAAACATTTATACTCTAAAGCTGCTGATGCATATGCCATAGGATGGATAGCAGCTCAAATCTGGAAACAAGAGTGGGATCCAGTTTATTTTCGCAAGGACCAGGTGTGGAAATATACAAATCTACTAGTGAAATTGAAAAGCCTTCAAAACGAAGATCCGTAAGGAAGGGCGTCCATCCCGGATGTTCTTGATAAATTGAGGATGGCACCGTACTGCTGGATTATGCCTGAGTGTTGTTATCGGAGACCGTAATTTTTTTTCACTCTAGAAAGTTCGGCAGGTGAAAGTTAGGTTGAAGGAAAAGGTTAACGTAGTTAATCTATTATCCTCAGAGAGGATCATGTACATTTTACTTCATCGGCTCAGCCAAACATTGTTCCATATATAAAACTACGAATATATTTAAAAGACTATTCTTTCCAATTACTATTTTTTTTTTGGCATGAAGTAAAAATTGATGACCTATGTATGTCCAAACTCTTGAACAATGTAATTATAACCCTAAATCAAACATTTGGCGCAGATAGAAGATATAAAATAATAAACAAATGCCTGTTGTATAAATGTATAAATGTGTATGTAACTACCAAGTTTTAATCCAAAAATATTTGGCTTCAAAAAGGCAGGGATGTAACAATGTAGCACTTCCCAAGAGGAAAATGAGCAGCAACGTCCACGCCCCAACCAAATACCGTTGGCGCCTATGTTAAAGTCCGTGCCCAATTGAACTTCAGTCCGTGCCCAATCGAACTTCAGTCCGCGCCCTGACATGAGTCCACGCCCCTACCTTATTATGTTCGCGCCCTGACACGAGTTCGCGCTCTGCCCGACTTAAGTCCGCGCCCTGACTTAAGTCCGCGCTCTGCCCGAATTAAGTCTGCGCCCGTCCTGTTTAAGTCCGCGCCCGCTCTTAAGTCCGCGCCCCGTCCTGTTTAAGTCCGCGCCCGGAGTCTGAGTTGGCAGCCACGTAATTCCACATCAACCTTTTTTTTAATTCACATAAAGTCAACAACATGTTGACTACATCGGACGGGCGAAGCCTCAATCGGACAGGCAAACCGGGCGGGCGGGCGACTTGCCCGGTGTGACAACCCTGGCGGTGGCCCTTCAAGTCTCACCGCCTTCTCTTTAAAGTATCAGAGAGGATCACACAGCGATAACAGGTCTATTCATGCTGACTATGCACCGTAGTGTTTTAGTAGCAGAATCTGTAGAACTTGTTTTATCTCATTCCAGGCTTCCAGCTGAAACTAGGAGCATGCATAAAGATATTTACCTCCGGATCAAACCCACAAACAATGACAAAGATGTAGTACAGGTGCTTACAGTACGTCCAAGCTCCTCGTTTGCCAAGGCTCTTCTGTGACATGTCTTTGAACGATGGGCAGTCGCAGCTTGGGAATTGACCAATCGTCAATAAATACCTAGATACTTTAGAAATACTTCTGGACTCTATTGTAATAATGCAGCCGAGAGCTGGAGGAGGAACCATGAGAATACTGAAGATCTCTCCAACAATGGAAAGAGCAGAAGCGCAGTTGCTGTGGTGCTTCGTTGTTGGAGCGGCAGGGTTCCTCCGAATGTTTTTCCCGTATCGTTTGGTGGGGTGATCTAAAGGATTTGGAGGAGGAGGATAGTCGCCCAGGTTTGCGGAAATGCCTTCCTGAAACAACTTTCGAGGAAATAGCTTCCCGCGCTCCATAAGGTTGAATCCGGCATTTTCGAGAGTTAGAATCTCTTTCCTTGTCAAGTTTGTGCCCATCTTAATAGGCTAGACATCAAGGACGACAGGCTTAGAAAGTATCCATTTCCGACGAGTTCCATTGACACAGCGATTGATGTCATCATTGCAGAAGAAGAACTGCATATTCTCCAATCTGACCTTCTTGTAGTTGTCCATCATTCTTGTGTAAGTTGGGGCAGCCGTACTTCGATTGTCCTACACAATCTTTGCTACACATTTCTTTTTGGTCTTGGCTTGGAGAGCAAAGCAAGCTTTTGCAGATGTCTTTGGGAGTCTTGCAATATGCCACTGCTGCTCGTCGCACACAGTCTCCTCGACTGATTTGACATGCTTTGCCAGAGAATGAGTCACTGGTGACTGTAGTGGGGGAATAGTACTTTCTCCTTCACTGAGTTCGCGATCTGATGGTGTGTCCTCGATAGTGAGATTAACAATCACTGGATTGAACCGTTGTGGCTTGCGCCTTGGGCGAGAGACACTAATCTTTTCAGGGCGGTGCGAGTCGAATTCTGATCCCGGAGGGAGATCTGCCTTTCGCTTCAATGAAACAAAAACTTCCTCTCCTTCTAGATGCGGGTCACGTGTGCAGAAGACGTCAGCACCAGGCATATTCGCGAGGGCGGCATGAAAAACCTTCGAATTTCCGGAGCGTTGAGCAGTGCGTTGGGCTATACGAAGACGGAGTTCTTCTTTCCCCGGACCGGTACCTGGCTTTCCACTTTTCAGGAATTGGTAGTAGGCAACAACCTGCATGAATGCTCTGACCATGTCATTGACGGAAGCAACATACAAATGATTTCCCCTTTTGCCCGACTGTTGCAACCATTTGTTGTGGACCGACTCCGCTAAGTTACATGACTGCATCTTGGCCAATTCGGTTGGTGAAAGGTCCTGCACGGAATTTGGCATGGATGAGTGATGAAACGAGGACGAAGACTAGAGAATATTAGGTGACTAGGGAGGATGATATGCAAGAATTAGCACGACCAAGGAGTAGTGCCGATATCGACATTGCAAGTGCAAAGTGGGCAAGAAGACTACTAAACATTAGGTGACGAGATAGGAAGCAAGGTAGGAACTGCCACTATGAAAGAGTAGTGCCAATATCGGCACTACTCTTGTCAGGTAAGCAAGAAGACTACAGAACATGAAGTGAAAAAAGAGGAAGACATGCAAGAATTGCCACTACCAATTAGTAGTGCCGATAGCGGCATTGCAATTCCGACATGGGCAAAACGAAGCGATAAAACCAGGTGAAGATTGTATTTACCAATTCCATGAATCCTCCCCACTGGCGGTATCGAAAATGCCAGAATGCGAGCCATAAATCGAGTTTTGGAAGTCCTTCATTAGTGGAAGCTCCAGATGATAACCACCAAGCACGGATCGCCAAGTACCTACTCTGAGCCTCCTCCAATGATACAGAGTCTTTGTATTGTTTACAGAGGCGTCGATGCTGATCTTGCAGGTCTGCTCTGATATCTGCCTTGGTGTGTTTCTCCAGTGATTGGGTCCAGTAGAAAAGGCAAGTCCTCTCCCGATTGACCATGGGAATTGCTGGGTCACCAGAACCATATACAACACGTACAGCATTCCAGTTTGCCTGCGCACTGTCTGCCATGAATCCTTTGAAATTTGGATTAGTGACACCAAGCCTAGAAGACACAGCATTCAGATTCTTCCAGAACAATTGTTGAGCTGCCACATCTTCAGATTGCATATCGCAAACCGCAATAGTCATGATGCGGCAGTATGTGGAGTTATAGACGTGACAGGCCATTGTGGTCCAAGACTTAACCCGTTTGACATAGTCGAACATCATCCACGCGTTTTCCAAGTCCCCTCCGGGTTGCATACGCCTCACTAAATCGACCCCACTTCCGGAGCCCAGTTCCGTCATTTTGAAGATGAAGACCTTCTCAGAGTCCGCTCCTTGTCCCGGAAACCTGTTCTCCTGGATGAAGGCCCAATTGCTGGACCCTCTTAATTTGGTGATGCTATTTAGGACTCCAAAACGACGGAGATATCGGAAAGTGGTTACCTCGTTTCGAATACTCAGAGATGACATTTGCTTGAATTTGTCCAGGACCGGGAGTAGTTCATCAATTGCTAAAGTCTTCTGAGGCACACTTTCCGGACATAGAAGTAATTTGCAAAGGTACTCCTTAGTCGCCTCCAGGACAATGGCCGAGTTTGTCGTAGATGGAGCCCTTTCTACATGTTCTCCAATAAGACTACGGAATTTGGCAGCAGATTCTCGACAATTGCCTTGTTTCACGGCATGTGCATGGAATCTAAGATAGATACATGCATGGGTCATGTGGCTTAGGTCGTAAACGTAATATATCTTTGCAGGACAACTATCTAAGCAAGTAGGCCTTACAAGGCAGAGGGCACAAACGACTGTCGAATTAGATGGGGGTTCGGATCCGGGAATGAAGGCAGAATAGGCAAGACCTTCCCACTCAGTTTCGTTTGACGGAGACAAATGGTTCGGCCGACTTCCATATTCGCAATCAGTATTCTCGCAACGTAGATGTCCCAAGCAATTGGACAATCTGAATGAAAGTCTAGATGCTGATTGGATATGCGTAGTAGCCGTTCGAGTCCAAGCGTGTCCATCATCCTTCTTATCCATGCCATGCAACTGCCTTGCCTTTGTGGATAGCGGATACTTTCCAATTGGAGGGAGCTCGAAGATCATATCATCGTTAAAATCTGGGGGAAGACAATCTACCTTCTCTATCGGAATAGAATTGTAATCCAACTTGCTAAGGATTGACCTAGCACCCTTGTTGGTATGCAACTAGCATAGGCAATGGACAATACTCTCAGCTGGGGGCAAGGGAGGCTTCGAAGTGGATGGACCTAAACGATGGGAGGGACCTGACTCAATAACAGAATGTACCCGCACGACCGACGGTTCTGCAAGGTTGGGAGCAGTGAATTCAGGCGTGGAAAGGATGTATTCACTATCAGAATCATCACTGAGAATAAGAACTAGACCATCAAAATGCTCTAGTTTAACGTTCCAAAGCATCGGGGCGATTATTATTGTTGCTGAAGAACGTCTAGGAGTACAATCGACCATTTTTCCTTTCATTCCATAAACGCGATAGTTTGCGGGTGGCAAAGACCAGACCTCACCGCCCATAAAGTCACTTGGCATTTGCGCTACTGTGTGAGAGACCTGCCTAGAGACTGGGTTAACGACGTCCAAATCCAAATGCAAAGTACCTTCCAAAATTTGAAACCGCGACGCGAGACGAGAACCAATAACTCTAGCGAAGCCATCCTCCCCCACATAGAACGAAATAGGCACTCCTGGTCCATCTCCTCGAATTACAACCGCATTCAAGATGGATTCTTCCAAGGAAGACATGACAACCCTAACCCTTGAGGAGATCCTACAACAAGCATGCAAGGTAAGCGCAAAACCAGGACCACATAAAACCTAGCTACTCTATGCATAGAAAAAATAAGGTAGAGTCCGAGGAATACGTGAATAAAGTGTAACCATTTCAGATCTAAAGCCGTTGCTACCATGTAGTAGTTCATTAGGGCAACATCATACTAAAACAAACTTCGTCGTACCAAACTTTGTTGTTTTTCCAATTAGTATCCGTTCCCAGTTACAGTGAACTGTATCGGAGCCGTGCATTGTCAGGGATGATATGCGGATGTTCGAGAAATTCTAATGAATGAAATAGATTGATTATTTAGAATATGTGAGGTCGGAATAGCCGAACCCTCCTTAATTATTTATGCTCAACTAGTTATTAGGAGCCAAAGGGTTCGTAAGTAGAATTTTCTGCAATTTGATGAAATGTATTTGGAATACCGTCAACCAAAGTGTTAGTATACTCAATCCCAAAAATTGGAAGAGGGACGAACTTCGCAGAATGGAAACTTATTCCATGACATAGAGCGCCATGATGAACAAGTTATGACGGTGCAACGGGTTAGTATGGACTGACTTGTCAGTTGTCATCATCGGCCTGCCAAAATGGAATGACGTCATGAATGTGACTCACTTGAGCTTTAAACCTGTAATCATCGGTGCTTGTTGGTATGCTATGTAATATAGTCTTTATTGTTCAAGCACTTGAAATAATATGTAAGTAGCTGTGATAAAACATAAATAGGACTAGGGTAATTAGTATTGTGGGGAGTGGAAGTGACACTGAATTCCTACACCCTTCAGAATGCCAAGGAGACAAAAATGACGGTCTCTGTATTTTACCAACCCGAAGCACCTGAAGAGGTCTAGGATCATGAGGGAGTTGCGATCAAATGCTAGGATAGCTGATGCAGGAGAGACTGTTAGAGTCTTGGAGTTTGTTTGCGAAGAACCATCAGTTAGCGTAGTGCAGGTCCTTCCTCCAAGTAGCGTCACAGATATTGCAGAGGACACGATGCACTGAGACATTCCAGAGAACAACACCCAAGCTAGCAGCGAAAGCGGGAGTACACCTGATGAGAGGGCTGGTGATCACGAAAACGGACCAAGTAGAGAGACCACCTCAGAGCGAGGTAATGTGACAATTAAATTATTTGTTTGTCTCATTATTCTTTCTGAAGGTAATGTAACAGGTACCTTGTCCACCGAGTAGAGGGAGTAATCCATAATTTGTGGAGTCATTATCATGCCTTTTCAAAATCATTGAATAGGGTAGTCGCTAGAGGATTCACAACTTTGCAAAGATGAGCAGGGCGACTGTGGAGGTGTGCTTCGTAATTTGACAACAGATGGAGTTGAGTAACTAATTGGGGTGGGAATTGCGAGATTAGTTTATTAAGGGACGTCAAAATTTAGAGCGGTTGTTCGGCGGTTGGACTCACCCGTTCGCAACAGTACTCCCCCGGGAAAGACTGCAATTTGAGAGGCTTCATGTTCGATTGACACTAGCATCTCTCGCTGGCTTCCGTGCTGTCTCTCAGTTGGTTTCGCAACGTTTTGCTACTGTGTAATCAGATTTGCATCTTTTGAATGATTAGGTCATTTGGGCTTGATTCATTTCATCCAGTGCTTGTTACTCTGGCTAGCATGCTTGCTTAGCTCAATTGGTATGCATCCTAGGTGGAAATGTTGCCTTCCTTCAAGATTCATCCAATTATAACTATGCTTGTACCCCTCGGTAGGATTGCTCCGTGCTAGCTCAATATGTCGAGCATCGCGAAGTCCTAGATTGGTCGAGCCAAAATCGTAGAGCATTAATCCATTTGATCAAGCGTACCATGGTAGTTGACACCGACCGCCTGTGTTGGAACAGTCCGTTGGAGTCGCCAGCCCTGTCCATTTCTTGTTCGCCACCACGCGAAGCCTTCCCCATTTCGCTCCGCATTCCGATTTTGGTTTGCCCTTTTCCGTCTCAAAATTCCGATTCGGTGTACTTCCGACCTGTCTTCGTTGAACGCCAGGTTCGCTCTGTCTTGGCATTGCCGAGGATTGCAACATCTAAATCATTAGGTCTCGAACTACAATTCAGCTGCCGTGTTCTGGATTAGGCCTTCTGGATTAGGGTTTTGCAATTTCTTCCCAAGTCTGACCACCGCTTGAATTTGTTGTTGTTGTAGGTCCCGTGAAGATCCCGAAGAAAACCAAAACCATGGAGTGCGCGGAGAAAACGGGAGAGGACTCGGAAGAGTTGAATTCTCAACAAACAACGCAAACGGGACAAGGTAAGAATTCTTGCTTTGAACTGAAATGGCTTCATCTCTGTTTCTACAGCACTCCCCGAAAGGGAGTGCCGATGGCGGCACTTCCTTTTGGGGAGTGCTATGGAGATTCACAGCACTCCCCTAAGGGGAGTGCTGTGCAATTCATAGCCTTCCCCTTAGGGGAGTGCTGTGTTGATTCATTGCACTCCCCTAAAGGAAGTGCCGAGGGCGGCACTCCTCGTAGGGGAGTGCTGTGATGTTCATGTGCTCTCTGATTTCTTACATTGTGGTGGCATGCTCAATCTTTTGCAGTTGAGGCAAATAATGTGACCGATGCCGGGAGAATGGATGCACTGCAATCCTCGTCGCAGCCCGAAATTCAGGGGTCTGGTGCAGGGTTGTCCCCGTCACGTCCTGTCCGTCCGTCAGCATGTCCGGACGGACGTCAGGATTCAACCCCGGCGTCCGTCAGAATGAAATCTGGACGAGAACCGTTGACAGAGGATGAAAACTACGGAAATGGATGGACGTTCTTTGCCGACGGGCGCGCTGGATGGGTGAGCTTCCGTCGACGGGTACGAAACGGGCGTGATGGACGGTTATCTGGAAGGGCGGGATGGACGGGTATCTGGACGAAAAACTGGACGACCATGTAGACGGTTGTGTGGACGGGCATCTGAACAGGCATGTGGACGGGAGGAGGGGCGGTTGTGTGGACGGGCATCTGAACAGGCACGTGGACGGGAGGAGGGGCGGTTGTGTGACGGGTATCTGGACGGGCGGGATGGACAGGTATGTGGATGGAAAACTGGACGGGCGGGTGGACGGGCATGTGGACGGGCATGTGGACGGGCGGGTGGACGGGTAACTGGACGGGCGGGTGGACGGGTAACTGGACGGGCGGGTGGACGGGCATCTGGACAGGTAAGTGGACGGGTAATTGGACGGGCGGGTGGACGGGCATCTGGACGGCTAAGTGGACGGGTAATTGGACGGGCGGGTGGACGGGCATCTAGACGGGCGGGTGGACGGGCATCTAGACGGGTAAGTGGACGAGCATCTGGACGGGTAACTAGACGATTCTGTGGACGGAAAAATAGATTGGACGGGTGGGATTGGATTTTTTGCCTAAATGCCCGAAGCACCCAAATCTGGTGTTGGCGAAACTTTGAAGTTACATAAAATCTAACCAAGTTGTTATTTTTAGTAGTATCTAAGTTGCTATTTTTAGTAAGTTCTTCTTGAAGTCTAGTTATAGCATCCATAGTCTATTCTTAAAAATAAATGATAGTGATTTTTCGTTTCAAGACTTTGTGCAAGGGTACCCATTGCAATCTTGACTTCTTGTAGCATTGAGAGCTTTTGGAAATGTGCCTCGAAAACACAAGATCTTGGAGAAAAAATCACATTCAAATTTTTTTTTTAATTTAAAAAAAAATATGGAGTATATTTTTAAAAGCCATAAATTGTTTGGGGTTATACATGTTCGGCAATTTAACCTCATATTTTTGTGGTCTAAATTTTTTTAAATTTTACTTGTGAAAATTGAAAAGAGGATTGGAAGACTTTACATCATTTTTGTAGTTTTAACACCCTCATATTCAAATATTATAATCTTTTACTCTATAAGTGATATTGTTGTGTTTTAGCAACCTATGAGCCCCTAATATGTCTTGTTTGAATTTATATGGTTACAATTTTTTTTTAATTGATACGCCTAGTCACCTAATCAAAATGTTAACATTTTGTTCAATTTAGAGCAAATTTGTAGAAGCTCAAAACATGCCTTGGGCATCTAGGACTCTAGGGATTAAAGTTTGTTATTGAATTTCTAATTAGAGAAGTTGCTAAATTGATTTTACACTGACTATATGGCAAGAAATTCAAAAATATTAATCCATGTAGCCATGTAGGCCCTATGCTAATTATTGCCAAAAGAAAATCTAAGTTGGCATTTCTCCATGTTCACCTTGAAATGAAATGAAAAAAAAAAATTAGAATCTATTCAATTTAAGACTTTCAAGTATAGGATCGCCATTCATAAAGTCATTTATTTCAATTGATTTTCAAATAAATTTCATGTAGTGTGACCTTATCAAGTTAGCAATTGCAAGATATTAAACTTTGATCATTTGATTTCCATAATGCCATTTGAGAAAAAATGGAAAATGTTCAATACTTTAATTTGTAAACTTTGGATTTAAAAATAAACATGAGAGAGTAGTCAATCAATAGTCCAACTAAAAAAACATTAATAGAACAAAAGTTACAAAACGTGAATTATTTTTTGGTTTGATTCTAAAGACTTAAAGGAGATTTCATCAAATATGAAGCAATCAAATAATTTGTTACTTATTTCTTGCTTTGGTAAAGAATTTCCATTGTTTTTATTTCTTAGCCCCTAAAGTAACATACTCTCATTGTCCTTTCTGTCAGGGACAAAATGGATTTTCGATAGGCTCCTATGATCTCATTTTTTACTGAAACTTTTGAAACTTTTTCATAAGAATGATAACATGGAATGATAGATAAATTTATGAGTTTATTCATAATACAATTTCTATTCCAATCGGTGCCTAGGAGCAAAGGGTATGCCACAATAACCTCAAACAGGGGAGATCGGGACACTGGGCGGTCCAAGACTCCGGGTAGACAAAAAAATCCACAAAAAAATGAAATACAAATTTGTATATTTTTTTTCCAGTTGGATTATATTTTCTTTTAAATGGGAGGCTTTCATTCATCCCATTTGGATTAGGAATTGAAAAGTTATGGGTTTTTTGTGGAGTGGGCAATCCTAGCAACTTCTTAAAATAAATTTGTTTCTTTCACTTCGAATGCTAATAACTTTCAATCCATACGGTCAAACATCACAAATTTTTTATCACGTCATCTAAGACAAGTGTAGAACAAGATCCTTTGGTTCGATTCCAAAAAAAATTGGAAAATTTAATTCATAGATGAACATAGCAAAAGTGGTGGTTTAGGGTGGTTTGGGCCAAAAAATGGACTTTGGACTTTAGGGCTTCACCAAAAATAAAATAGAACACTCTTTTACCTACCATCTAAGCATACAAGCTTCTTCTATACTATTACAAAAAGGTCCAATAGATTACAAAAATTGACAAAGGCGAAGCAACAATACACGAGGTGGAAAGAAAACAATAAATGTACATATTTTATAAATCCGTTGAAGTACATGGTAAACTAATAAAGGCTTTACATAATTACATACGTTTGCTTTGTACAACTTCCAGTATTTAATTCTATACATCTATCTAGTTATACACAATCTAGTCTACATCTTCGATTACAACGCCGCTTGCTATGCTATTTCTCAAAAATCGCTGCAGTTCTTGTTGCGATTCGAAAGTCCTCAGAAGCTTAAGTGCTTCTATATCGTATCTATCATGTAAGTGGGAAAAAATGTCATTCACGAGGATTGGCTCATGGAAGGTATTGTCTTCAGTGTACGCCATTTCTTCCTCATAGCTCAATTCCCCCTCAAATCCGACTGGCTGGCCTTGAGAGTTAAACATGATGCGTTGTGGATGTGGTGCGCGTATAAAAATTAAGAGTTCTGGGTCCCAATGTCCATCGGCAATCTGACCAAAATATAGTCGACGCCTTGGATCACTGTCTCCAAACACCCTCCTGATCACCTCTGTCACTTGGGCGTCACTCGTCCATTGTATGTCAGCCACCGTTCCTGCCGGGAGGTGTCAGTTGTAGTGGCCCCACTTCCAAAGCCATGACATGTCGGACCCCCAATGTACTCTATTACCGGGGCCCGGTAAATTTTCTTCATTGTACTCGTAATGTTCAGGCATGTGGTCTTGAAGGCCAAACGTTTTGTACAGTCGTGCATGAAATGGAGCCCTGCATTGCGCACATCTCTTTCTGGTGACCATGTGTGGAATAAGACACACAGGGTGGTATAGATGGCCACATGTACCAAGATTCCATCCACCCTCGGGGCCAAACGGTTGTTGGCATATTATACATGTTGTTCCATCTTTTACAAAATCTGGAACGGAAGGCCACACTAGTGGCGTAATGCCATCGTGGTTGGGTGGCCCGTACCGTTGGCGATCGATATTATATTGGAATTCCAAGTCTGGACGGGCATTCCAATCGATGCTTGAATTCTCCCTATACGCTGGCAAATCATCGGTGAACATTTCTGCCACCCAAGGCCACAAAGTCAAGCCAAAATAACGTTGACCGCCATCATTGAATTCTGCAGCCACTCTTCTCACTTCACGTTGCATTTGCTCAGCCTCGTTTAGCGCTAAGCTGCATGTCAACTTCATGTTGCACATTTGAAGCAGCCTTTGCTCCTTCTGAGGATTTTGGACCAACCGCATATTTTGAGCACTCATTGCGGTCATGATCTGCTCCAAGGTTGTTCGAGCTGCAGTAACCACCGCCACCTCTGCCTCGGCGTTGTTGGCACGAAGTTCCAAAGCACGCATGGCGTTTGTTAATTCTTCTATATTTGTGCGAGTATTTCCAAGCTCTGCTTCAACTCGCTCAGCACGTGCACGCATAATATCCAATGTGGCACTTTCTGCACTTGGAAAAGTGGATCGTGATCGCAGCACAAACTCAGATCTATTGCTCAGACCTGGTGTGTCTTCATCTGCACCGTATGTAGCACGTTCCACTACAAAATCGAGTGGTGGAATTGAGTCTGTGCTGACCCGCCTTTCACGCTCTACGAGCTCGGCTTCACGTGCAATGAGGCGCACATTTTCATCTAGAACGGCCCGCATCCTTGCACGGTGAACTTCCAACGCTGCAGCATGTTGTCGTAGTGTTTTTTCTTTTTCTGCTTGCAGTGTTTGTACTAATTGGCGCAAGTGAATTACTTCTTCACCGTCAGCTTGCACTCCACCAATCACAGCTTGTTGGTTGACATCTGGACCGCTGCCCTGACCAATTTCTACCTCCATCAACTCCGTCCCTGGACGCTCCGCCAGTGGAACCACGTCCATTTGCACATTTTGGACATCAGCCAATGGCACGACAGGATTTGGTACATTGTCCAATGGCACAGCAGGATTTGGTGCAATGTGGCGAGTTCGATTTGGAAATGCATTATTCCACGATTTGCCCAAAAAGCTGCTCCAGTCCACATCCTTGCCAAGAAAAACCTCCACATTTGCCATTTGGCACAATGAAAGTGTCCCGTCTTTCTTGGATCTTGCCCCCCAAAGTGCCAATGATACTTCAATCATCCTCTTCTTGAAGTGCGGATGTTGGCACTAGTCAATATTTACCACGCCAGATTTCACGTGCACCTCGTACCGGTCGTGTGGCCAATGGCGGTTGATGTGGGCCAATCTATATATTGACGACATATCACTCTTGTCCATGGGCCATCTGCCTCCAACCACCCAGGCTTTGCCATAACCTCTTCGGCATTAAGTGTGCCCCAATCCAAGGTTGCTCTGTTTCCTCCCTTCCTTCTACCTGAGGGTTCACTTGCAGGTACCAAACCTCCTGGGGGGTCACTTCCTGGGGGGTCACCTCCAAGTCCCAAACTTCCTGGGGAATCACCTCCAGGTCCCGAACCTCCTGCTACATCCTCTGCATCCATTCTTGATACCTGGAAAATGACACACACGATACTGTATGCGAATACAATGACAATTTGCTTTGCCTTCTGTTGCGTGAAGGCAACTGAAATGTGGCAAAACAATGTCAAATGTATAACACTTCCCCTCAAATTGCAGAGCGAAGCTTTCTCAAGCTCGGACAGTGCAACTCAAAAGACGAAGCACGTAAATTGTCCAAAAAAGTTTACTTATACCCCCCAATTACCGACCCGATTAGGCAGGGTAATTAACATAACATCAGCCCGTCCCCCCCGAATCCAGACTGTCCAGGGCGTGGGACAGCCCTGGAATGGACGGCCGATACGTCCACAGAGGTCCGACACAGGGTTGGGACGCCGTCAACGGGTTCGGGGCGCCGTCGACAGGTTCGGGAAATAATTACACCGCCGCCCGAGACTTGAACGGACGGATTTTCCGTCCTCTCGACGGTCTGCCCGTTCCGTCGACGGCTTGCCCGTCCCCTCGACGGATTGCCCGTCCCCTCCACGAAATACCCGTCTTCTGGACGGCATACCCGTCTCCTCGACAGCATACCCGTCTCCTGGACGGAATACCTATTTCCTGGACGGCATACCCGTCCCCTCGACGGTCTGCCCGTTCCGTCGACGGCCTGCCCGTCCCCTCGATGGATTGCCCGTCCCTTCAACGGAATACCCGTCTTCTGGACGGCATACCCGTCTCCTCGACAGCATACCCGTCTCCTGGACGGAATACCTATCTCCTGGACGGCATACCCGTCCCCTCGACGGATTGCCCGTCTCCTCGACGGAATACCCGTCTCCTCGACGGCATACCCGTCTCCTCGACAGCATACCCGTCTCCTGGACGGCAAACCCGTCTCCTAAACGGCATACCCATCTCCTCGACGGAATACCCGTCTCGTGGACGGCATACCCGTCTCCTCAACGGCATACCCGTCTCGTGGACGGCAAACCCGTCTTCTCGACGGGATACCCGTCCTTTGGACGGCCTACCTGTCTCTTGGACGGAAAGGCCGTCCAAAAGGACGGGGTGCCCGTCTCTTCGACGGCCTGTCGCTGGTCAGGAACAGCCCGCCCATCCTCTTGACGGCTTATTTGTGGTCTGGGACAGCCTGCCGAACGTCTTGGACAGACCTTTAAAATTTTTATTTTTATTTTTTTGAAAATTGATTTTTTATTTTTAGTAAAAAGCAGTTTTTTTATTTCTTCATGTCATGTCCATGTTAGAAAGTCTTGTAGCCATCTTAGAAAATGTTATGACTGTTTTAGGTGGGAAGATGACCATCATGGAAACAATTTTCTGCTGATTTGGGGTAGTCTACAAACTCTTTTGGGCTTACTGGACAGTATACTTCAAAAATTCAAAAAAAAATCATATTTAATCCAAAAAATAAAATTCCAGTTGCGTTCTTCATTTCTCACATGTGTCTTTGTATGGAAAAAATTTGATTATTTTTGCTAATGGCAATACAACAAATCAGTCATTTTGCTTGTCATAGGCAGGTTTACCTTATATCACAAGGATAATGACATTAGAATCCATCATAGCATAAACTTAATTTTCATTTCATGATTTATTTAGAATGTACTAAATGTAGTAGACATTAAAAACACATTCGAAGTGCAAATCGCAATAATGAAATTTCATTTTTAGGGTCTTGTTGGGAGATTTTACATAAAATAGGAACTAGAGAAAATGAACTTTTGCTTGATAGTTAGACTCAAACTCAAAAAATATCAATTTGGGCGAGAAATTTCAGATTTAGAGTAAGGAGCAACAACTTCCCAAGATACACTAAAGTAGCATTTTTTTTTTTTTTTTTTTTCCTAAACTCTAAATTACGCGGAGGCAAATATCGGAAAGACTACAAAATCATTTGGATACACTTTGTAACTCAACATGGAAGGTCCCCGAAAAATGAATTGAATGCTTCCACAATCTTTCCATCTCATTGAAGTGATTGAATTGCCATCAAATTGGCACTAAATGATGTCGTTGGGCGTTCAGAGGTTGAAGTTTATTGTAAATATCTTGCAATCTACAATTCTATATAGGCAAAGTTTGTGAAATTTCTTCTGGTCAATTGAACACTACTCTAGTACTCTAGTATGAGATCTTACATACTACAAGTAGATGTGCACCTTAAAGGCCTAAAGTCCTAAACACATTCATTTTTTTTTTTACATTCTTTACTATAGAAATGGCAATTTATTTCAGATATAGGATAGAAAAGAGGCCTTGGGACTTTAGTCAGTTTAGTGGTTAACATACGGTACTACATAAGCAATTAATAAACAATCCATATGAAAAACTATAATAATTCACCGCTAGTTGCTTTATAATTTAGAAGCCATAAAAAAAATATAGAGACCACAAAAATGTGAAGTTCATGTACTCAATGTTGCATTTCAATTTTATTACACCAATCCACTCTTATTTGCTATAGTTACATAAACTTGAACATCAAATACTCTTAAAATTGCAACAGTGAAGAGGGTTTAGGGTTTAGGGTTTGGGATTTAGGGTATTGGCCTATAGGATTTACTTCAAAACCTAGCATGGACCGGAAACCACGAAAAATGTTCTTCCTTTTTTTAGTTGGCATTATAAGTGCAAAACTTGATCGAGATGTAGTCTTTGAAGTTTGAATTGGAAAAAAATAGATTAATGATTTAAAATCAAAGTTTTATAAAACATATTGAAGACACCAAAAAACGGCATAACAATATCTTTAGAAGGTAAAACATTCTTAAGTTTAGATGTATAGGGCTACATTCTTTTTCTGTAATGTATGAATGGAAAGCCAAAACAATGTTTTACATTAATCAATGATATGCATATGACATATGTTGTTTAGGAGGTCTTTCACTTATTTCATAATTAACCATTTCAGAGTTTTAATCTTACTACCTTTAACTAGAGCATTTAGAGGGTGGTTTTTGTCTTGGTCTTTGTATATTTGATCCGGGCTTAGTAAGTTATTGAATGTTTGTATGTTTGAGACTTTGAGTTTAGTATATTAGTGTAGACAGGGTTTAAAATTCAACAAAATACTAAATTGTCAGGTGCACTTATATGCAGGGAAGGATGGAATCAAAATACAATAATTCTAAAGGTGAAATTGTACAAGTTATAATTGATAAAATTCATTTGAATTCGAATTTGAGCCCTACAGAATATAAATTATTTTAAGGAATTGCGAGATTCTGGGATTTTTGTAATAAAAACATTGCCCAATGCCAACAACTTTCGTGAAAATGGGTGCAATTAGAATGAATCAAATGTTAACATGAACATCCAAATAGAACATTCTAGGACCGACATTAAGAAGTTTTCAATTTGACCTTCTATGGTTTTTTCTATGTTTTTTCCATTATTTACGTGCAACAAAATATAATTCCATTCTAAATGAGCAATAAACCTTGTTTCTTGAGCATTTGAATGTCATCTCTGGTATTTATTTGTCCTCTAATTGAAACAAGTGTGAACATTAAGTTAGCACTCTTAAACTACCCGCCACCGTAGTCTAATGCCCGATTGAGAGGGAGGACACCTGTCCTGACAAGTCCGAGAGTGCCAAACCACATAAATGAAAAAGTCTCCGAACAAGGATTAGGAATGAATTACACTCGGCCAGCACTGTTTTGAATGGCCCGCTCGACGACCTTCCCGCCCTCTTGACGGCCTTCCCGTCTCTCGAAAGTCTTCCTGTCCTCTTGACGGCCAGTTCGCGGACTGGACGGCCTTCCCGTCCTCAGGCCAAGCAATCCGCAAGCTGGACGGTCTCCCCCCTGGACGGCCTTCCCATCTTCTCAACGGCCAGTCCGCGGGCTGGACGGCTTGGCCCCTGGACGGCTTGGCCCTTGGACGGCTTGGCCCCTGGACGGCTTGGCCTTCTGGACGGCCTTCCCGTCCTCTGGACGCCTTGGACAGCCCTGGATGCTCTGTCCATCCTCTCGACGGCCTGTCCGTCGACGTGAATGATTGGGGTGGATTGACCCCTTCGCTCGGCCTTACCAGGGGTGCATGTAAAAAAAAACCCTCTATTTTCGGCCGATCCAGGGTTATTATTGATGTGATTGAACTAATTAGGGGTCTTTATGAATTCATAATTTGCAAAAAAGGAATGGTGCGGAAAACAAAGTCGGCCCGGAGGGCCGAGCGAGGGGGTCAGTTCACCCCGGCCACGTGAAATGGGTATATAAGACTGTTTTTAGGGTACTTTTGCCACAGTCTCTCCTGCTCTGACGGTGCTCTCTTGTCTTGGATTGGTTGCAGTCCTTGCTTGTGAGCGTGGGTGCTGGGTAGAGGCTGTTTTGAGGAATAAAGGGGGCGGTTTTTCACTTTGTGGAAGCCAAATTCCTAATTCCTTTCATTTTGATTATTTGTTACTTGTTACTGTCACGATGGCTAGTCGCGATTTCTCGAAGAGAAAAAGGTTGATGATTGGTGGACAGGTGTTGGAGATGCACCGGTTATGGACCCGGATGTGGAATCACCCGAGCCCGTTTCAGAGGCCATAGCTGCAGAAGGGTCTGTAGCTGCTGTGGGGGGCGGAGAGTCTTCGAAGAGGAAGAAAAAACAACGAAGGAGGCACAAGGCTACAAATCCAGAGAAGTGGCCAAGCAAAGGTGCAACGCGAAAATTGCATGAAGTGGCGTTGCAATTTTTTGATCAGTATTCGATTTTGCAGTTGAACTCAACATACGTCTCACGCGGATTACAGGGGGTGGATAACATTAAACAAAAGTTCCACCACATGTTCTGGACAACAATGAGCGCGGATGAGTGGCATGAAGACCGCACGAAAGAATGCTTCGATCATTGGTTGGAGTCACAAGTGCAAACGTGTATCTTCAACCTTGCCCAAGTTGCGGAAAAAATTAAAGGCTTTGAGAAGAGTGTAGTGCCCAGACAACAAGCATTGAGTTTATTGCACAAGAAGGTGTATTGGTGGCATGATGCAGTGCGTGGATTGTCTTCAAGCAACATCCGTTCCGCTCCGCGGTTTCAACGAAGTCAGAACTTGGCCTTTGGTCAACAAGCTGCAGGAGGAGTGGTTTTCCTTGAAAAAGGAGTGGTGGTGGTTCCTTTGTCTGGCCATAGCAAACAAGGGGGGCATGGGAGGGTGCGCAAAGTATGTGTTCAAAATTCAAAACATATTCCCGAGAATATGGAATTAGCTGGGAAGTCAGCCTTGCGCGTGGATGAATTGAAGAAGTCCAGGGAGAAGTTGTCCATCGAGGCATTGGTATGTCCGTGCGAGCATCCAGGGGTCATCAAATTCTTTGCTATAAATGACATGACCATGGAGTGTTATTCGCAATGGTGGAATGGCGATACTCTCGGCGCCATGTTTACCCTTGATGAGAAGAACCGAGATCCAGATGAAATTGGGGAGTTGGCTTACCATGCAACTCCCCAATCAATGCAAGAAGCCAAACGACTCATGGCATATAGACGCAAGCGCACTGAACTTGCGTGGGCGATGATTTGCATTGTGGATGCAGTGCAACAGTGCTCTGTATTGCACAACAACATCACACCGGAGAACATTATGCTTCATTTTCCGAATGATGATGGAAGAACCGTGTGGATTGGTCTATGTGATTGGGAAATGGGTAGCCGCATCAACAAAGAAACCCCTTCTCTTTACCAATTCAATTGTCCAAGGAATTTTCAGGCAACCCGAGCGCAACGTTGGTGGGTGGCTCCTGAGTTGATGTACTTGATTGGAGAGACAGGAACTTCATCATCTCCTACTCGCAGGGTTAAGCCACCGTGTGTTAGTATACACACGGACGGATACTCTATAGGGAAATTGGCTATGAAGGTATGGAAAAAAGATCGCGGAAATGTAGATATGATTCTGGACCTTACGGCATTTGGTACGTTTCAAACCATGTTGGGTGAATTGTGCAAGGCGGAGCCACTACAACGATGCTCGGTGACTGGAGTCGTGCAACGTCTAAGTGGTGCTCCAACGTTTTGGACACCATCCATGGATTGCTACCGCGAGGCCCGCAAAGAACAAGACCTTCAAGAAGAGCAGGCGCACAATGAAGATTAGATAATAGTATATTACCATGTAGTTGCAAAATTAGTGTTTACTTAGTACAAGCGGTTATTATAGTATGGGCTTGAGGACATCCATAGCAATGTAGCACACTTTGTGGCTTCAATGCATTTTGTACTCATTTTGGTTTATATAAAGTTATAAACGTATTTTACCTAAACATTGAGTTGTAAAAAATTTCTTGTCTTCCCTAACTTTATCATTTAAATTGCGTGTAAACACACATCTTATATCTTTAGTACTAAAAACTTTGAATTGTATATCACTACAAGAAATTTCAATTAGTTTTGTGCAAAATTGTAATTGTCAACATTTTTGTTGCACTTCATGCCATAAATAAGTAAAAATAGAAAAAACAATTCAAGAGATTCTAAATTTTTAGTTTTTTACAAGAGGTACAAAAATCAATAGAGATTTCTAGTCAGAAAAATTTTCAATTGTTTATTTAATTTTTCATGCCCAAAACTAGTAAACAACCACAAAGAAAAGCTTGAAGTCAAATTTGACTATCAAACCAAATTTATATTTTTATTGAAAATCAGCATAATATTTTAATATTTTTCAACATACGTAAGAATTCATTTTCTATTTATGCTTTTTTTGTCCAGAAAATTCAATGGAAAATTGATTTTATTGTGATTTTATAAAGCTAAACATGGAAATCAAATTTTATCAATTATAATATGTATGAGAATAATCTGAAACTGGGGCCATAAATGAATGAATGAACACAAAACATAGTTTTATAATTTTAATTTTAATGAAATTTGAAAAAAAGAAAACATACATGAAAAAAACACCACACTGTGTTATTTGGATTGCAAACATAGTTTCCAATTGCAATAATTCTTTCAAATTTTGACCTCGATTCTTGAATATTCAAAAAAATAATTCAAAAACAATAGTGCCCCGAAGGCCCAATTTTCCATAAATCACACTCAGTGAAAGTTAATCTGAAATTGCAAAGCTAGCATTCAGAAAACTAGTTTTTCCAAGTTTGAATGCTAATATCTTTCAATCTATTCGGTCAAACGTCATGAAATTTTTACCACATGATAAAAAACATGTGAAGTATAAGATCTTACGGTTAGATGTTGTAAAAAATATTTTTTCCGTATGTTGAGGCAAATGCAAGAGAAAAGACAGTTTTGCGGGTTTTTTTGTGTAATGACTTTGGGAATTTAGGGGTAAACAGTTCTATGAGAATGAAAGGAACAAAAGTCATTGTCGCACGCGTAGTTAGCGCGTAAGTATCTTTAACACAAAAATGTGGTAAGATGACACGAGTTATCGTCCCAGGGAATTCTAGTATGTTGCTGCAAGTTTTGGGTATCCGGATCACTTCCAAAAACACCCCAAGCAATCCGGAAACTAGTATTTTCCGGATTCCAATCCGGTTCCGCCCTATTCCGGATTCCGGTTCCAACTCTCTCAAGTAACTGGTTTTAGATACCCCTGTTTCACCCTCAGGGGGTCCACTATTGATCTTTCCGAGGGGCAGGGACTCGCCACTCTTGGTTCACACTCTCTATCCGTAACAAACAAAACAAAACACCCAAGAATTATACAGTAATAGCAAAGGGAGAATCCGTACCCTCACAATCTTCCAGATGACGTATCCGGAAAGTAGGTCACACAGGGCCCGGTTAGATCCACCTTACTACAACGACAGATCCAGACTTTCCGGATTGTAGTGCTGACTTTGTATCTCTTGAGTGCTCCAGAGGTTGGCAGACCTTCCGATGGCTGGGATAATTCCTCAGGCGGTTGCTTATCTCCGCACGGAATCCTCCCTGGACTTTCGGACTCGCACCCTCACCCGTAACAGGCTTCCACCGGATCACCGTTCCAGCAATTTAAAGGCACCATGCACAGCTCCTCATTCACACATCTAAAGCTCTTCCGTCACAGCATATGTATCCGTCAACCCAAGAATCCGGACTCCTTCTCACACACTCTCACTCACAAACCAGTGTACGACTCAATCATCAACGCGATACGCAAAGAGATGATCAAATTGATCTCCGGTAAGCTTCGATTAAATGACAAGAAAGGGAATGACAGGCCAACAAGCCGGCCTGCCCTTAAAAGCAAACAAAAAGCGGCCAAAAGGCCCACACAAAACCCGGCCAACGGTCAACTAAAAATCCGGCTAACGGTCCTAATAACCGTTCCGGCAAAACCGGAAAGCCGTTTGACAGCCTAAAAGTCCGGAACTAGGGGCCCACAGTCCGGGTTACCCGTTTTCGGAAATAACTAATAAGTCAAAATCCTAACTAAAAAGACACCCATCTGCACTAGTCATTTGCGGGGCTTCTTTGTCGATGGTCCGGCCCTAAGATTCGCTGGAGTGGACTTCCGGGCAGTTACCTTTGCTGGAGTCCTCTTCGTTGCCGACCGAGTCCGGATTTGAGGCGGATCAGAATCCGTCCCTTCCGATTGGGAGTGAGACTCCGCAGATTCCTCTTCCGTCTCATCGATCTCCAGCGGCTCCTCGATCCTCGTGTGTCATTGCCGTGTCGTCTTTGTCTCCGTCAAATTAATGACGGTGTTGCCCGGATTCGCTGGTGGTGGAGTGTTCTGCATATGCATAAACCTGTCCGGATCGGTCCGGGCAGGATTCCGGACACTTGCTGCTGCTATGGCCTCAGCTTCCGTCTCCGTCAGCTGGAGAGGCGGAAACAGGTTTACCGCCGCCTGTCTTCCGGTTGTCCCCTCCTGGACGGTGGTCTGTGTGCTTGCTTCCTTCGGCGTTTTAACCTCCGGATAAGTGACCACGTGAGTCGGGATTTCCGGATTCCTCTTTCCCGTTGAAGTTCCGGCTCCATGGGTTTCTTAGAACTCTCCTCCCGGAAGATCAGCGAACATTGCTTGGTCAAGCAGGTTCGGGTCGAGGCTTCCAATCAGCTGTCGCATCTCCTTCAGCACCCCCTCCATCCGGGCCTCGAAATCCGTCAGGATGAGCACGACCTTCGTTCCGGTAATGTGGCCTTGGGCCACCATCTGTGAGTTCCAGAGTTGGGCCCTCGAGATGGTGCTGGCCGGAAGGTCGATCAGTTCTCCCAGCTTCCGTACTAGAGCCATCGCTTCCGTGGACTTCCGGTTTGCGATGTGCATCTCCCGTTCCGACCACTGGTGCTGGCTCCGGAACTGATCCCGTTCCTCCTGAAGACTCCGGATCTGATCGTACAGAACCTTGACGTCTTCCGGATTCGGTCTTCGTGCGATGGCGGCCAAGATCTCTCTCTCGTCCTTCACTCCTAACGAATGGCAAACGTCTTGGAGTACTGCTGCCATCCGGTCGTTCACCGTCCTCGTCGTTCGCAGCCAATGTATGGCGTTCTCAACTGGATCCACCTCCTCGTGTGGGCTTTCCGGCTGGACGGAACCTTCCGCCACTTGTTTCCCTCGCGCTGTCCGGTCGGTGGACTTCCGCCTACTGGTTCCGGAACACTGTTTTAACCTAATTAGAGTTTTAACTTTCCTACGAAAGAGATCTTTTCTAATGTAGGTTTCTAGTGTCTAAACTTCTATACTTATGCAAAAATTTCAAAGTTCTTCTCCTATATATTTCTATTTTATGTATTAAGTTTAGTTTCCGGACGTTCCGTAACGTTACAGTCATATTTCATATTAATGCTGATTTCAATATGCAAGGTATTGAGCCGCTAAAACCATTGCATTTGAAAACATGAAGACCCTATTGTCTTTTCAAAAACATTCAACGTCTTCCATGCCTAAGAATGCGCATAGAAGTATTTGCATTTGCTTCTTGTACTATTGGTTCACTACCACCAATTTCTTCAAGTGGACCTTGTCGAGGCACCGGCCCCCTGTAATCACTATCTCCTGGAACCTCACCATCTTCACCTATAGTACCACCGATGGATTCACCATCATCATTGGATGTTGCACTACCACTTTCGCTGGAGGCCTCGGAATTGCGGTTTCGTTGTGGTCGAGCTATAGAAGACAACGTCCGAAGAGGTCGTTGGCCCATTGCGTCCATAATGCCATCTGTATTGGGTCCTCCTGTTTGAACTTCTCTTGAAAATGGTTGGGAAGCCGCTTCTTCCCTCCTCAGCCTTCTACGCGTTTTATTACTCACACGTTCACTAGTAGTACCTTATGGTCGTGGACGCTTCCCTCGATTATTGGCATGTACAGGTGGCCGCAATGAAGTCGTATTTCTAGTCACACGCTGTGACACCATACCAGCCAATCATGTACCTATCGACGAAGTTGGTTCGTATGGACGGACGTCGGAACTAGACGGCCTTGATGAACTTTGGATTTGTAGATTTTCCAATATTGGCATTTGCCTTTGTGCAACCAAGACTCGATTTGGAGGGGCCATATGTGCTTCTCCACCTTGAGGGGGCCCTTCACTGCGGGTGGTCCTCATGGGCAATGACGGTGGTACTACTATGTCTTCTTCACGTCCTCTTTGAACGTCAACACCATCTCTTTCTATTGTGGCATCAACTTGTACATCCATAGGGTCTGGACTTAGTGGTCTCGGTGCCACAACGTCCTCATTTGTATTGCCCCCACTTGGCCCAGCATTCCACGTTTGTGGCATTCGTGGTGGACTTCCTTGATGTCCCTCGTATACATTGTCGTTGTTATCCCCCTCTTCAAAGTCAAATACGGATGCATCAATTAGAGGACGTACTCCTCCCGCCCCACGAAATCTATCAAACGGTGGTTCATCGTCGTCATTGGAACTATCATCTGAATCGTCATCATTGGGATCAGAGAGAACCGAACCACGGTCTAGACCATCAGATTCATCTGTCATGGAATCCTCTGACATCATGTTTTCAGTATACCACCTTGTCGGATTTGCTGCAGCCCTTTCTCTAAGAGTCTTGGAATTGGTATAAATGTAAACCAATTCCTCAACACGCTCTGATGTCAATCTATTGCGTGATTTATTGTGGACAAACGAATACATGCTCCAATTGCGTTCACAGGATGATGCAGAACACACTTGCGCGAGGATCTTTCTGGCAATCGGTGCAAGTGTACAAGCACCGACTCCGAGAAGGTCCCACCATTCGTGAGGTTGCAAATTCAAGGCGTTTACATCAAGAAGTCCACCGAAAATGCCTCGCCGATCTCTAAATGCTTGGTACTCAGACAAAGCTGAAGCAAATGCTTGATCTCCAACAGCCAATTTGCGCAAAACTCTCAGTATGGCTTCTCTTGCCTCATTATCATCCATTAGCATGACTTCATCAAGTAAAAAGGGATTCAATAGAGCCCCAGCGTAATGCAAATCTGTCCTGAGCATGTCCCAGTGCTTGTAGAAATCATCGGTGGCGGAAATTGCATATCTCTGCTCTAATGAAAATGGTGGATCCTCCAAAGATAAAACATGCTTTTCCACCTTTTTCATTACAAGCCATGCTTTGTTTAAGCACGGGTGCTTGCCATCAAACTCTTGAAGAGCAATCAACACGGGCTGCACTATGTGCACAAAGTTCAAACATTTCCTCCAAAATTCATCCGTTCGCACATATCGTCGCACATCGTTAGCTTTTCTTTGCTTTTGATTGGATGCCAATCGCCGCGTGCACTCATTCCACTGCGGATCGTGGATTGTCGATTCTATCGCTTCCCTCACCTCCACCAAACGTTCGATCATGAGAAACATGGTAGCAAAGCGTGTTTGAACGGGATTTTTCAAAACGTGATTAGGAGAATGTCGTCGAAAGATTGCAAGTGGCATGTGATGCGTTCGAATGTATTTCACAATTGACTTGGCTTTCTTGACCATACTTGTAATCCAATCTTGTTTTTCCCAATCTTCAAGTAGAAGGTCAAGTGCATGTGCTGAACACCCTTGAAAATATATGTGTGAAAATCTACGAAGTAATAGAGCGCCAACGGCCAACATGTTTGCTGCATTGTCTGTACAAACTTGTACCACGTTCTGTGCCCCTACCTCGTCAATGTAATCACCCATGCAATTAGCCACGTAAGTAGCATCTTTGCATTCGCCTGTTGTGTCTATCGATCCAAGAAAAACCTCTCCAGGATGAATGCAAGAAAGACCGTCCACTTTGCGTAGCGTTTTCCATAGTACTCATGTTTTTTTGAGAGTACTGTATAATTAGAAAAACAATTTTTAAAAAATCTGAAAAATCTGTTCAATGTATATACCTTTAAGAAGAAGTTACCCTAGGAAGTAAAAGCATAGAAAAATTCTCTAAGTAGGAGAACTGAAAAAGTGCAAAATCTCATGAAAATAGGTACTTTCACATTTTAATTTGTAAAAAATAGGAAAAACAATTTTTAAAGAAACTAAAACTTGGCCATTTGGTAAGACTTTATAGGAAAGACATTTCATTAAAAAAATGATCTTGAAACAATTTTGAATGTTCAGGACTGCGCGCGCAAGGGAGCCTTGTTTGCACGTATGTGGAGGGCATAAAATAAAATATTTTTAAATTTCCTTTGGTAGATACATGACTTCCTACTATGGGAATAGACCATAGAAATTTCAGATCTAGATCATTAAGTTTGGATTCTCCCCAGTACTAAAAACCCCTAAATTGCAAAGTGTGACAAATTAGCTAAATTGAAATTTAGATATAAAATGATTTTTAAATATTTTTGAAAAATAAGGGATCTAAACAAGATCAGGTTAGCCATCTCCAAAAAAAAATTCAAGTTCATTGGATTCATTCTTCAAAAGTTATAGCCAATAACAAGTCCGACACGTCAAGTGTGACAAAAAATAGTACTAGTCTTTCTTGCATTCACCCTCCACTTGTACATGCCAACATGACATTCATCAATGGTCAATGTGTAACGTTGTCCCATCCATCAGAGCATATTGTAACACCATATTTGTGGATTGGTGCCCTCGTCTTCTCTGCTACAACTGCTGCCACTTCATCTTTTGTAGATTTTATGAGCTTTGTACAAAGTGCATGGTACGCTGGAGGTTTGTAGCCAACTCTTGATTCCAATGTTGATTTCACTGCATCCAGAAAAGCAGGATGCCTCACTACATTGAATGGTATATTGGCTTCGTAGAAAAACTTAGCCCACTTCTTGTCAAGTACTTGCTTGTTTGATGCATTCAGTCCTTCTTGTAGAGACAGTTGCCTCATCAATCGACTGTGGGTCAAACTAGGGTTGGGCGCCTCCGATGATCGTACTTGAGAGCTTTGCCCCCCAGTGTTTTCTCCTCCATCGTTTGCCGAGATTGAAGCATCATGTTGTTGCTCACCACGTACTACACTTGGTAGTATCGTTGATGGTGATGTCACTTCCACGTCGCGTCCAGTTCCATGCAAAGTGTCCGTAGGTATATATCCTCCACAATTAAAAAACATTACCTTCACGGCTGCATTGACTTTAGTGCACGCTCTCACTCCAAGGAGGGTGTCATTTCGTCTATATCCCAAATGGAAAAGCAACCGATCCTTTCGATAGCTTAGCAAAGCTTCGCAAAACTTACAAACAACTTTTTCATCTGGCCGTAGTGTGTACCAAGGTTCCCACTGTGATCTTGCTCCACCCATTGCTCTTATCTGTCCTCCTTTACCTGCCCCTGCACCAAAAAAAAGATTAGTATTCTGTTTGAAATGTGATGTGGAAACAACACTTGTTGCTCTCACAACAAGTGCCACCACAACACACTCTTCTTGGACTTCGCTCTACCGCAATGGTTGTACTCCAACCAAGTCATGAAAGGTAAAATCAGCAAGGGAAAGTAATCTTGAATAGGCAGAAGTCCTTAATATACACCTTGAAGCCCTCCCTAAAATCCTAAACCCTAAACCCAGCTAGACGGAGTGACGGCTGATGGGGTGGACCCTAAACCCGCAGCCTTGCCAACGAAACCGTCCAAGCGGCGACTGTCCCGTCCTGTGATATTCTGGTCCAGGGGACGGGACGGTTTCCTGTCCAGAGGACGGAGAGGCCGTCCAAGGGACGGATTACCATCCTGGAGACGAGAATTCCGTCCAGAGACGGGCTCTCCGTCTAGGGGACGGCTTACCGTCCAGCGACGGACTCTCTGTCCAGAGGACGGCTTACCGTCCAGCAACCCACTCTCCATCCAGCGGACGGGTTACCGTCCAGCGGATGGCCTCTTCGTCCACAGACGGGCTCTCCGTCCAAGAGACGGATGTCCATTTGGCGACAGAGTCACCGTCCAGAAGACGACCCGACGCCGTCACAGAATGGACAGACTTCATCCGTGCTCCGGATGGTCCCGTCAGTATCGGCGACAGGCTGTGACGCGTCAGGACGCGTCAGGACGGACGCGTCATGACATCCGGACGTGAAAAGCCCACGTCACATCCGGATAGACAACCCTGGTCTGGTGCGTATTATTGACTGCTTGGCATTCTCAATTATGGATTTTGAGAGTGATATTTATTGTCTGAGATTGAGCTCGTTTCTGATAGTGGTTTTATTCTTTTGTAGAGGAAGTGGGTAACGAAGATGTCGAGACTTCCCCGGACGCCCTCGAGGCAGAAAAGGCCACGACGGAGATGACAACTGAGGAACTTGGGAAGGAAATGGACAAGATGGTCGTGCAGAAGTCAGCCAGTACGAACATTGTGTTGGACAAGCTACAATTCAAGCCAAGAGAGAAGTCCAAGCTGAACATCCCGCTCTGTCGGATGAAGGCTCTAGCTGTTGTTTGCCCGTACCTGAAGAACGACGTCATGGCATTGGGCGCGCATTTTGTGAGTACTGGATATATGGACGGGCATGGTGTGTTCTACGTCGCCTTGCAGGACAACGATGGCAAAACACAAAACGTGACGGACAAGGATGTCGCCTCGTGGAGTCCATTGTGGGTTGCTGCTAACGACAACTTTGAGAGGGAGTTGCAGAAGGAAGACACTTGGAAGCAATTCTCAGGCAAGATGTTTTTCGTGTGGGATGGCAACCATCGGCTGGCTGCCTGGATGCTGATAATCAACAGAGACCACGGAGACAATCCATCTTGGCATTATGCGGTTGAATCGATTGTCTTAGAGGTTGAAGGCCAGATTGGGCCACTTCTCACCACATTGCACCAAGTGAACTGGTAATCCTCTTCAGAGACTATTTCTTGTAGTTTTTTTTGCAAAGTTTGTCCTCATCAGTTCTAACCTTGATTTTTCTAACAGGAGAAACCAGACCTATCACGTGAAGTTAAACCTAGTTCACAAGCTGTACAGGCTTCAGAGTATAGCTGGTCAACCCCTGTCCCACTTCAAGAATCTCGTTACCAAGGAGAGCTTGCTGATGCCGAGAAGAAACAGAAATCAAAGACGCGAACATGGTACACCATGACGCTTGACGAGCTAATTGGCGTTCTCTATCAGGTACGGTTGAGTTTTGTGCTTGAATGTTTATGTGTGGAGTTGATTGTTATGACCTCTTTAGTTTGCTTGTGGATTGAGGAATTGGAGTGCTGATATCGGCACTTGTCTTTTCTACTCTAGAATTCAGCCATAACATCAAATTAGAATCTTGATTGTGTGTTTGTTGTCTTGCAGCAAGAGCTAGGTGATGCAGTAGCTCACGTGACCAGGAGATTCAAGGAGAAGTATCTGGAGAAGTCGAAAGAATGGACTATTGGGAAGCTGTATGATGCCATTGGGAAGGTTGTCGATAAGGTGAAGAAGGATATGTCGTCTGATGTGAAGAAACAGCTTCCCATTTCTGTTCCGAGGCAGACATTGCAATTCCTGGATCAAGTTCGCATTCACTATGAGAACCGGGAAGACGATCCAGAGATGTCGCAGGAGAAGTTATGGTATCTTTCTACCTCGGCCATGGACGCGGCAGTGAAAGTGAAGTGGCTGGAGCGGTGGAACAAACCGGCCTTGCTTCGTGAAGCAATGAGGTTCCCGAGAACCAAGTTTTTTGATCACGCTTTTCCTGAGTGGCTTCACAAGGCGACCTGGTGGGCATAGGTAACTTCATTTACCTTTCTTTCTTTGTCTTGAATTCGATGCTTGACTCATAAAAGTTGTTACTCACTTCCGGTTACAATTGGCTAGTTCTATGCAGGAACTGTTTGATGCCGCTCTCTCTGAGCTTGATGTCGTGATCAATTACCAACCACCTGGTGAAAGTCCAATTCCTAGCATCGCTGATTATGTGGAGCAGAGTCGAATCCAGCTTTGGGATACTGCATTCTCTTATGAGTTTGATGGCAAAGGAGTTCACAAGAATCATACTCCGGATTTGCAGGTCGGTCTGGAACAAGCTGTGGCCCGAGTTCTCTATCGATACTTCAAGTTTGTGCTGTACGCCCGCAATGCCACGTCGAAGACGCCGTCGTTCTTCCCGAGCTACTTGGACAGACGTGCCGAGAACTGCATGATATCGGATGAGATCGCGAGGAAGTGGAAGAGGGAGCATTGGGAAGTTTGTGGGCGGTACATTGACTGTCCTCTGGACAATCCTCCTCCTTTTGAGATCGACTTGAGGAACAAGGTGCAACCCGATATGACCGGGTTGAAGACCGTCCATGATACACCGCCGGTGGAGGCACCTTCGAAGAAGACTAGGGGCTCAAAGAGAAAGGCCGGTTCAGATGCAAGGAAGAAGGCTGCCTCGGATGCTACGGCCACACAAGAGTCGGATGCATTGGCCTCTGGGAGTGCAAGGAAGACTACTGGACAGACTGCACAGCCATTGCCGGATGTGGATACGGACATGGAAGTGTTGGAGGTGATTCAGCCCCCACTTCCGCAGTCTACTCATGTTGCTGCTCAGAGTCCTCACATGCTTGCTCTTCATGCGCTATCGAGCCCTCTATCGTTTGCTACGCAGAAGCTGAAGAATATAGTCACCTCAAGCAAAGCAGCTTCAGCATCAGGATCATTCCTTCAGTCTTCAGTATGTGTTCAGAATTCCAGCCTAATCCAGATTATGGAGGCTCTTCCAGAAGTGCACTCTTGCCTTGAGATTGTCAACAAGTTTGTTCTCAAGGTCAGTCTTTTGAATCACCAGTTATCCTTATGTATTCCACGGTTTAGAATCATTGCCGATGTCGGCACTTGGGGATTCTCCGTCACGATCCACGTCGCGTTGTTGGGATAGTCGTTTACTTTTTGAGGCAAATTGGATTTCCAATGCGTTCATGTTATGCCATTCTAACCTATTTGATTCCATCCTTTATAATGTTCAGGTCAAGGAAGAAGACGGTGCCAAGGCTTTGAACAAGTCTTGTCCGCATAGTGGCTTTGATTTGATTCTTGGTGATCTCCCAGATGGCCTGTGGGTTCCGGCCATTTCAGTGAACCCCCTTGATGTCCCTGCTTGGAATGAGTACTCTGAACAGCAGACTGAAAGTGTCTTCGAATTTGCTGAACATTTTCTTTACGGCGAGAGGGGGATTCTGTTGTTTGTCCCAGATGTTCCTCGGATCCGGACTGATGGGTTGTCGTATGCACACGGCTACAGCTTCATTCTACATCGAGAATGGTGGGGAATTAATGACCTGCCTTCTGCATCGTATTCCAACTCAGCAAATAAGGTAAATACTATTTCGAATCAATTTTTGGAATCACTAGATTCGAGTCACTGGATTGTAGTTTACATTCTGCTAATTCAATTTTGTCGCAATCTCCATTCACAGAGCAGAGGATTCCGGATTCAGCTCTTCATTTGCCAGGCCATGGATGCTAGCCAATTCACGATAGCGGCCAATGAGTCACTTGCGGAGTTCGGATTGGGGTTGCTGAAACCGATGTGTTATTCAATTTCACTTCCTCGGCCTCTCAATCCATGAATGGATCTGTTCCGTGGAGAGGCGCACGTGAGAAGGATCCTATTTTCCTTCAAATATTGATCGCGGCTTTTACCAAGCCGGGGTCCATCATCCTCGATGCTTTTGCTTCTCTTGGTAAGTATTGTTTTCTCTTGTGATGAATTCTTCTACCATGTTTCTTGCCTAAATCCTAAACTGAATTCCTTCATTTACTTTCAGGTAATTCTATTCGAGCTTGCAAAGGTATTGGACGACACATTGCGGCCCTCGAAGACGACGCCGTGATCTTCAAGGCTAGGTTGCAGCAGTTTCACCAGGTCGAAGCTCCACCTCGAATTCAACTTCCCGCTTCCGACAATCCAGCAGAGATTTCACTCGACGTCCCTATTCGGCAAATCACTAAGAAGAACAGATTTAGTAAGTAAGTCTCGTGCTTCATCCTAATATCTTTCAGTCTTCTGTTTATGGCCTACAATTTACTAACACAAACTCGTTTGGCTCAGAGTGATCACTCTACTCCGATCTCTGGCCAAAGACTACTTTATGGCGCTGTGGGATGCAGGCGTCACTATGTTGCAGGCGGCAGAATCTTCTTCAACCTCCTTGCGTAGTGATAGAAGAATTCGTAGACGTGTTTGTCGTTTTATTGATGACGAGGCAGACGTTGATATGGAACCAGGACCAGCATCTTCTGGCAGTTCCTCAACTTTTACATTTTGATTATTACTATCACCCGGATTTATTGATTGAGTTCTTTTCACCCGCATACATCGGGTGTTTCCATTTCTACCCTAGACCGTCTATATTTGCCGATGTAATTGTTTGTTTTAGAGTGCAATTGAATTCCGTCGCTCACCTGAATCATACCAATTCCTCAAAGTCTTTTGGGCTTTCTGGCTAAAACCGCTCTCTAATACTGAGGAATTATTTATCATGCACTGCATTTAAAATCAAACTCTCCAAAATTTGTGGAAGTTCTTCATAATTTCTATCTTCACTTTGTTTATAAATTGGTTGCAGTCTGTTCGCTCTATTAGCGGTTAACGCACTCACAATATAATTTTTGTGAAAGGATGCTCTCAAAGGACATTTCGTTTCTGTTGATGACCATCCCTAAATCCATAGTATTTTAATTTTTTTTTAAATATTTGATACACACTCATGGTTGCAGTACTTTAATGAATATGAAATGGTTCTATTTGGATTAATGGTGTGATAATATTCTAAGAACCCTTAATTTAGCTTAAGGATCTCTTCAGGTAGCCTCACAATATCAACGGCCATTGGATAACAACAGATATAGGGTAATAGCGGCCATAGGATATCCAACGGCCATAGGATAATAAAAGCCATTGGATATCCATGGCTATAGGATATCAACGGCCATTGGATATCCACGGCCATAGGGTACCTGCTCAATTTATTGAATTGATCATTTTTGTTTCCTCCTAAATCCTCCGATGCTGCCTATTATCGTGGACAATCATTTCTCACATTCGACCATAATCACGGCTATAGGGTCCTACTGTTGTAAATCGGTTTCTATTTTTAACTTTTATTTTGCTTAAATTTTATCTTCTACTTTTACTTTTATAGAAAATGCCCACTTTGGAGGTCCCAGGACTTGCAAAAGTACGCTCACCGCTCTATGCTCTACGCTCACCGCACGCAAAATAGCATTTCCATTCATAACATAAACTTTCAAAGTAGGATAATCTACTCATGTTTTTTTCTTTTTCTTTTACTTAAATTTGAAAAAGTAAATAGAGGGTCCAAAGTCCTTGCCACAAATGCATAGAGTGACCTTCTCGAGGCCAGCCAACAGTGTTGATTGCTTGTTGACACAACGCTAATCCGGTCACTAGTTTTACAACTAGACAATCAATCTGTTCACTCAGATTCTAACCGAATTCCCTCCCAAGCATCCAGGGAAGAATCTAAGCTGTTTAACAATGCTATATTGGCTTGAAATTTTGATCTTTAATGTTGTAGGCTACACAAGGTCTCATTTTCAATTCTTGGTGTCAAAATTCTTGGTGAATCCTACTTTTCCCAGTGTTCCCAACGCATGTCATGTCACAACACGGAAACCTAATTTCCGTATAGATAGAGTAGAATAGATGGAATAGATAGAGATTTTTAATTTTTTTTCGGTTAAGAAATGATAGATGTCTTCCGGAGAAGCTTACGTTTGGAATAAGCCTTCATCCGGAAATTAGTTTCCGATCCGACCAAGATTAGGGTTTCCGGAAATGGACCGGAGCGCCGCCACCTACGGACTAGGGATCCGGCCTACGAGGCTAGGGGACGCGCCTCGGGAACGGAAACCTAATCCAGTTCCAATCCGAGAACTCGTGGCACTGTTTTGGCTATTTAAAGGCCATCACCCGCCTTTCTCTCTCCATCTTTTGAGTTTCCAAACTCGTCCGCGCGTAGCTAGTTGAGAGAAAGTCTGGTGAGAGTTCGATTACGGATAGAGAGAGGTGAGGCCAGATTAGGGTTTTCTTTGTCGGTGTAGCGATGGCGGAAACTAGTGCGGCGCGATCCGCAAAATCGTCGGTGGTTGCCCGGATGGTGAGTCCGTCCATACCAACAGACCCCACCGCTCGGCAGGAGTTGGAGCAGGATCTCCAGAGATTAGGGTGTGCCGGATTGATCGACCGGCCGTGGAATCTGAGAGGGGAAGAGTTGATTCAGGAATTGATCAACGGGACTTCGAACCAGTATGAGCTGACGGGGCGAGGACATCTCAGGTGCAGACGGGAAGTAGCTCGAAGAAGACGAAGAAAGTAGGATTTAGAAGTTAAGTTTTTACTTAGGGTTTTCCGGAACGGATTTTCCGTATGTGGGCCCGTTTCCGGAATTCCAGGGATAACTTACAGTAGCACTCCGGATATCTCGGATGCTTCTGTGGTTGGTTAGCTTGATTTTCGGTTGTCTTTTTCCTTTTTGTTTTGGTTTTAAATGGTGAGCAGGTCTGTTGCTCATTCATTCCATCCTTATGCAATTTAGTTTTTATTTCATCTACCTTACTTTGATCCAAGCCACTTAGTGAACTATCCATGTTTTAAAGTACTTTTTAAGGACTTGAGTGGTGTGTTTGTGTGCCTTGTAAGTTGTGAGGAACCGGGAAGGAGGAATCCAGATTCATGGTTGTTTTGATTTAGATCTTAGAAGAGGATCCTTGAAGGAGTTAGATCGGATTTGTGGGACTTGTGCATTTAGGGTCTTTAAATTACTAGAACAGTAATCCGATTGGAGTGAAGAGGGTGAGGTTCCGGAACTATTCCTAGTTCCGTGCAGAGTTAAGCGGCCGCCAAGGGGAATACCCCCACTTACCGGAAGATCCGCCAACTACAGCACCAACTACTTTTTCGTGGATTTTCTCTTGTGTCTATATCGGATGATTGTGTATCTGTCGTTGTAGTGGAGAGGGAGAACCGGATTCTGTGTGACCTGCTTTCCGGATAGGAAATCCGGAAAGCTGTGAGGAGACGGGAACCTACTTCGTAGCAACATTTAGATCTATTAAATGTCTTGGGTTGTTTTGTAGGTGTTAGAATATGTGATTAATAAGTGGTGGAGTCCCTGCCCCTTCAAAGAGTAAAAGCGGACCCCCTGAAGGTAAAACAGGGGTATTACAAACCGAAGAGTTACTGTATCCGGAATCCGGAAAAGGACGGATCCGGATTAGAAACCGGAAAGAAGTAAAGTTCCGGAAGAGGGAAAGAGAGGTTTTAGGTTCCCTTGGGGTGTTTTAGAGATAATCCGATTAAATCCAAATTCATAGCAACATAGTAGAGTCCCTGGGACGATTTTCCGTGTCATCTAACCACAATTGTGTGTTAAAGGTGCTTACCCCTAGATTACGCGTACGACATGTCACATCGGAAAAAGTGGAAATCATTGGGAATTTTGATACCGGGAATTGAATATGAGACCCACGTATTGTCCATCGACTTTCACATTTCATGTGGATTGCTAGGATTGTGTGAGTTGTTTGGGTTGATAATTTGTTCGGTGAACTTGGAGTATTTGCACCTAATTGTTGTGAGAATTAGTAGCAATTCATGAGCAAGGCACATGTGATGGTGAGAGAGACTAAAAACATTTTTCCTTCTAATTAATTGGTATTAGGGTTTTAGCTAGTAGTGGTTGATGAAGATCTTCTCTCAATTTGATATGTTAGGTGCATTTCTATAATCCATAGAAATCATTGAAATAATATAACATTGAAGTATATTGCTCTCAGCAGCTATAAGTGAAGAACACACTTGAATCTTCTTAGAATTTTAGACTGGAGTACGTATAGAGGTCCGCACTCGTTTGAATTATTGGGAGTAATCAATTGCACTAGATCTATCCTCACAATTTGTCTCATTCAATTTTGCAAACTTCATGAATCACAAAGGATGCATTCTGCAGTTATCCGAAGCACAGAAATGACTAAGCTAGTTGCTGATTGATGACAAAATTGATTGATCGACACTCCATCAAAATTAGCTCGAGTATGAGTTGTTTTAGGAATGGAAGTTGTACGTGCAGAATGAGAGACGACAATGAGTTCAGCTCTTTGTTGTTGCGCATGCTTGGTTGTTGGCTTTCTGTGAATGGCGCAACATCACAAGAAGCTCAGTCTTTTAGTGGTGTCTATTAGGAGAGGATTTCGTAGCATTTCATATGTGCAATTATCAACAGAGCACGTAGAAAACAAAAAGCGCAAGTGAATCATGGACTGAGACTATATTCTCTCGTCAAGTTGTCAATCTTGCATCATGCAAGGGTATTGTTTGTGGCATATGAACATACCGGTCCTACCAGTCCACCGGATTTGTTATGGATTTGTTATGGATTTGTTATGGTTTTGTGGCATATGAACATACCGGTCCTACCAGTCCACCTTTAGGTTTTGTTGTGTGGCGCAACTCCACTACTTCAAACGGTTTGTAATCGTTCCTTAGTTTTTGATCTCAATCGTTTTGAGGTTTTCATTTTTCTTTTGGAATGTTGTAGTTGATCTAGGGATCGATGAGGAGTTTGGATTGCCTACAAGATGAGCTCGCATTCAATTGTAGATATTTTTATTCCACGCTTACTACTATAGAAAATTCTAATTGTATTTGATCTCTGAATAGACTGAATTGGGTTCGGTGTTACAAATAATTTCATGCTTTTCTGTTTGATGTTACAAACTTTAGTAGGTTTTCTATGGAGGTGACATCGTCATGAAGAATTGGGATTTCTAACTTTTGGATTGAATGTATTTGAATTCAACAGATCATGACAACTATGGAATCGTAAATATTTTGCAGAAATTGATCTCCGTTTGTTGTAATGAAACGATGTTGCAACAAGGACAATCTGTGGCACAAATGATCCATGTTTGCCACTTTTCCCTGGTCCCTGGGTCTTAATGTAAACATTCATAAAAAAACTTTTGTTTTTGCTTTTCCCGTATCTGAAGTCAATACAAGAAAAATTTATTTCCCTATGATTTCTTTAAATCCAAGTTCACAGTGTTATTTTCATAACTGGTGAAGTGACTTTACGGACTAGATAATTGCAAAGCAGGCCAAGTTATCAAGAGTAATTGCTAGTGAAGACCTACCAAGCCAAGGGCAGTGAGGTTGGTATTGATGTGCAATTACTCTTGATGACTTGGCCTACTTTGCAATTACCGGACATAATGTCAATGTAGGAGAGTTGAGGCCTTTAACTTCTTTTGATTGCTTAACTAATCAAAGCATGCCACAATAGCAAAGGTCTTGTGCATTTAGATTATGTTATGTGGATCTATACTCACTAAGTGCATACCGATTGGTAGTATTAGAGGTTTCTCTCAGATTTCTCTCCCTGCTAGACCAATGAAATTTCTACTTCATTCCCACCTTGTTGAAAATTTGCACAAGGCAAATAGGGAGCATTCTTAATCTCAATCTGCTTCTCTTTAACCAAACAAAACATGCCATGACCACAAAACTCTCATGTATTGACATTATAGCTTGTTTCTTACATTGACATTATGGCTTGTTTCTCACATCCTATGAATCAAACCCCATAAATTTTACAGGGTGAGATATAAGCCTTAATTTCACTTTACTCTGTTAAGCCCAAATTGAACCCCATAGATTTTACAAACCTTGCATTTCATAGAACAAATGGAATCCAAATTGTCGATGCCAAAGATTAATCATCTTCGACTTCTGGCAGGAAGAGGTCGCATTTTTTCATGTTTAAGCTCGTGTTGTGGGCTTGTGGTTGTTAGACATACGTAGTATATAGTATAGTACACTTATTCATTTAATGAACAATCATACATGTGGGAGGAGGTGTGACTCTAGGAGAACCTTTCTCCTTTCAATATATAAACAATTTATTCATAATAAAAAATACACACATTATCAATAAATCTAACATGGTATCAGAGCAAAGTTATAATTTTCATGATCTATTTCTTACATCTAAGCTACCATGAGTTATCCTTCAACTCATGAAGAAAAATGTTCTTCAAGCATGGAAACCCACAATGTCCATGAAATAGATGAAAAACAAATTAAAGCAAACAAGATTTGCTTTGTCAATGGATTCTTCCAAATTCCAATAAAACCAACACTTAATTGTTCTCTGCAAATCCAGCCATTCAATTTAAAAGTGCTTCCATACAACATCAATGCTGCCCCTATTTCTTACAAAGAAAAAGTGGTTGAATCTAACCTTAAAGAAATTAAGAAATTAAACTAATCAAGACTTTGAAAACCATGACACAAAATGTAGACATTACTCATGTTCCAAAATTTGATGGAACATACTATAACATATGGAAATATAGATTAACATTAATTTTCAAAACCAAAAAATTGTGGTCAATAGTGAATGGTGTTGGACCTTTGCCGATAGCACCTACTGCGGAACAAATTGTTGTAGGATCCCAATCTTTACCTGTAACATGTGAAGGAAGTGTTAATAATTGGGAGGAAAGAGATTCATTATCTCTTACGATCATTAATAATTGTTTAGAAAATAATGTTGTTTCCCACATTCGATCTTGTACCACCGCAAGTCAAGCATGGCAAGAATTACAAAGAATTTTTGAATCTCAAGATGCAGTGACCAAAATGCATCTTAAAGATAAATTACATACCTTAAAAATGAAAGAAAGTGATAGTGTTACTAAACACGTTCACTTATTTAGATCTCACTTAGAAAATTTAACTACTACAAGGTGTCTAGTTGCAGATGAGGAAGCAATATTAGCCTTGATGCAAAGTTTACCTGCAAGTTATAGGACATTTGTCAGTTCATTGAGAAGACAATCAAGTATCACCCTTCAATCATTGATTATAGATTTAATACAAGAGGAAACTCTCATGAAAGACATGAGTCTATCTAATGAAACACAATCAGCTCTATATATAAAGAGAAAATTCAATATCAATAGTAAGAAAAAATACTTACCTAAAAAATTTCAAAGGGGTGAAAATTTCAAGAATTTTGAAATAAAAAATGAATCAAATGATAAAAGAAGTTGTTTCTATTGTAAAAAAATAGGTCACTCAATTAAAGATTGCAGGATTAGAATAGCAACAGAGAAATATAATAATAATAAAAGACAAAGTAATGCAATTACTAAGCCAAAGAGGCTTTATGTGGTAACTACATTAATAATAAGAAGTGAATCAACCTCAAATTGGTATGTGGATAGTGGAGACACCCAACATATGTGTCATGAGTTTAAGGCCTTTAACAATTATAAAACTTATGGAGATAAACAAGTGGTTTATCTAGGTGATAATTCAACATCATATACAATTGAAGGTTATGGGAGCTGTTATAATTAGACTCATGAATGGTATGGAAAAAGTCATACCTGATGTACTTTACGTTCCCGGACTTGCTAAGAATTTATTTTTTGCAAAACAATTAGACAAAGCTGGTGGAGAAATAAAGATTAAATCTAGGCAGTTGAAATTGATTAATAAATTTGGTCAAACAATAGCTAATTGCAATTTAAATCTTGCTTTATATGAGTTAAGTACTTAGGTACTACAATCATACCTAATAAAAGAATAATGGCAATACTTGCATTTACAAATATTAACAAAACTGATTTGTAGCACTTGAGAATGGGTCATATTAATAAGTAAAGACTTAAACAATTACAAATAATATCTAAAAGAATAGATTTCTTTAATGTGAATGAAATGAATTTTTGTAAATCATGCACTATTTGGAAAACAACACAAGCACAAAATTCCTAAAAGTAGTGAAAGAATAGCTACTAATTTATTAGAACTCATTCAATGCAAATTGAGATATTAATATTTAAATTGAGATATGAGATATGAGATCCAATGCAAATTGGAACACATTTGGGTTTCAAATATTTTATAACATTTATAGATGATTTATCTAGATATTGTTCTGTTTATCTAATGAAATATAAATCAGAGGCATTTGACAAATTCATACATTATAAGAATTTTGTAGAGAAACAAATAAACTATCAAATTAAAATTCTAAGGTCTAATCATGGAGGTGAATACTTATCTGATGAATTTAAACATTTTTGTTCTAAAGAAGGAATTAAAAGAGAATATACAACAAGCTATACTCCCCAACAAAATGGTGTGTCCAAAAGAAAAAACAGAGCATTAATAGGCACAATATTAACTATGCTATCCTATGCAAAATTACGTAAAGCATATTGGGGAGAAGCTCTCTTAACAACAAATTATCTGCAAAATAGAAGTCCAACAAAAGCAATAAGTATACATAAAACTCCATTTGAAATATGGTTTGGAAGACAACCCAATTTATCTTATTTAAAAATATTTGGAAGTGCAGCTCATGTACTTGTCCAAAAAAAAATTAGAAGAAAGTTAGACTCCCATTCAATCAAAGCAATTTTACTAGGCTATTGTGAAGAATCAAAAGCTTATCATCTATTGAATATAGAAAATCCTAAAATTATCATATCACAAGATGTGATTTTTAATGAAGCACTTTACAATTCTCAAAATATTTTTGAAGACTAAGAAGAAGAAGACAAATTACTGGATCTTCATTTACTTACAATTCCTCTTGTTATTTCAATCCATCAACCATCAAATCTTCCAAATCAGCAGCAAGAGCCTTTGCCACCACAGTAACCTAAAGTAACTTCATCTAATACAAAAGGTCCACAAAATATGCATGTGTACAATAATATTTTAGAACAATTTTCACAATTATCTTTAGAGAATAATAATCAAAATATATTTCATGAGGAGATAGAAGTCACTTCTAAATCTTAAGAAAGTACTCCTACTCCTAATTCACTAAAACCAAGAAGAAATGTCAAGCCAACAAAAAGATATCTTGAATACATTCAAAATCAAAAATCATCAAAAAGAGGTAAGCCTTGTCATACTCATAGATCACATCAAGCAAATATGGTTAATACTTTAATAGAAACCCCAAATACTATTCAAGAAGCTTTATCTAGGCCAAATAGTAAAGAATGGCAAGCTACAATTACAGCTGAATTGAATTCCTTAGAGAAAAATAAAACTTGGATACTCACAATTTTGCCTCCTAATCAAAAATCCATCACTTCTAAGTGGGTTTAAAAAATTAAAACTCATGCCAACAGAAGAATTGATAAATACAAAGCCAGATTAGTTGCAAGAGGTTTTACACAAATTCAAGGTATTGATTATTATAAGACCTTTTCACCTGTTGTCAAACTCAATTCTATCAAACTTTTTTTAGCCTTAGCTACACAATATGACTTAGAAATACATCAATTAGATGTTAAAACTGCATTTTAAAATGAATATATTGAAGATGATATATACATGTCTATACCTGAAGGATTAAGAACAAATCCAAACCTAGTATGTAAATTAATTAAGTCATTATATGGACTTAAACAATCCTATAGAACTTGGTACATGAGATTTGATACTTATCTAATTCTTCAAGGTTATCAAAGATTAGAGGTTGATGCTAACATATACATCAAAAGAGATAATAATGAGGGATTTGTTATTATTACAGTATATGTAGATGATTGTTTAGTAATAAATAATAAACTCAGCCTTATTCAAAATATCAAAAATACTCTTCAAAATGAATTTGAAATGATAGATGAAGGAGATATTCATTATATACTTGGTAATGTAATTCTTAGAAATTGCAAAGAACATTAGACCATTTTACATCAACAACCATATTTAACTACAAAACTTGAAAAATACAATATGCTCAATTGTAATTCTTTAAATACACCTATGCCATCTAGTGTACAACTAAGTAAAGATGATTCATCTCCTACTTAAGCAGAAAATGATTTTATAGTTAATTATCCTTATTCTCAAATGGTAGGTAGCCTTATGCATGCTCATGTGAATTCACGACCAGATTGTGCTTATAGAGTCAGTACTCTAGCTCAATACCTTTCTAATCCCGGATTAGAACATATTCAAACTCTCAAACAAACAATGAGATATATTAAAGGTACATTAAATTTTAGCATAAAATATCAAAAATCACTTCAAAGAGACATTCTTCATGGTTTGTCAAATGCTGATTGGGTTGGAGATAAAGACACAAGACGTTCAATTTCTGGTTATTCTTTTTTTATTAATACAAAGAATCATTTCTTGGGGAAGTAAAAAGCAAGATAGTGTTGCATTATCTTCTACTGAATCAGAATATATGGCTTTAGCCAAAGCTATAGCTAAAGCAATTTGGTTAAGAAAATTATTATATGAATTAGGATTCTTACAATTTGATGCAACAATCATCTATTGTAATAGCCAAAGTGCCATTGCTTTACGTGAAAATCCCAAAGCAAACATGTTGACATTCAATACCATTTTACTCATGAGAAAGTTATTGCTAAGGAAATTCAATTACAACATATTTCAACCAATGACATGACTATTGACATTTTGACTAAGTCTTTATCAAAAATTAAGCATATGCATTGTATGCAAAGATTGGATATGTGTCCAATCCTTGATTCTAAATCCAAGTTTTATGTACCTATATTAAACCTTTGTCTTCATCCAAATCCTCTCACTTATGTGGGAGTAGTTCCAAACATTCTATTTATGATTATCACTTTGAGCTGCCTTGGAGTGGGAGATCTCTATATCCAATTTATAAACATTCCAAGACTCTTCAAAGTTCTAAGAAATCTTTATCACAATCCATCAAACAAAATTGGTTGAAGAATTTATTATTTGAAATATTAGATTCAACACCAAAATTCAACTATAAACCAACTAAGGCATACCAAACACTTCCTTGTCAACAATTACAAACTAGACTAAAAAATAGAAAGTTAACTTCAAAACTATCAAATTGCAATAATAAATTAATAATATGAGTAGGTATAACCAACTTACCATGAAAAATTGCTATCAATATTGTGGCTTTCAGTAAAGCCAAGCTCAGCAAATAAAGATGCCATCTTCATCAAATCAGCATCATCTTGCGAATGAAATACCTGAAATAAAAGACACTAAAATAAGACATCTAATCAATGATATTGATTATGAACTTAAACAGGTCATTTATAAAACAAAAATATTAACTAGTTATTTAGAACTTAAAGAATAATACAATAAGCATACCAATGAACATGTCTTAAAGCAAAAATTTCAAAACAAGATTTTACAATCTAAAAAACAAGTAGCTGTACAAACTGAATTACCAGGTGATGAGGAAAAATTGATGTGGTCCCACCGTTGATAAAGAAATTGCAAACGACGAGGATGTCATTGTTGCTATAAAGGACCGTCTCGGCACCACCCAAGTTGACATCTTCAACAAGGTGCGCCAAGATAGGTCTCAAAAATCCACAAATCAAACCAAATATTCAATTTACAACACAAGGAGTTTACTTAGAGTGTCTATTAGAAACCACGTGTGAACAAAACTTTGGACCTCCTATTTACTTTTTGAATTTTAAATTTAAAAAAAAAATATATATATATATGAATAGATTTTCCTACTTTGAAAGTTTATATTTTGAATTATCGATATTTTTAATTGTTAATAATAATTAGTTACAAATTTTTGAAGTAAAAAGATCCACTATAGAGCTGAAAAATAACTTTCACACCCCTATATTATATAAGAAAAAATTGTCTAAAAAATGAACAAAAAATTTCTAAAAATAACTTTGTATTGAAAGCTCATTTTGAGTTGAATATTGATTCAATGGTCATCTAAATGTGTTCTCTATAATTCTTTGAGTTGAAAAACATGCCATTTTAGTTCATTTTCAACCTCTTCTAGAAATCATTTCATATTTTATTTGAGTTGGAAAATTTGGCAATAGAAACCTATAGTCATTATTAAACAATGCTCAAAATTTTAGGTTGAACTTATAGTTTAATAGAAACCACTTGTGCGCACATGGGTTGTTGTAGTAGAACTAAGTGCCCCTTCCGAGATTTACAAACAATAAGCCAAAGAGCCTAGCAAATGTGGAAATGCGGTCCACAGAAAAGGAGTCAAATCCAATCCAATCCAATCTGGTACCACAAGCTTAGGAAAGGCTCAGGAAGCTCCAAACCTAAAATTGAACTTCTTGAAGAGGTCGGAACCAGATGCAAAAATCCAGATCGTTATTGCCGCCATCCCTGCTTCATCCTAGCTAATCTTCAAAGCTTTTCAGACGTATGGATAGTTGAGAAACAACAAAAAAGTGGTCTTGCGAAGCAGCTCAAAGTAACAATTTGCAATAGCAGCATCTCGTAGCAGCACCGCTCGCTCAAAACTCTCAAACCCTAAAGCAAAGTTGGAGATCAAATGGAAAACTCAAGATGGATGATAAAAATTGGATGAATGTTAATTAAGTGTCCTAGTGGGAGTGTTAGACATACGTAGAATACAATATAGTACACTTATTCATTTAGTGAACAGTCATGCCTGTAGGAGGAGGTCTGGAGGTGTGACTCTAGGAGAACCCTTTTCCTTCTAATATATAAACAATTTATTTATAATAAAAGATACACACATTATCAATAAATCTAATAGTAGCTACTTCTTCTTCCCGCAGATTGTGCTCCCTTTCATGCCACAATTTCAGGTTAATTGCAAGCAATGGGCCATCAGGGTTACCAATAAGAACAGCCTAAAATTTTTCAAATCCACAGAAGATACAAAAGTTTTAGTTATTAACAAATTTGGTAGTGGTTGGGCCAAAGCTTGAAGGTGATTTAATAGGTCTAATATTGCTCTTGCCACCATGCCACATCACATGCCACGTAGGTTCAATGGATACCAAAGAATGAAGGTGAGAATGTGCTGCCACTTAAATTTCTTTATTAACAAAACAATGCCATCAGATGGCGTATTTAATTACTTCTAGGCTATTCAATGAATTATGGACTAAGCATGATCTATACAAGCATCGGAGGATCTCCCAATCTATACAAACATTGGGAGGTCCCCCGATGCTTGTATAGATCTCCCGATGTTTTAGATTGATCCCTCGATGAAATTTAGACCTTCCAATGATTTAGATAGATACCTCGATACTCAATCAAGAGATCTCTCGATGACTAGTATGAATTTTGGACTTTCAAAAGTCCAAAAGTAGTTAAATATGGCATCCAGGTGCAATTGTATCCTAAAGCAACTGGTGTTAATGATATGAAGGTAGACTATACTATGTCAATAGTAAGTGAAAATTATCTTGACATTAATTAAACATAATCTTGATATTGATCTAACACTCTCTACTTGGTTAGCCATTAAGATTTTTTTTGTCTTTGCGGTTATTGAGAGAGAATAACTCCAACCATTTAATTCCTTTAGGATGTTTTGAGAATGGCATACAAGAATCATTCCAACGTATTATGAGGGACATTGTTGTACAATCACCATTTGGTAACTCTAAATAAGAATCTTTTTTATTGAGGACTTTTGCATAACAAGCACCTATAAGTGTGCCACACTATTCCGCAATCAACAATGGATTCACAAGATTTATGCTCTTGCAAGATATTCAAGAGTAAAGATGGGTGATAGGGTGATGGGCCTCCAAAATACAAAATTTGTACTAGACCAAGCTAGAAAAGAAGAACGTTGCAAATGTTTGATTTGACGCATCTCTACCAATTGATGGTTAAGTATTGATCATAAACATTTGTTCAAAGAAGAATCAGTTGAAGTTGAATTAGAAGTCGGTTGTTGCCTTTCTACTTTCCGAGGATAGTAGATCTCCACTCTTTCTTTTGTTTGCTCCCCTTTCAAAATTCTCATCATTTTTTTTGTTACAAGTTAGTTCAAGAATTCATAGAGAACAATTCAAGCATCATTGTTGTTGATATATACAGTCATTTGACAAGTGACAAACTCTCTAGTAGTGAAGCCTCTACGATTTAGATGGAATTTTTGGGCTTGCTATTGTTATGTTCATCTTGTAAGTTTGTCAACAAATGTCCACTTCTTAAGTCCGTGCTACAGAGTTTGCTTGTGCCTCAATCAAATGGTGTGACATCCAATGCCAAAAAATCTATAGGAAATTTAGGCTCTACAATTTGGATCGGATTTTGGAACTTGATGTTGTTGCACTCATCTAGTACTTATCAACAATTTGTCCAATTCTTGAGTATGGAAATGTGCTGAAGGATTTGCTTGTGACTCAATCTAATTGTGTGATATCCAATGCTAGAAGCTCTATTTCAGTCGTAGCAAATTTGGATTCCACAATTTTAGAACTCAATTGAGTCGATTTTGGTGGCAATTCCATGTGCACGATGTGAGATTTAAATGTATGATAGAGGATGGAAAATACAATGATGAAATTGTCATCCCTCTTTCGACAATGCCGAAGACCAAAAGCTCATCACTAGAAGCATTTCAAGATGAAGTAGATCCAGCTTCACAAACTATTACATTGCTAAAAAAAATAGACTTATGGAAAATTTTATCAAAATGGCACCATTCCACGACTTCTGGCATTTTTTTATAGTTTAGACCGGGTGGTCTAAAATCTTTATCTATCTTAGATGCCACTTCTACAATTCAAATTGCATGGTCTGAAATCTATATTACTCCTAGATTCTTGAAATTTATATTTGTCCAATATGTCTAAAATCTATACCAATTAGGGTTGTCCATCCCAACGTGATGCTAGCTTTTTACATCAAGATGTTCGTTGGCGTCAGTCCAAGTGATTCCAGATTCTGTCAGTCTCTCCCCATTTTATTTTTTCTTAGATGGCATGTTTGTCTATTGGATGGTCAGACCGTCGACTTGGACGACTCAATTGTCGACATGACAAAGTGTCCAAAAAAAACATTATTTTCATTTTTTTGGATCTTGACAAACGCTAAGGTTGGATCTTGACATTTTAACGTTGTCACGTCTGAATGGACGTGATGTGACGGCGACAATCCTAATACCAATCCAAAATCTCACTTTTACGGTTCAAACCGGGCGGTTTGAAAATGGTAAATGAAATATGCTGTTTTAATGAAATTTTCTTCACTTGTATTTGCAAACATTGTGCTAATATGATAGAGTTGTCTGTGCCCAAAAGGACAAAATTGAATTATAGGAAAGTAGTTGAATCATATTGTACAAAATGTAGGTTCCACGATTGAGGTCAAATTTGGAATTTGGTGGATTTAATTTGATGGTTAGTTTGTTAGTCACTACCTGAGCTAATCGCTTTTTGTATGCCAGATACATTGTCTAGTATATCGTGCAAGATCCTGAAATATAACAAGTGAGTTTGCATATATCAAAATAAGTATAATGCGCTACTTGGACAAGCACAAAATCTTCAATATGACTCAAAATAATTCCCTCCAAATTTTAGAATATCCTCAAAGTTCATGCCCAAAATATTGTAGAAACTTTAATCCTTGAATACATTCATCGTCAGGCACTAAACCCACAATTACATAAAATGTTAGGTCAATCTGGTTTGGACAATCTTTTAGGGTTAATAAAGGTTTGTCATAATGCAATTCATTTGATTACAACTAGCTTCAAGATTAATTTTGTTCTTTAGACTTTTTGGAATTTTGTATTGAGTGACAAATTTCAATTGAAAGAAAAAGAAGTTGAGAAGGGGGCAAATCCAAAAGAGTACTAAACGATGATATCATAATAGTTTGAGAAGATAGAAGGTGTAATGAAGATAATGGATGATACTCTAGATAACCCCTACTTCCAAAAAAAAAAAAATTTCACCTATTGAGTAACTTAACCCTTAAAGAACGCTAAGGCTAATAAGTGGTCGATGGATGAATTCCTTGTTTACTATTGGTCCAATAATTAGAGTAGTTTTGGTCACTACTTTGGATGTTTTCGTGATGTAAATATGTATATCGTATAAGATGTGTACTTATTTGTATTTTGAAGAGATTCTATGATTAGGAGGTCAAAACTTACTGGTGACGCTTCTAGTGGCTTCAAGGTGAAGCTTGTTGCTAATAGAGTTGTTGAAAAGATGAGAGCCTTGAACATGTTTCACCAGTTTGGAATATTCTTTTAAGTTTATATGAAATCTCTACGTAGGTTTGAAGTTCAACTCTAGATTGTTGAATTGGAGAGATTTTATAGAATTGCAAGATCTAGAGTCTCAACTAAAGGCTGAATTGAACCTTTCCTTGTCACAGTTTCCAATTCAACCATTTTAGCCGTTAATTTTTGCACCATTGTCAATCTATTTGCAAGATGAGGCTGGACCTTCTCGTTTGTTGAAGAAACCTCGTGTGGAGCAGTGTTGGCATGATAATCTCTAAAAAGACACTCGTGCTTTGGTGATTCTACTCCAAGTTGGATGTGTTAAACCGGACATCTAAGAAGTGGCATTTGAAAGGAGTTACGAGGGCCTGAATGACAACCAATACTATTGTATGGTAAGGCCAATCAAGGGAAGCCCTAACCATCAATGTTGGTTGAAAGATTCAACAAATCCTTTAATGAAGGCCAAACGTGCAAATTACGTCACAAACAATATTAAGGCACATCTTCAAGTTTTTATAAATGGAATAGCCTTCTTCTTCAACTTCAATTTTACTTCCATTTAATTTTGGTTGAAGTTTTATAGCTAATTCAAGTTTTTTTGTATTTTATTTGTATATTAGGATTTGAAAGTTAGGAGAATAAAAGTAATTTACCTCCTAGTTTGAACATTAGAGGTTCCTTGGCTTTGAAAAAAAAATAAGAACTTACCTTTCAGTATTTACTTTGGACCAATAGGTGTTTGGAGGTTCATGTGATTTGTGCATGGGCTGATTCTACCTACTTTAGGAGTCTAGAGGCTTGGATAGGTATCTTCTTCCTCCCTTCTAGTCGAGGTGTGTGAGTAGTGTGTAGGGAATGTGTGTGTTGGGTTTTGGAAGGTCGAAGATTGAAGCGGTCAAAATAGTTATTTTGAAATGAAAATTTGAGGGTTTGTTCTTCTTTTCATTGCCGTTTCAAATTTTTTTTTTGTATGATTTGGAGTTGGGAGTAAGAAGTTATGAGTGTGTGAATAGAAAAGAGTTTGTTGTCACCCGACAAAAAAGAGCAAAGATTTGAGTGGCCACCAAAGTTTGTATTTTTTGCTTATCTTTTTGAAATTTTGGAGTGTAAGAGAATTTTTTTTTTATTTCTAAAGACTCGTCATTTAAAGAAATTGGAGCTATGTGGAGAAAAATATGAATTTTTGAGTAGTAGAAGGTCTGCTGCCCTTGTTGTTTGAAACTCGAAATATTGTAAGGCTATAGATTTTGTTTGAGGAATTATTTTCAAGTGAAAATTTTAGTAAAGATAGGAGAGTTTGTTAGCTTTTTGAAGAATTATTAAATTTTTAGTTTGATAAAAAATTGCAAAAATTATTGGTAGTGAAGTAAAGGAAGGTCTGTTGCCTTTTTATTTCGAGAAAAATATAGATAGGATGAGTGTAGATTTGTGTTTCTTTTGAAGATATAAAGACTTCAAGACTTGAAGAATTAATGAAGAATCGTGTTGTGACTTGTGGCTTGTTATTTCTAGCTAATTTTGGAGGCTCATTATCTTTCTATTATTATTCCTAGCTGATTTTGGAGGCTTATTGTTTTCATTTCTGCATTGTAAACATTGTTGTGGGTTATGTGGATATTCAATAATAGCCCCGTTTTGTATTTGTGACAACGAAGTAGGATTGATCATCTACATGGTTGTTATTTTATGCCGTTCCTATTGGTGAGGCACGATTGTTAATCACCATGGATTTGAAGTTTAGGAGCCAATTTTTTGGACGATTTAGCTCATAATCTAAACGTCATGTTCTATCCATCTAAAGCATGTGGGTTTTTATTACCTACTTTGACTTTTGAACCCATTTAGAGCCATTACAAGATAGGCCAACGGGAAGCAATTGGAAGATTAGAAGACTCGACTCAATTTCTAAGCAAATACCAATCGCAACCAAATACTTTGCGTATTTTCAAAGCATCTTCCTCTCTACATGACAACGCTACCCAAAATGGTTGTTTTTCTTGCACCACCCAAGGACAATTACCTATTAGAATGATATTTGGAGTGATTGCCTTTATATTTAAAGTTGGCAACCGGGCAAACCTCTCCAACTAGCACCCAGTTAATCTACTCAACATTTCCTACAAAGTTCTAGCCAAAATTCTCCATGTCAAATTACAGAGCCTTCTAAAACACGTGATTTGTCCTAATTAGTCTACATCCCTCCCTCTTTGGTATATTTTGGACAATGTTCTTCTGCAATACGAAACAATTGAATGGACTAGAGAATCCCATCAAGACCTAACATTTATCAAGCTAGATTTCATAAAAGCATTCAATGTAGTTTTTTGGGACTTTTTATTTTACATTATGCAAAAACTTGGTATACTAGAGGTTTTCATCCACCTTGTTCAGATGTTGCTTCAAGATGCTTCAACTTCAATCTTGATTAATAAACAAATGTCCAAATCCTTTCAAATCAAAGTCATCAAAGGTGAGGTGCGAGAAGTCTTCCCATTAGCATCCTATACGTTTTTGCTAGTAAGGGAAGCCCTAAACATGGTAGTGATAGAAGATCAACGCTTGGTCAAAATTAATGATATTCAGTTGTCGGACAATGATGCTCAACAACTTATATCCTAGTTTGTTGATGATATAGGTCTCACAATTCAAGGCCCATGGTATTCACTTAGAATTGTTTACGAAGCATCGTGCAACATAATATAGGGAGGCATTAACCCCTAAAGGTCAGAGATTGTTTTCACCAAAACTACTCCCAAACTGCTATTTCTAATACAAGTACCAAATTGTAGAAAAAAATATTTTTGGAAAAATAAAACTTTGCGATCTTGTATTAGACTAGTTCGAAAAGTTGTGGAAAAAATTTCAGAAATTTCCACTGGGTGGATTGCAAGATAATAGTGTTTAAATTGACAAAAATCCTTTTTTTGTCCCTGCAAAAATCCGGGCAGCTACACTTCACAAGGTCACCTTTGTATGAAAAATGTCCAAAATGGTGGTTACTCTTTGAAAGTTGTATACATGCTTGAAAAATTTCAAATCATTTGGAATTATAAAACATATAGGAAAAAAATAGTAAGTAGAAAGAGGTAGAGAATGTTCAAAACACTAAATTATTAAGAACTTAAATATTGAACTAAAAAATGCCAATCCCAACGGTTGTAATGTTATAATATACAATATACACCCAATGTTTTTATTTTTTTTCAAAAATATTGAAAATTGAGTAAATTAAAGGACTTCAAAATTTATTTTAGAGTAGAGATTCCATAACTACCCTCAAACTAAAACTCCTCATAACTTTCATCTCATTCATCAAAATGGAATGATTCAAAGCTTCCGTTGTATATATAAATCTAGAGAAACAATTTCAAATTTTTATTTAAAAAAAAAGTGATTTTTAAAGAAGTTTTTTCAGTTGTCTGGGCTATCCGCCGACCAATGAAAAGGACATATTATGCAATAATTTTTTAACCACATAGTCAAAGGTTATGAAAACTATTGGGCCTTGAAGCTACTCCTTGGGCACATCTTGAGTGAAAATTTCACAGAAAAAAAATAAAAATTCTGATCGTAGTGAGCTGCCCAAAATTGCTATGTTGTCAAAAATGGTGTTTAGTCCTTTAGGCGTTAATTCATGTTGTTAAAAAATGAAAAAATAATTGGAGGTAATATACATAGTACAAATTAGTCTACACTCACTTATAAGTAAGATACATAGGTAAATAATACATAGAGTTAGATCTTTTCTCTTCTTAAAATAGCATAGAAAGTATTGGTCTTATAAGTTTATTCAGAACATGATCATTGTTGGATATTGTCGACCTACTTTGGGTGTACAATAAATTCTGTAATAGATGCTTCACATGGACATTTTTTTGTTTGTTCAACACTATATTCCTCTCTTCTAAAGAGCATGCTGAACTGCTCATTTTTGGATTCTAGACCTAGGATGCTCCAGAAGTTAACTGAGACCTTGGATGCTCACATTTTTGGTTCATACACTTTTTTCACTCACCATTGCATTCAATCCAATTTTCCATTGATGTTGTTTAGGGTCTGAAGATCACCTTGAAACAATGCTCCACGTGTGTTGTCAGTGCATCTTCTGAATTTGAGTCAGCTTAGGATTTTCGTTATATTTTCTTCGTACAAGCTTCTGGTATGGTTCACGTTGAATTTCATAGGGTTTCGTTAGGTGTCACTGTTTTCGTCTTCTTGGCAGTTTTAAGGTTTGGTTGCAAGAATGCAATTCAAGGTCACGCTACATTGTGGGGACTTCCCTTGCTTGCTAGTCAATCCAATATGGTATTGAAGTTTAGGATTTGCAGACCGCCTCTAAGGAAACAATTCCTCCGCCTATCATTGTCTGTGCATTCTGCATGGGTAGGATTTTTGGTGCCTCGTTTCTTTCCTATAAGCTTTGTGTACGAGATTACGTTGAGGGTTCAGGATTTGCGGTAGTGTTCATTACTTTTGGATTGTTTGTTTAGGGTTTAGGGTTTGGTGGCAAGGTTGCGATGTTGCAAATTGACTATGTATCTATAGGGTTTAGGATTTAGGGTAGAAGCCTAGGGTTCAAAGTTTGTGATGTTTAGGAAAGTGGAGTGTTAGGGATTCAATGTGTTTGATTACTGCTTAGGGTGGAAGCTGGGGTTTGGGTTATAAAGTATAGGGTGATAGATCTTCTTTGTTTTGAAAAAAATCCCAATAACTTTTGCTTCTGTGCGGAGAATTTAGGGTTCAGAATCATGGCAGCAACAAGAGAGAGGTACATTAAGCTTTGGACACATGGCAATGAAGAGGCAAATGCTGAGTTTTTTGGAAAGGTGAATGTCGATAATGGAAAATTGTACGCATCGCTTAGGAAGGGCTTGGAGGCGGCCAATGTCTTGAACTACAAACTACCAACTCCTCTTCTGCTTTGCAATTGGTTTACATCGTCTTGTGGCCTCGTTTGGATTCAGTGTTTCCTCTATTCATTTCATTGTTGTATTATATTTTTGTCTTTCATTATTTTAGAGTATAATGGAAGGATTCCCATGTATGTTACTTATAACTTATATAATATACGAAAGTAGATTGTCTACTTTTAGTCTCTACTATCTTCTATGTATAGTAACCTAAATGTAGTCTTGTATTTCTGCTTTTTGTCTTTACTTAAACCTAGATTCATAAAGTGTGAATTCACTACATAAAAAATCCAACAATGCAAAGGCAAAGGGTATGGTAATGACTTGAAAATGTATGCAACAAATGGTCTGTTCTAATTTCACGTGGTATGTCTGGCGTCTTTTATCTTTGTGTTCTTTTTTTTCACTTCATTTTTTTTCCTTGTAAGAAAGTAAGGGTGTTAAAAATTGACCCTATTTTGGAATTCAAAGTAATTGTAGGGAGGCATAAAATACCAACAATGAGGAAATTAGGTAATAATAGGGAGCACTTAATTGCTCATAGAAAGCTAAATACCTCCCAAAATAAAAATCCTAGCCACATGTAATGTACAAAGACACCCATGGACTGACCTCCCTGAGATTCAAGAGCAAGAAGAAGATCTATGCAACATTTTCTCTTCAAAACTACTAGTTAATTGGACCACAAGTATAATGTCTTGATTTTCATTGATTTTCATTGATTACTAGGTCTGTATGGTCTTATCACTTTGGACTTACCTGGGCCCCCTGGGCCCCCTTGGCTCCTTATCCACCTTATTGGGTGCTCTTTTTGTCATCACGCTTAAATCCCCAAATGAAAACTATTTTTTCTAGCAAAAAAATTCCAAAAAACTATCTTACTGGTCTACTCAATGTTTCTCCCTTGCTAGCATAGCTATTGTAGTTAACACGTTGTTACTATCTTTGCTATACTATTTTATTACAATGTGGTGTAGATCCTTGTAAGCAAATCTGTTCCATTCGTGGCAACTTGATAAACTATCTGTAGAGTGGTACAAAGCATTTGACTCATACCCGTGTTTGTTGGGATGACTGTTGCTTGCCTAAGTCAATTGGTGGCCTCCAACTGCTTGACCTTGAGGTTTCACTTACAATTCTTTTAGCAAAATAGGTGCTCTATGCAATAGAACCTGGTAGTTCATGGCTAAAAATTCTTCTAAACTACTGCATTCATAGGATGAAGCTACACCCTAGGAATGGCTATTGGTATCCATAATCTTCATGGCTTATGTTCCATCGATCATCTGCTACAAGAGGTTCCAAAGTATAGAACTGCATCATCTTTGCTTGGACACAAATCGTCAAAATTATTTTATCAACCCTACCTATTCATCAATGCCAATGAGGTACTTACCACAAGGTTTGGGTGGTCAACCAATTATATAGTGACAAAATTCCATTTCTTAACAGACAAAAGCCAAGGATTTTGCAAGGGTAGGCTTAGGCACTATTGGATATTTATGGAACTCTTTCATCAAAAATTTTAAGCCATGGGACAATATTTCTTTTGAGTTTTTGCTTATAGTAGTAGATCATAACTATTGATTTTTTTCTCATATTCCAGATCCCACAGAGTTGGTTACTTCTTCTTATCAAGCAATTAAAGCAAGTCCATAAAGACAAATGGGTCGGCCTATTCAATCAATCCAACGACCAACTACTAGAGATCACATGGCAAATTACAATCCTAGACTCCAACCTGATTTGGTCCCATGTCCAACAATTTTCTCTACCTAGTAGAACTACACCAACAACAATAGGATTCAACTCAAGACAATTGTCATTTATCTTGTCTTTAGTTGAAGAAGTTACTTATAGAGGATACATTCACCATATTTGTATCATCATAGTTAAGAAATATACAATATATTAGACTATATAGCTTCTTCAGGCCAAAAACTTCTCACCAAACTTAACCAACTCAAATGCTCCATTCCTTCTGAATGGACTGACATTCTTCCTAACACATTTTGTCCCCTTTAGAGCAATATATGGCACAAAGCTCAACCTCAAAAAGATATGGCATTTATTTGGTCAATATGACACAAAGTTGTTGTAAACTCTTGACAAGCCCAAATTGCACTAGAAATTAATTCTAACTCTACTTGTTGCTCCTCCGATGTTATCGAGACGCTCATCTATAGATTCTATTTGGCACAAAATTCAAGATATATGGGATTACGTGCAATCCATTATAAACCATTTCCAAGGTACACCTCCTATTATGGATGCCATTCACTACATCTTTGGTACCATACTTCCTAGGAAATTCTATGAGTTTTGCACCATTTGGTCACTCCTTCAAGGGTTCGCATTTTGGCTTTGTTGGATTTCTCACAACCACTTGGTATTTACCTAAGATTGATGGCCAATACAATTCCTCCACACTATGCTTTGAGACGCCTTTTGGGATTCAAATTGAGTTGCTCTTCTGAAGATGCAACAAGCTACTTGTCAACGTCCCCAACAGTTAACAAAACTTTAGACCCAATTTGATAGAATTTGGTTCCAATCCCATGTTCTTGCTAAGTATGACGGTGACTTGATTAAATGGAATAGGTAGGATTCCCTCCTTGCTTTTTAGCTCACTTTTTTCTTTTCTTTTTCTCATTTCTCTTCATTTGTCCAACTATTAGGCTTGGCTGATTCTCTAGCCCCTTTTTATGCAATGGTTTGCCATTTGTTTCAAATATATATATATATATATATATATATATATATATATATATATATGTATATTTCCCCCTTCCAACACACAATCATCGATGGTTGTGCACAAAAACACAAAGCCCTAGTTTTTATTCACTTAAAATTTATTTGGCATATTATTTTGGTATACCAAACTATTTTATTTTATTTTAAAATATAATGCAAAAAGTGATCACACATGATATTACTAATGCATGTGGCAACGGCACAGGGCACACTAGTTCCTTCAATTACTTCTTAGTGGTACCGCATACTAACTTATCTGGACACCAAGTTACAAACACATGACAATTGCTAACCGCACAGCTTCTCGTAAACATGTATTTGTTCCAACCTCTATATCCCAATCATCTAGCAGTAGACAGTGCCGTGACAGTCACAGAAAAAAGCTACAGCGATGGCACTTCAACATACTGAAGCTTAGCTGCTTACCACCTCAAACCAAAAACAGGCCAAAAATACAGAATTACCAAACCTGACAATAACCACCTAGTCCGATGCACTTCAAAATTGTTCCTACTACTGTGCTACACTAGCTTCACTGAAACCTTACCTGCTTGAGTATTACACTGAATACCCTAATGAGGCATTATGAGGACGGGATCATGTAGGACTAGGCCAACTAGAAAAGTAAGAAAATAGTAGTAGCAATATTGACGTAGGTTGCTTCAACTCACTACTCTAAGAAACTCCCAGACGCAGACATCAACTCGAGAAAAGTATAGGACATGATCCACTATCATTTCTCGTCTTCCAAAACGTTGAGATGCTCATTGAAGTTATTGCAACAAAAAGTGAGCGTCTTGGCACTAAGGAATCTCATGTTGACAGCAGATTGAGACACGACTTGCAAAAAACCTCCAGTTAATGCCGCAGCTCGAAGAAGAAACGGCTAAGCTGTTGAAGACCCACGAATGAAAGGTCTACAGCTAAAACCAATGCAAGCTGCGTAACACGTAGGATACTCCAAGATGTGAGAAAGGAACCAAGTCGAAAAATATGATAATATATACAATAGGTTACAGAAAGAAGACTTGAGGTGAAATTAGCAAAAAATAGAAGACCTAAACGTAAAGAAACTGCAACAAGGTCTTAGTGGCAGTTAAATTGGCAACCACCACATTAGTTTTACTCATCTAACCAGAATTGTTCTAACAACAGCATCCTAACAAATTTTACAACAGTATCAATTAAGAATACTAAAGTAATCAACATACACGTCATTCAAATGTCCCAATACAAGCAAAGAAGCGAGCGCAAGTTCTTGCACTCTCAAAATACTCTGACGCTCCAGTGATAACGATTGCTTGTTTAGTACATTAGAGTATCCAAAGGCCATAGAGATTCAAAATTAAGAGCATAATGAGAAACATACCAGCCTTGCAAACAGCGCGACACGATAGCCTAAGCCCTGTTTCTTCGCTTCCAACCTTTGCACATCGGTCCACCTTCACAGAGATTCCACCATATCAAGATCACAATAGTACCTTCGAACTTGACAAAACGATTAAATAAAAGCCCTTTGACCTACTCCAATATAGTTCCTATATGTAAAGACTGAAGAAACATTGAGAAAGAGCTGTTATTCCTACCAACCTTGGAAAATTTTCAACGCTACTTAAGAACCTTACCCAATAAATTCAGACACGCCACCAATGCCACCAAAGTTAAATGGTTGAGGTCCTTCTCTATTCAAATCCTGTCAATGCCACATGACTGACATGTCAATATCCAATGTGGAAGAAACACCCGCTTAAACAAGAAGTATGCAACTGAATCCTTGCGATGCAAAAAGACCAACACAAAGTTAAGATATATTCTCAAATTCGAAAGTTTTTGAAAGAAAGGCTGCTTATGTTTCCAATCTATGTACGAATATAGGCACTTGCTTTCCAGATCTTACTCAAGTGACAATAAGCGCGAATAGAGAAAACGATGTCTACAGTATCCAGATAGCAATCATCGACGGTATGCAGATAACAATCTCTTAGCATTTCAAAACTCCAATTGCATCAATTGTAAGGTAAAATACCCCTTCTTGAACGGCATCCAAACCACCACCCAACCAAAACAAGTTCCGGTATCCAGCCTTGTACAATTGCTCACAGGCAGCCAGTGATCTGAGAAAAAAATAGAGCACATGGGTACACAATCCCCTTTTGTGAGATCTCCAGCTAATTCTTCAGTATTACTTGATTCTAAATTTCCTCATAGGAGAAATCATCAATCGAACCGAAGGAGGCAGGCAAGTCCCAAGAAATTGACATAAAACCAAGGAGATAATCATCCATGAGAAGCAAAGGTATGATAACCCACCGCAGACCCTTCTGGCATCCAACAATTATGTTGGCAGTTTTGGGAATCTTGGCCACCACATCGGGCATAAATCGCCTGTGCCACAAGCATAGGAAACAACTACTCCAGCATTAGAAAATTTCGCCGCATATATACTTAATTCCTAACCATGAAAGATTAGTAAAGACAAAGTCCATTGACAGACAACCTTCAGTACATGAAAACGAAAAGGTCTGCACTGAATCCGCACTTACTCGTTGTATTTCATAACTGGAAGACCATTCCACCAACCTCCTGCAAAGAAATCGTCAAATCAATCAGACATCTAAAGTGAGGACAGTTATTTCGATTGGATAGAGAGTCAGTTCAAACAGATGTCAACAACAGTGGTTTTGTTTACGATTCACAAGGAATGCGCGAGCCATTGCTTCGGAAACTATTAACCTACCCATGGTCAAGTTGGAAAACTTCTTCAGCAGAGTTCCAGGGTCTAAATTTCGATCAACATCATAAATGGGAATGTGAACTGAACCCTTTACAGACACCTGCAAAGTACATCATCAAAGCAAATGTTACATCATTCGAATTAAAGCACTCTAAATTAAGAAAGCACAAGTGGAGGTGCTTAAACAATGAAACAAGAAAGTGACATTCACCCCTTTGTCAGTAAATGAAGCACCGTGACATGATGGAACATACCCTACTGTGCTCGTTGGATGGCCGAACGTCTAGAAAACTGTAGCCATTCAGCTGCACCGCATACCCTGCCTCTTTTGCAGACAACTGCTTCACTTTTCCCTCTTTCACCTGCCCCAGGCACCACAATGTCAGCCCCATGTAAGATAGAAGCATTTATATGGCAAGTGAAACAACTTGTCAGAGAAGAATCAAGGACCTAATCAACATTTTCAAAGTCAATTTCAATAGCAATAGCAATAGCAATAGTCGCAGAAGTCAAATGTATGATGAGCGCATCCTGTCATACAAATGGCAAGCTTAATAAGGCCTCCCAGTAGAACGAGCAGACAAAATTCAAAGAGTTTATTACATGTCCACTTAGAAATTTCTTGGTCTATAAACAAGCATGGTTCTCAATTAAATTCTGCAGATGTGCCCACAGCGGAAGATTCAAAATCAAGAAGATTGCTCAAGGACCAGGGGTAGTCCAAATTTCCAAAAATATGAGTGTTATAAAGTGCAACTTAAGAGAATAATTCAGAGGTAACATTCAAACAAAAGTCGTAAACTAGGACTCATCCATAGTTAGATCCATCGTTGCACTGACCAACACTTATTAATAAATATTGAAAGAAAGAAATCAAGTTCCTTCTAAAATGATTTATGAACAGAATATTAGTGATTTTCACAAGAATTTTTTTAGTTTGAAATCAAATTTCATTAAGGTAATTTATTAGGACTACTATCTTGCTAATTTATTGAAGTCATCTTTTTAAGGGCCATTTTTATAATTTCTCAAAAAATCCACAAATGGCAAAATAATTATTTATTTTTCGGAACCTAACCAATGACTACGGTAGTCAGCTTTAAAATAATTCAGAAAAACAATTTAAATGAAGAAATTATTGTAGGATAACTCAAGAATGCAAGAAGTAAAGAATCACCGGCATCAGTACCTGTTGCTCCCAGCGCTTCTCAGCGGCGCGCATCTCCTTCATCTGTTCTGCGAGATCTTGCTCACACCTAATTCGACCCTGTCGCCAATAATATGTCTACATTACTTCCCACTTTTTCACATGATTCCCAGAACTTATCATATCCCAGAACGATCGCAGAAATCGGAGAGTGAGTTGACAGGTCCTGGAGTAATGTACCGCGGAAGAAGAGGACGACCGCTGAAACGCAAGGTGGCGCACTGAAGCGGCACGAAGGCTTTCATGTGAGGCAGAAACAAATGATAATTGTGAAACCTGACATTTTTGAGCTGTGCTCCTGTAAGAGCTTTTGTCAACTGACTGAAGAGACCCCGCTGTTATTGCTCCCGTGGCTTTCAAAGAAAGTCCTGCCATTGCCATGACCTTGAAAGGAATCTCAGCTCGTCTTCCTTGTACTTCTTAAATTCCTGCGATCGAACCGACGTATAACCATCAACAATGAGCTTATTTCAAATATCATCCATCACTGCATTACGAGCCCAACCCTACCTTCGGCAGCATATTTCGAATAAGAGATGCTGGTTATCGCTAGCATTAGTGACAAGAAAACAGAACGTGCACAACCTGCAAATTCAAGGATATCGAACATCACGTGAAGTTCAAGGGTCCCAAGGCCAGAAATATCTAGACGAACTGAATCTGGAAATTCCTCTGCCTGCTCAACGAGCCTCCTATCACCAATAAAAAGTCGACCTCAAGTATGCGTTGCGTAACTCTTTCAACATTCAGGCTCCAATCCCAGTCCCGAGAGGAATGTATACGTAAAGATTCTCAGCAACTGTAAGGAAGAACGTAAGTCTTCCGAGTGAGAATACAATGACGACTTAGGTCTAACCTAAACATAACCTCTGAAAACTTAATTCACATACGAGATTAACCTCACGACAGCAAGGAGCCCTTCCATAACAAAGACGGCTCTAACATAGCAATAAGGTTGTAAAGATAGAGTAAATCACAATGGATAAAGAGAAGAAATGGTTGTCAACACCAAAACCAAAACCAAATGACTAAGAAAATCCAATATACTCAAAGATGTCCCTAATCTTGCAATGACGTTGTCAGGATCTATAAATCGACACAAAAACATTGGCAAAGAGAAGAAATTGTTGTCAACACAAAAACTAAATCAAATAACAAAACAATACCGATATGATCATAAACCCTGGCGCCAAGGGTTCAGATAGCAACAGTGCTAAGCTCTGTTACTTCTCAAATACCGGTACGCTTCTAAAATCCGCGCAGTTCAGCTCAAATTCAGTGAAACGATTCTTAAACCCTGACTGAAACACGAAGTCGACCATGGCCGCCATTTCAAGCAAAGTCCACAGAATTGGGAAAATCTGAGCGTAATATACCTCGAATTTCGCAATGAAGATGTCGCAAGGTGTCAAAATCAGAAACATAAAATTAAACGAAACGACGAGTGATTGAGCACGGCAACGGTGCTACGTGATGTTTCCGCTCGACGCGGTGTGCAATCTCCGTGGATTGCTTTCTCTATCTGTTATCCAAAGCAGATTAGGGAGCTTCGGGGAGCGGGAGCCGGTGCCGCCGTCAAAGGACAGCGGCTGCGGCCGGCAGGGTCCCAAGGGCAGGTGGAGGCGGGTCACCTTCAATCGCTACGCGTTCAATCACTCGTCGCTTCTTGAAATGATTTTCGGTAAATTTTCCTGAAAAGACAAGTGGAATTGGCATCTAACCCAAGTCGTTTCATTTTTTTGGAGCTTTTTGGGGAGCTTTGTGTACGTAGTTATAAAATTTTGAAGTTGAAATGGCATAGGGCTCTGAAATCGCCCACTTCCTAAAGTGTTCATTATTTGTACATTCTTGAAGGCTATAAAAAAGCAACATGTACACAAAATGTACATTTGAGGATGTGGATGGTTTTAGAACCTATGCAATTTTAGAGCTTGTTACCTTAGTTACTATAGGAAGCAACCCATTCTTGATCACCCCCTATTCCGACAGAGTAGGGTGGTATAATTCCATACAAGAGGTGATTAGCAACCATTAACCCCTACAGTCCTAAGGTCATTTTTCCATCAAAAATCACTCAAAACTGCCATTTCTAGAGCAAAGAGCAAAAAAATAAATTAGTGTTTTAATTTTGCATATTTAACCGTAGGATCTTGTACTAGACTAGTATAAGAATGTGTAGAAAAAATTTCAGAAATTCTGACCATGTAGATTGCAAGATATTTGCATTTAAAGTGAAGGAATTTAATTTTTTTGCACCTTGCTCAACTACATTTGGGGGCTTTGAACCTTTTTAACTTCAAGTTTTTGCTCTAATGATTTTGAATTTCTAATTTTATATGATGAAGAATTGAGTTGAAAATCTAGAAAAAAGAAATTTAAAAAGAAACATTCAGTTTTCACTCATTAAAAATTTATTAAGTAGAAGTAGGTTCAAGATTGAAGAAAAAATTAAATCATTAATAGCTCTAAGATAGAATTGAAATATACTAATCTCAACAGTGAGATAGTTCTAGCAAGAAATTTTGACCTTTTGAAAAAAAATTAAATTTTTTTTTGTTAAAATTGAATTCAGAAATGAATTCTAAAAGTTATTTTTTCATAAAGATGCTCTAATTGCCCGAAAAATAAGATTGACCATAATTTTTGCGTAACAAATCCAAATGGAATGAATCAAAGCTTCCCACATAAATAAAAATAAAATACATATGAAACAAATTTTTAAAATTTTTAATTTTAAGTTTTTTTCAGGATTTTTTTCTGCCCACCGAACTAAAATTTGGGGGTTTTGTGCCATCACTTTTGCTCCCGGGCACTGATTGAAATAAAAATTACATTTTCGGAAAGCTAATGTGATTCTCTATCTTCACAAAAAAAAATTCAGAAAATCACAAAAAATATTGAGACCGTAGGAGCCTCCCAAAATCCATTTTGTCACCCGAGGGGACAATGGGACTTTAGGGGTTAATTATGGCATAGTTCCCAATGCAATTGTGGCACATTATGATTGGTCACAAGACTCTCAATACACTTGTTGGATTTTGCAGCCAATCCTTGGTCAAAAATAGGAAGGTCTATATGACTAGTATGGATGGAACATAATCTTTAGCTAAAAAATTAATAGTAACTATGTTTTGAGAAATAAAAATATGAAAAATTATAGAAATCTTATGAACTCTATTTTTGCACATGAAATTTTTTTCCCTCTATTGAAACTTGCCTTGTAGATATATATATTTACTTAAGTGGTCAGAAATGGGTTGCCGCCGTTACTAGTAAACACAAACTATTTTCAATAAAATTAATGTGCTATGTGCCATTGTCATAGTCAAAATAAAAGTAAAATTATTTTTTTAGAATTTAAGATCCAAAAATAATTCAAAATCCATAATTCCTCCACCGTAGGTCTAATTACCTTAAAACAAAGCTTGTGCTCCCCTCCTCGCCAAGGGCTTTCCGACAATACGAAGTACGCAATTGGGGGACACATGGTTCCTGAGATCTCACTGTAACAAATAAAACAAACAAAATAGCCAAAACAATCTAGCTTGATGGGTGGACTAGTGTGCCTTGTGTCATTGCCACAGTCAAAAGAAAAATTAATTTTCTAATTCTTTTACTCACAAAAACTTCAAAATTCCATAATTTTCTTACCGTATGTGCAAACACTACGAAACAAAGCCCGTGCACCCCTTTTTACTAAGGGCTTTCCGACAATACCAAGCTTACAATTCGAGGAAACAAGGTCCAGAAGATCTCACCATATCAAACAAACAAAACAAAACAAACAAACATACAACCTATCTTAATGGATGGATTTACTTACAACTGAAAGAAGATTCCAAACTTTTTTAACACGCGTTATTTGGACACCGTATGATTAAGTTATGAATTTTCAAAGTACTATCTCTTGGTGTACAAAAAGCCAATAATGGTATCATCACACTTGGCGCTCACAAATATTGGTGGTAAAATTGTAACGAAGTCAAAATGCGTGGACCATTGTTGTAGTCTTCATCATCTGTTCACACTATAAAAAACCCGTGTTTTTTTTGACGTCAAAATTTTAGACATCAAAAAAACACGAGTTTCTTATAGTGTCATGGCACCAGCCACATGGCAACCATTGTTACTAAGGTAACAAAGAAAGAGCGTGGAGTTCACATATTTGGAGTTCCATTGACAAGTGGCAAAGTCTTTAGCGTAGGACATCAATTGGATTTTTGGAACTTTCGCACCTGTTGATTGCTGTTAGATGGACGTCACATCTCCTCATTCATCGTGGAAGTGAGTGACAGTGTTAGAGACAAGCATTGTCGTTGTAGTTAGGGAATCTTTGGAGCTCACAAGTAGACAATAGTGTGCATTGTAGCGCGTGTCTTGCAGGTTGTTTAGCTTTCTTTGGATTTTAACATGGCGACAGTCAGATGTAGTTGTAAGTGTAATGTATTGTGGATGTAGTTTTTTTTTAAAGGGAACATCCAAGGAAGACTACAAATCATTAGAAAAAATTTGGGGCCAAGGGAGGGCCGCGAGTTCCCATGAGTTCTGCGCAGTCCCTGACTGCTGAAACTGCGCCACCGCAGCAGGGTGACATGGCATGGCAACGGCCACATCAGATTTTCAAAATTCAAAAAAATTCAAAAAAATTCAAAAAAAAAAATTCTTAAAACGAAATTTGGGAAACAAACTTTTTTTTTTTTTTTTTTTTTTTTTTTCTTTTTTCATGATTCCGTATCCAAGTACGTGAATTTGGAAAAAATTCTGGTCATGTATATATTGATCTATATGTTTCAATAAAAACTTTATTCTCGCTTTTTTTCTTAAAAATTCAGTGTGAATATGACTGTTACACATGAGTTTGCTCTCCTTCTTGCTCTTTTCTTACATAATAAAGCAAATTGTAAATTTATCACTGACTAATTATTAACTTTACACCTCTGATGGTTATGGTTAATAGTTCAACTACTTGTCCGTTGTTGAAAAATGAATATCCTGAGATTTTCCTACCTATGGTAGGAATAATAATCTCCACTGACGTCCGTATTAACCTCCAAATTTGAATTTGTATGGCCCTTGATTAATTTAGTAATCTTGGCCAAGCATTTATCGCCCCAAAATCTGGGCCTTGATGTGGCGCCTTTGTTGGGCGGTTAACTGACCCCTGCACAAGCTGGACAAGCTGCCGGCACTGCCACTGGGGGAAACCTTTATCAAGCCAATGGGCCTTGCCTCAGAACTAACCACTGGCTGCTTTGCTTCATCGAACGAACTCCTGTCTTGTTATAGCAAGCTTTTCTCACTTAGTTTTACTGGAGTATTGGGAGCTCTTACGCTGGAGTGCTACTAGTATTAGATTTTGCTTTGGATCATTTTTCATTGGACGTGCTACTGTGGTGATAAGTGTTAAGGAGAAATAGCATCCTCCTCACAGCAGTCCGTTACTGACCAGGTTTTTTACAGCTTATTATCATCTTTGTATGGAATGTGTCTTTTGATTTGTTGCCCTTTTTTCTTCTATTATTCCAGGTGAAAGCTATAACACGCGTACATGAGCTGTAGACACCTGTTGCATCCTCACTAACATCACATCTTTTGTTGTTATGTTTTTGGGATGGGCACAGGTGAGGCTCATGACCTCTTGGAATTTTTGGAGAGACTTCATGCAAAAATCTGTCCTTCCTCTTTGATGATTTATGATTTATGCTTGATTGTTATACTTTGTACTATACTTTGATGCTTTTCTCAAAATTGCACAAAACATGTCTATGGACTTGTTTTATGAGCTTTGTCTTTATCTAATAGATAAAGGCTTAAATTTTTTTTTTATTAGTCTCCTTAGTTGAAAAAAATATAGAGGAAAAAAATGAAAAAAATGGGACTTGATAGTATCTGGATCTCTTAAATGATCTAGCCACTTTTTGTACTAGAAATGTCACTTTTATTTGATAAAAACTGAAAGGCTGGAAATAGTATGAATATTGCCCAAAAATGGGATGTACCAGATTGGAATTTTTTGCTCTTTATCCATGAAGGATTGGTGAAATCCTTCCAATATTTGTTCTGTTTCCGTGCTCTAAGTTTTTGACTAATGCTGGGTTTGAGTTTACTATCAGGCTCATAAAACTGCTTCAACATGGCATCCGGACATGTTAGCTCTAGGATATAAGGAGCCGCTTCCAGCACCGATCCCTGGGGTTCAAGCTACTCTTGCAGCCATTAACCCTGTGGAAGTCCATCAGTACATTCATGACAACAACCTTGCAGCTATTAACAACGTCAGAGAAGAGGGTGAGCCTGCACTTCTCCTCACAGTTCTTGATCTTGCTCAGTGGACTCGTGTGTTTGAAGTTGCAAATACCGATTTGCCTAAAGCTCTGGCGCGCTTACAAGAATTCCAAGGGAAACTTATACAAATACTGGCTGAGGACGAGCTTGACTTGGCTGACGCCAAGAAAAATACTACCATCACGGAGGTTGCGATAAGGCATGCAAACAATCAGATAGATGATTGTAGCTCCTCGTTGTCCCAACTGTCGATCCCAGAATCCGGTACGTTTAACCACCCCTATCTGGCAAATCTGTCTATCGATGAAGCGCATAAGGCTGCGTTAGAAGATCTGCAAGAATCCATAGTCTCTACTCAGTTGGAAAAAGAACAAGAGACGTTGGTGTCCTCGGGACGCCATTTAGCTATTCCATTTGTACCGCATAGAACCATTGAGGACCAAATGACAGCCAAAGACCATCGAGTCTGGGCTACCGGCAATGTCAATTCTTTGGCTCCCATTCAGATGTCCACTTGGCGCATCTGGGCCGGTTTACAAAAATCCGATTTGGACGAGTGTAAAGAAGTTGCCTTGCATAGCAGAAGGATTATATCCAGTGGCCAAAATCTAGTTAATGCTTTTGCATTGTATGGCTTTGACCACAGCAAGTGCTCAGTCACTACTGTGAAGTTGCACATTAAGCTAGAAGTCCCGACGGCTAACAATAGGAGAGACAAGCACCCTCAAGAAATGTGGAACGTACATCGTCCCTACCTCAGATGTGCTTGCCACCCGAAGTCCAACAATGGTTGCAATGGCTCCTTCATTTGGTGGGATCATGCATGCTGGTACATGATAAACCACCTGGAGAAATTTTTCCCAGATGATTCTTTTCCTTCTCTGAAGGCAAAATCTATAGCTTTCTTAATATGGATGCAAGGGGCTGGTCGCACAGCCATTCGCTGCCAAATCGGTTTTGCTTACTCCCGCACTTGGATGTGCACCGGAGCGATACAATTTGCGAACAATCCCACTGGGAAAATCTTGGCCGAACTACCTGATCTCCCTGGACCCCGACAGATAGAGCATATGCTTAAACCGGCTTCCTTTTCGGTAGCCAACCCTGGGACCCCCAGCCACGCGCCTCCCTCAAAGCGGCAAAAATCAACTTGAACACATCGCCAAATGCCAATCGCCAATCAGACAGAGGATACAGCCGGGGACGAGGTTCCCAGGCACGTGGTCGTGGTGCTGGCTCCGGTCGGGGCAGCGCCAACCAATATCAACGATACAATGCCCTGGTCAACAACTCAGCTTTCCAGTATCTTCCTGCAACCCCTAGGACGGACCGACTTCTTGTCTTCCGAAACCAACAAGGGCTGGATTCTGGAGCGCCATCTGGATCAAGAAACACGACACCCGGCACGTCTCCTCGTATTCTTGAGATTGGTGCTTCCCCAGTACAGGGTAAAATTTTAAGCTTCGATGATGAGTAGAGGTGGATTTTTATTCTCACTTCTTGCTGTGATTGCTAGCAGACACACGAAGATACTTATGCAAGGATCTACTCGGACGCAATGTTCTCAAGAAACATTCTGATAGTAAACCTCTCGGCTATATTATTGTGACTTATCCATGTCGAGCACTTGAATGGCTTGATTTACGTGCTATTTTTACGTCCTGTTTGAACAAGTTTGATCTTGAACAACTGATCCCTAATGTCGCTGACATGAGATTTGCATGGCGGTACCATAAAAATCTAGCAGCAGTCTTGTATCGACCGGCTGAGGTATTCAAAAAAAATTCCTTCACACAGTTGCTGGATCCTCTGGCCGAGTGTTCATGCTTGAAAGTTAATAGATTCTCCAAGTTTATTGATGTTCTCACGCTAACTGAAACCTCCAGTTATGCGAAAGCTCAGATGCATGTACGTACTATGGACGTCAAGATCATTCAACATACGGGTCTATGTGAAGCGATCGGCATGGGACTCAATCATATCCCTCTCAAGCCCACTAATATCGCCGTAAGTATTGCTACTGCTCTTGACGCTTTTTCGCAATTCATGCAAATTCTCGATTTGGATGGCGTTGGTCTCTCCACTGTAGAGGCTACCGAATGGGTGCGTACCACTTGCCTAGAAAAACTGAAAGCCGCGGCCAGATCTAACAAATCTGGACTACGGTTTTCAGGCTGCGATCTCCTGCAACTTAACACAGTCAGGAACGAGATCAACTGGATTACAGCCAAACTATACTGTGCTAGCCTTGACAAAGCCTCAAACAACGCATGTTTTATTTGTGTTAGACACATTAGACTAATGGCTCTTGAGCGACTCTCTGGCCCGGAGTTCTCTCCGTGCAAGACTGACGATGTTTGGTCTTCACCAACGCATGTTCTTGTTCGCATCGCTAAGGAAATTTCGGACCTAGTGCCGCAACTGAGCATTCCTTTTCTTACGCTGCCTTACTTGATGGCTATTTACAAACAGCACAAAAACAAATATAGATGGCTTACTAATGCCTACAATACTGTATATTCCAATGTGGCACATCTCTTAACGATTGCTACAATGCAAATCCTTGAACAAATCAAACATTGGGCTGAAGTCACGATGGCTGGATACGCTCGGTTCCTTCGATGCCATACTTCTATTTTTTGGATGATCAATTCATCAGTGGAAGCTGCACTTAACCTTCCAATACTATTACGAGATATTTTTGTTGCCGATATTACCCGCTGCTATGAGTCTATTCCTCTTGAGGGACCTGACAATATAGTGGACGTTGTTGCTCACATCATCAAACTTGGTTACCAACACGCAAAGTCAAAACATCCAAAAGCTGTGCCTAAAATATGGATTTGAACTGATAGTACTGGCCAGGCCGCACGAGCCTCATGGGAAACTTGCTGCCCCTCATACGGGACCTGGTTTTCGCTTGACGAGCCACAGATCATTCAACTGCACCAGTGGCTAATGCAGAACTGCTATATTGCCTTGGGAGATCGTGTGTGGAGACAAAGACTGGGTATACCCATGGGCTTTGCTTGCTCTCCACTATGGTGCAATTTGTATCTGATGCACTACGAAATTTTGTTCATTCAAAGACTAGCTCGTCTTAGCAGGGGTGATCTTCTTGAAAAATTCCGATATGCTTTTTGTTATATAGATAATCTTTGTTGGCTTAACGTTGGCAATCCTATGGAATTTTTATCTCCTTTACAACAAAGGACGTCGGACAATCCGTTCTGGATTTACCCTTTGGACGTACTGGAGATCAAGCCTGAAGTCACACAGTACTCGGCTGTAGATTCGACTAGAGGTATTGTCGCCAACTTCATGAACATACAAATTGTTGTTGCTGATGACAATTCTGGTGCCTATACAACTCAAAAATACGATAAGAGGAGATCACTACCATTCAAATATGCATAGTACATCAAGTTCAAATCTAATCGACCCATCAGACAATCATACAGCATTGCTGTCTCACAGACTATTCCCATTATCTATGTCTCAAGTACTGCTGATGCTGCGTACAAAGAGATCAAAGTTCTTATTCAAACCCTTATAGAAAATGGCTTCTTTGAAGCACGCTTAATACGTACCATTAAGCAATTCCTCAACTCTAACCTATTTCCTGGGTTAAAATTCAACATGAAGCTGTTGACTGATAAGCTCATTTAGTACTTTTAGTATTTCTCTAGTATTGAAAAAAGAAAATTGTCCAAGTATACTTTTATATTGACAGATTTATAGAGGCCTGGTGTGCAGCTCAATAAGAGGTACACCAGGTTCTCTTATTGTAGCTTTTGCACTTCCAGGGGAGGAGGCGGGCTTTTTTTTTTTTTTTCTTTTTTCATGATTCCGTATCCAAGTACGTGAATTTGGAAAAAAATTCTGGTCATGTATATATTGATCTATATGTTTCAATAAAAACTTTATTCTCGCTTTTTTTCTTAAAAATTCAGTGTGAATATGACTGTTACACATGAGTTTGCTCTCCTTCTTGCTCTTTTCTTACATAATAAAGCAAATTGTAAATTTATCACTGACTAATTATTAACTTTACACCTCTGATGGTTATGGTTAATAGTTCAACTACTTGTCCGTTGTTGAAAAATGAATATCCTGAGATTTTCCTACCTATGGTAGGAATAATAATCTCCACTGACGTCCGTATTAACCTCCAAATTTGAATTTGTATGGCCCTTGATTAATTTAGTAATCTTGGCCAAGCATTTATCGCCCCAAAATCTGGGCCTTGATGTGGCGCCTTTGTTGGGCGGTTAACTGACCCCTGCACAAGCTGGACAAGCTGCCGGCACTGCCACTGGGGGAAACCTTTATCAAGCCAATGGGCCTTGCCTCAGAACTAACCACTGGCTGCTTTGCTTCATCGAACGAACTCCTGTCTTGTTATAGCAAGCTTTTCTCACTTAGTTTTACTGGAGTATTGGGAGCTCTTACGCTGGAGTGCTACTAGTATTAGATTTTGCTTTGGATCATTTTTCATTGGACGTGCTACTGTGGTGATAAGTGTTAAGGAGAAATAGCATCCTCCTCACAGCAGTCCGTTACTGACCAGGTTTTTTACAGCTTATTATCATCTTTGTATGGAATGTGTCTTTTGATTTGTTGCCCTTTTTTCTTCTATTATTCCAGGTGAAAGCTATAACACGCGTACATGAGCTGTAGACACCTGTTGCATCCTCACTAACATCACATCTTTTGTTGTTATGTTTTTGGGATGGGCACAGGTGAGGCTCATGACCTCTTGGAATTTTTGGAGAGACTTCATGCAAAAATCTGTCCTTCCTCTTTGATGATTTATGATTTATGCTTGATTGTTATACTTTGTACTATACTTTGATGCTTTTCTCAAAATTGCACAAAACATGTCTATGGACTTGTTTTATGAGCTTTGTCTTTATCTAATAGATAAAGGCTTAAATTTTTTTTTTATTAGTCTCCTTAGTTGAAAAAAATATAGAGGAAAAAAATGAAAAAAATGGGACTTGATAGTATCTGGATCTCTTAAATGATCTAGCCACTTTTTGTACTAGAAATGTCACTTTTATTTGATAAAAACTGAAAGGCTGGAAATAGTATGAATATTGCCCAAAAATGGGATGTACCAGATTGGAATTTTTTCTGACAACCCATTTCACTGTTCACAGTATGGGGACAGATTGGGGAACGGGCCTGAAACGGCCCTCCCTTGGCCCCAAATTTTTTCTAATGTGGCATTGTTGAGCGGTGGCCCAACGTGAGGATTGTATGTTGAAGAGCTTTTGATCATCATCTCCGTACTTCCCTCTAGGGCTTCTTTTTTCAGCATAAATGTTATGTTTTCTTTTTCTCACAGTGGTTGACACTTGTTTCCTATGTAACAGTTGGCAATTCCGTTGTGGAAAGAGAGCATTCGCGGAATGAACCTTTAGGGTTCTAGTGACCTAGGTTGTACTTCACTTTGCACTCTTAAGTAATAACTATTGATACACTATGTGTTGGAATTTGAGTATAAAGAGGGATTTCATTTCCACTTTTGATTATTGTTCATCACAAGTATAGCAATCTCGGTTTAATGAATTGAGCGCATTAACAACATCGCATTGACATGTACCTCTCAATGGCTTCAATAGAGTTTTCGAGGTGCATCTCGCGGCAGTGCACATGGACCTCTTTGACTTTCCCCGGGATGTCATGTCTATAGCTTCTTGGGTATATAAATGGTTTTCAACAACCATTACGCACTACTAGAGTCTGCAGAGGGGTGCCTTGACAATGAATCTTGTTCTGAAATCAGCATGCCATGCAATTACTTAGACAGTGCCTCAAAAGACATAGACGCGCTTTTTTACACTGCTCTACATCACTTTTGTCTATGGAGCAGCTTAATATTTCTTGACAAAGATTTGGGTTTCTAATTAAAATCGCAATCCACCACATGGTTCTTAAAATTTCTTCTACATGAATATGATTATCAATGTTGGATTGAAATGTTTTGGTTGACAAAGCGGTCCATTTTACTTTGTCTAATCTGCTATCACTTTCAATTTGCAAGAGGGACACCAAATATTGGCTTACTATTCGTGTTCTTGTGCGTTTCGCTTGCACTTTATTCAAGTTAATTCATGTGTCAATTTCCTTATATGTAGTAAGATGCTCGTTGTTGGCTGAAGCACTATTTTGATTATGTTTAAGGAGGCGGTGCAAGCCATCAACATGGTTTTGTGCAACGAGATCACGTGGCCATATGGAAAAGGGTTTCCGACACAACTGCTGAATTTTACCATCTTTGTGGTCAATCTACAAACAATGATACCAAAGTCAACATATAACTTTTTGGAACAATGCATTGTCTTTCAATGGCTATTCACATTACTTGCTTGGCAACATTGGCTATCTTCTACTATTGTAGTTGATGAAAAGGCGTCTTGCTTTAGCAAATATCCTTTTCAACTAGAAATTAAGTAGAGGATTAACCATGGTAGAAAATACCTTTGGACTTCTTAATAAATTGCACCTAAAATCTGAGTTGGACATGAATATAGGGTTGGTTGTGGTAATGAGCTGCACCATTCTTCATAATGTATTGTTGAAGCGTGCCCAATGTTGTGGAAGAAGGACATGATTGCTTTATTAATGATGCCAAAGCTGAAAAAGGGCAACTAAAATGCTAGAAATTGGGAGTGTTCCTTACACTAAAGCACATTGTGCATTTTTAGGCGACATATGTAAGGCTACTTCCTTTTGAACGGGGCCCTTCAATCATCCAAGCTTATCATGGTCGGTTGTCAATGGTAGAATTGTAGTGGACGATACATTCATTGGCACTATGACAAACTACACTTGCAATCACCCTATGATGTCATTTGAACTTTAGCGACACATATGTTGTTGTCTTCAATCACTGCAATTCTAGTTTTATATTCTCTCACGTTCTAATTTCAATTATTTGGTTTTTTTAATTGTATGTATTTTTTCAAGAATACAAAATAGATGGTTTCTAGTATTAACAACCTCATCTTCAACTGATGTTTGTGTCATGATGTCTTGAAATGTCTACATAGACATCTAGAAAATCCATATTGCCTAGGACGTGCGAAAGGCATTACAAATCTTACTGGATATGCACATGTTGGGCACGAGACATCCTCCAAAAATAGAGCAACAGAGGCTTTGGAAGTCACCATGTGGCTACCACGCAGTCAGAGGAAGCCAATTAGGAATTTTTTCCATCCCGTCTATGATGTGGCATCTAACGTGGTGGGAGAAAAGTGATCTAACGTCTAGTCAGGATGACGTGGCATGCTACATTAATATAGTTTTCTATTGTCTAAAATTTTTATTATTATTTGAAGACACGTCAAGTGAGACATGCAAACATTGTCTGAGATGTCATCTCAGACATCCAAACAATTTCAACGACATCAACTCAAACATCTAGACATTTTTTGAGATGTTTTTTGGAACATCCACATAGACATTCAAACATTTTCTAAGATGACATTGGCATTTTCTAAGACGTTCAGTCATTTTGTGATGACCACTTGGATGTATACATATCATCATGGAGACCTCTTCACATGTCTAAAATATATTGTATACAATATGCCATACACAATACATTATATACAACCCTAAACAAAATATCATATATTACATATAATGCATTATACACAATATATAATACACCAAAAATTGTATATAATATGTCATACACCATATTTGACAAATATGTCATGTGGCTTCCATAACCATTCATTATGCATAAACAGGGATGAAAAGATAAGCTATATATACAAGTGGGTTGGTAGGAGGTAAGACAAACCATATGGGATATGTAAAACACTAAAATTGTATTACAAGTGGGAACAACACATAGACGTCCAACATGACATTAGGAAGATAGAGTGGGTTGTCCACCTCTATGTCTCTTCCATGGATTACCAGTATCTTCAAAACATTCGTTGGAAGACAAAGGTAGTGGTGCCCAATGTTGAGCGTAATGTGTATTTGATTACTTTGATATCAATGTTGTATTTAGGATTGCTTACATGAAACACATGCATGATTTTCTCAATTATCCTAAACCCTGCCTTGTCTAGAATTTTCTTATTAGTATTGCAAAGATAGTTTATTGCATTATTTCTCTCCAAAGAATGCACTAACTATCTTGTTTCAACCTTTCATCTTTTTCCATATTAAGATGTTGTTCCACATCCATGTTTTATCCACTGAAATTTATCACTAGAAGAAATCCGTGTTTTTTCTGACGTCCAATTTTTGGACGTCAGAAACAACACGGGGTTCTTCTAGTGTATAGTGAGATGTTGTCTGCTTAGACTAAAGAAGAAAATTAATAGTGTATGTATATTTTTTGTATGTATCACTATGTGTAGTGTACACATAACTTGTAAATGATGGACATTCACGTTGTACGGAACATGACATTAAGTCATACCATAGGTTGCTAGACATCTATAAAAACATCCTACATATGTCCTCCCTTCTAGTGAATTTCATAAAACATATGTTGAATAGCATGAGATAGAAGTTCACATTTGCTTAACCCTAGACCGCCCAAGAGGACAAAAAGTGTCCTCACATAGTTTTATGTTAAATTCAAAGTACTGTAACTTTGGCATCCAATGTCCAAATTCAATAAAACTTGTTGGGGAAGTTGCGCCTTTTCTTCTAGTTTGTGTGGTAAAATTTTCAGATCAATCCAAGAGGTAATGATTTTCTGAAAGACAATCAAAGTTCACAGGCTCAATTTGATTCACCAAAGTGCACTTCATGGCTGCAACTTCAGGGTCTTGTATCTCCTTCATCCAATGTTTGATTTCAATAAAATTTGTTGGGTTGTATTTCCCTTGAATTCTAGTTATTGTGGTGAAATTTTCATGTCAATCCAAGTTGTTTTGAATGTTTGGGAGCAATTCAAAATTCAAAATCCCGCCATTTATGGACTATAGTGAACTCCGGCGGCTTGTATCTTCTTCATAAAATGTCCGTTTCCAATAAAAAGTTTTGCAAAAGTTTTGCATACTAGTCTAGTTTGTATGGCTAAATTTTCATATCAATACAAGAATTTATAAATGACTACGAAGAATTTTAGTAGAAGGAGGTTCAGCCCTAGATGTGTTTTTTGCAACTTTTCTTGCCTATTTTTGACATTTGCAAGCCATTTTGCAAACACATTGAGTCAATTGAATGATATTTTTTCCACCAATGTGTTTGTATCCTGGTTTTGAATCACTTTGTAGTTTAAAGTTTTTTCATTTGATTAGGTTTAGAAATCAAATTTGGCCTCTAAATGTGTTTTTAGGAAAATTTCAGCATTCTTTTTCAACACTAAAACATTATAATCTTGCAATCTACACGGTCAAATGACTTCAAATTTGATCCATGACATCTACAACATGTGTACTACATGATTGTACGGTTAAGATCTTTATTACTTAGTCACATTTAGATTTATAGCACTTCAAAAGCTAGGATGTTTTTTACCCAAAACGGACATGGGCGGTCTAGGATTAAAGATGAAGACAATCTTGCTCTTAGTAATGTCTCCCAAAATGTCTTCAAGTGCATATCAATGTCTCAAAAAACATTGTAACGACTCAATCTACATCTCCAAAAATGTTGCAACGTCACAATGTATGTCTTCCAAAACATCTCACCCTCCCCTTCAACATCTTCTAAAACGTCCCCGCATCTCCATTGACGTCATCCAAAACATTTGAGAGTCTCATTAGATTACTCCAAAAACATCAATGAATATGTAAAGCATAGAGTTGCTTCATACACTTAGATTGCCATGTCAACATTATTGGGTGTCAAGTCAATCAATTTCCATGTCAAATGGCACATCAAACATTATGTCATATTTTTCCACCTTAAGGATATCCTCTGGCTACCCATCCCCCTTTTTTTTTTAACTTGGGCAATAGTTTTATCCAAGATTGCAGTAATTTCCATAGATTTATCCAAAGTGAAAATGGATCAACGATACTGACGTAGAAATTAATGTTTTTCTAGATGATGCTTTAGAAATTAGTATGTCACCAGCTATGTCTCAAAAAATCTTGATGTCAATGACAAGGCCAAGTTGTTTTTACTACAAATGGCTAGTGTTGCATGCAACATCCGCAAAAATCCACCCTAAACCTCAATTTGCACCCCATAAATCTTGATGTCCCTAAAGACACAATATGTTTTGCTCCGAACATTGTGTATTTTGGGTCGGATTTTAAAAAAAACAAGTTTTGTATAGTGTCTTCCATGCAACGTAAGTGAGCAAGGACTACGCTTAACAAATAGGACTTAACTACCTACGTTTTGAAGATTTTTTGACACAAAATTGACATCAACATTTTAATGATAATAGCAAAACATGTGTACATAGCTACAGTGTAGCTTTGCCAAAACAATAGTGATTACCTTGAATACAACATTAAAGTCTTCTCACTACAAGAAAATGGAGATATAAATGACTTGTCCACAATGACTGCACCGACAACAATGACTTCAAAATGACTATAAAATGACTATTTTGCAGTCATTGTTGTCGGTGCAGTCATTGTGGACAAGTCATTTATACCCCCATTTTCTTGTAGTGTCTATAAACATGAGCATATGTGTACGTACATGAGAAAACTAAGACTACTAGTACTAACTGAAACAAGTTTGGTATGTGTAGGGCAGTTCATCCACATCAGCAAAGGAAGTCACTGTGGTGGTAGTGCAAAGTATTGTCTACTCACAGTGTACAACTCGAATTCCTCTCAAAGCTGAGGAGGTGCAGGTTCCAAATCTATCAAGGCACAACAATACTTTGTTTAGGCACTATAGTTGGTAGTATAGTTCAACTCAAAGAATGCCAATGTTGTAGGCTTGAAATGACCACATGGGAAAGATGTGTAAGACAATGAACAACTTATTCTTGTCTACTAATTGCAAGCTTTTCATTTTCATTGGCCATGCGTGCATTTTTGTTGAGGCAATGGTCATGCTCCACTAGTATTCCATATGTTTGGTGAAGAGTTGCAATTGAACATCTATCTTTGATCTCTCTAGTTTATAGCTGGCATCCGCAGTTTCTTTTATATGTCCGTCCATTGCAATGTCCATAGCATGTAGCCTCCACTAACAAAAAGTGTCTAGATATGTTCTTCTACCATATTTCAATGTTGCCTACGCATTGCAAGAAGGTGGCATCCACAATATCAAATGAGCTCAATATGTATGGAATGGCTGATTTTGGAATTGTAGTGGGAGAGAGATTGGGAGTGGATAGGGGCATATCAAGTACGGCCCTCGCTTTAGCGCTACTAACTTAGACAAGAAGAGACTACATGGAAGCAGTTTGGTCTCTGCTTTCTTCTATATAAACATTCGCCTCAAGCGCATCTTCGTCACCTTCCACGTTGTCCACGTCCTCACTAATTGCCACTAGAGTCTTGTAATTGTTGTGGTCACTTGACATGAAGTTGCATGTTTGTGGTAGCATAATTGCTTTGTCTAGTAGCTTATTAATTATGAATGTAGAAGGAAAAGTCCTAAGGAAATGAGCGGGTCAATCCCTCCGACTTGTGATCCATGGACGTGAGGTTCCTATACAAGATTTTGTTTGTGACACTCCGTGCATAAAAATCAACAATGCATTTGTACTTGTGAATCAATTGATTTCATTTACTTGTACATGCTACGCCGTCACAATGACAAGGGTAAACATCGACGTATATGATGTCTTGGCTAATGTAATGCCACTTGTTTGCATTAGGGTACAAAAAGCCATGGCCATCAATGCAATCCAACACTTTTAAAAATAGCTTCCTCTTTGCTTCAATTAGAGCATTGATTTTGAGCTGGTTTTAATTGAGACCATGCTCTTCCTACCTTATTTCGGTCTAGGCAGATCCTTAGCATTTGCTATATTCACAAGAGGCGTTGCTAGCCTAAGTAAAGTGTGGAAGGATTTGACAACAATTTACTACTCGTTCGTGCCTATGCTTATACAGGATGTCTATGATTGTCACTCTTGAAGTTCCACTAGAAGAAACCCGTGTTTTTTCTGACGTTCAAAAATTGGACGTCAAATTTTTTGGACATCAAACATAACATTAGGATGCTAGTTTTGACATCAAAACTAGCATCCTAATGTTATGTTTGATGTCCAAAAAATTTGACATCCAGTTTTTGAACGTCAGAAAAAACACGGGTTTCTTCTAGCGTCTTAAATACTTAAGACGACATCTTAAGCAACAACACTAAGGACCAAGAGCGCAATGCTTTGTTGTTGGACAAGAAAAAAAAAGGTGAGCTCATGAACCTTAAGAAAGTTGCACCGCCGATGCTTGTGGAGCTCTAGTTGACGGCATTAGCAATGTGCCTACATATAGAAGAGCAAGAAAGTAGCAATTGAGTCTATTGTGACATGGACACATATTCTAACTTCATGAGACTATTGTTGCTAATGAGAAATCGATGCACGTAAGCATACATAACCTGTACATTAGTAATAATTTCATCACCTACAATTAATCATGCATTCACTTATCTTGGTGCGGCGTAAGACTTTTGTTGCGCTCAACTATCCATGATTTGAGATTTGCAGCGACAACACAAAGAACTCATTAATTTCACCTAGTAATGCAAGAAAAAAGCATGGAATGACAATCACGACAAAGGACGACACCAATACATCGTCAAAACACAACACCTCCAATGTCTATACCACCTATCGATGAACAATATTGCACTGTATTGGTCGTAAATCTATAGCGAATGTGTCAAAACACAACAATGCTATAATTTGTACATCGTCTTTCCATCTAACCAGTTGCCCTCTTTCAATTCTTGAATTACCAATGCCACCCTATTTGATGTGCATGGCATGGCCATTGGAGACGTCAATTGATTTATTATCACTAGCTTATTCAATTTATTTAATTTTGAAAACAATACAATTTTTAATTTTAATCTTAAGCACCAACTTATTTAATTGCCTTCTAGAAGCCCCTTCAATAACCACCACTCTTCCGTGATTGAGATCTATGTCTACGCCTAATCTTGCTCCTACAATAATTCCGTCGACTAGGTACTCCCTTAAAAATATACGATGCCTTATTTATGACTCGGCACCACTTTTTTTCTATTCTTGACCTGACTCCATATTGACTTGGCCTCCAATAATGTGCATTGGTCTAAAGGCGCACTGCATGTCTTTCCTAAAATTGTTTTCTTAAGCCTAGTATAGTGCTAGGTGCAAAGGCCCCATAATAGGCTCTTATAGACTTTCATGTTTTGATTGTATACATCTTGTATAATTGAATTTTCAAAGTACTATATCTTGATGTATAAAGAGAACAATTGGTCCGCATAGACTTTCATATTTTGATTGTATATCCTATTTGTAGATTAGTTTTGTAAATAATTAGGAAAAAATTGGAGCATGTCTAAAATATGAAAATATGTATAACTATTTTTTTAAATTTGATAAATTTTCATTGTTGAAAATTCTAAATATTCAAAAATTATTCTTGAGAAAATTTAGAAAAAAGAAGAAGAACGCATTCACGTATGAATAGAAAAAATAAAATAAACTCATCAATGTGTCAAAAAAATTAGGAAGAGCAACATGCTAACAACCAAGAAAATTAGATTAAACTCACAAATTATCCAAATGCTAAAATTAAAACATATTGACACCAAGGTGCCAAATTTAACTAGAATGTATGGCCTGGGAAGATCACTTAGAGTATCCATTACAAACTATGTGCGTTAAAATATTAGACCCCCTATGTTATGTTCTAAAACTTAAATAAAAGGAAAATAGAAAAATATGAGTAGATTTTTCTACTTTGAAAGTTTATGTCTTGAATTATTGATATTTTTGTTTGTTAATTATAATTAGTTACAAATTTTTGAAGAAAAAAAATACATTATAGAGCCCAGGGGGTGCATTTAGTTCTACTACAACAAACTACGTGTGAACAAGTGGTTTCTAATAAACTATAATTTCAACCTAAAATTTTGAGCATCATTTAATAATGACTATAGGTTTCTATTGCCAAAATTTCCAACTCAAATAAAATATGAAATGATTTCTACAAGAGGTTGAAAAAGAATTAAAACAAAATGTTTTTCAATTCAAATAATTATAGAGAACACATTTAGATGACCATTGAATTAGTATTAAACTCAAATTGAACTATCAATAGAGAATTTTTTTTAGGAATTTTTTGTTCATTTTTTAGACAATTTTTCTTATATAATATAGGGATGTGAAAGTTATTTTTCAGTTTTATAATATATCTTTTTACTTCAAAAATTTGTAACTAATTATAGTTTATTGAAAAGAAATAGGGGGTCAAAAATCACTTGAACACACGTAGTTTATTATAGATATATTAAGTGATCTCCCGGGATGTATGGTACATCTTGTGTAATCAATGTCTAGGGAAAAACAACACTTTTGGGTCCAAATATTAGTGTGGCATTTGAAACAATGTTGATTATGGATGTGCATGCTTTATAGGGTATGTTGTACGCCCATAGATGAAGGAATTATGAGAAAAAAGAGTCTATTTAGACAACCATAGGCCAACAAGCAAGATGTTTTATTGCATAATTTATAATTATAAGGAATAATTCGTGATGGAAATGAACATTGCATATTTTGTTAGTGGTTTTTACAATAGTTAGACTGAGCCCTAGGTATTAAGGTATAGGACCAACCAAAGACTTTTGTTTCAATTTTTCAAATGTAAATTGATTTCCCTTAATATCAAATTCACAATATTCTAAATCAGAAGAAGTTGTAATCTCTTGGAAATTACTCTTTGTAATTTAAGATATATATCTAAATTAAGACAGTATTTGATGTGGATCTATTTATCTTAATTATTGTATTTAACATATTTTTATATAAAAGCTATTTGGTGCATATTAACAATATCCTATGGTTTTGTAAATTCATTCATGTGGTTTTTTAAGTAGACTATCTTACATATAAAATTTAAGCACTTGTCCAATTTGTTCATGCCCATGCTCTTTATCACAAGTTTTTCCTTCCGTCTATTATATACATACATAAGGTATACACCATGAAACCAACAACAATCAATTAAATTCAAGTGCTATTGACCAAGTGGCATTTTTGTATAAGAAGTTTGGCATTGAATACTTAATAAATTTCCATTCAAACTATTTTGTCAACATTTCATTCAATATGAGTGTTTAAGCCCTCAAGGACCAAAAGGACACAATTTGTCTTCTTCAATTTTTAATGGCAAGTTCTTGGTAGGGTAAAACAAATCTCAATATTTTGTAAACTAAAATCTTGAAGAATAACAATCTGACATACTTATTGCATTTTCTAATTTCAAAATTTCAATGTAAGAAGTATTTAAAATTTTATTTAGGGAATGTAGTCTAATAGAAAAACAAAGCAAACATAATTCTTTTAAATGAAAGAAATATTAGAGATGGAAAAAAAACATTTTTCTAGACATTTCTAACTAATTTCTAATCTCTAATTTGCACAAACAAACTAGGTCTAGAGAATTTCTTAAAATTTTAAAATTTTTTTTTTTATAAATACAAGGTTCAATTTGGTGTGATTAAGAATACAAAATAATTAGAATGATTCCAAAAAATTTATGATGTTTTCAAGGAAAAAAAATCAGTTGTTAAATTTTAAAAATTGACGTATATATAAAAAAAAATTAATTTTGTAGGATCCAATTTGGTCAGTCTTGACTTTCTAATCTTTCTGTTTAAAACTATGTACAAATTTGAGATAGTTTTTTATTTCTCAAATTTTTTAATTAAAAAATACTATATATTTGCCTAAGATTCCAATACAATTTTTTTGGAGGATAAAAAAGCATTGTTCATCTTCTTATAGGTTTTCTTCTCCAAAAGCTGCATTTTTTGCCTACAAAATTCATCATCCAAAATTGTTAGAATCTAAAAATCAATAGTCAATATTTTTCCAAATTAATTCCATGCATACTAGACAAAATAGTCTTTATTTTTGTATAGTTAAAATTAAAAATTTCAAGCACATCCATATGCAAAAAATATCAAAGTAAGACAATTCATTGAATACCTCCATTGTCAAAAAGTAGTTGGGCCTTGAGGGATTAACATATATGGCTTCAAAGACTAAAGTTAACCCCTAAAGAACCAAACATCATTTTTTGGCAACATACTGATTTTGGGTATCTTGCTATGAATGGAATTTTTATTTTTTTCCTTTGAAATTTTCAGACAACATGTGTCCAAGGAGTAGCTTCAAGATCCAAAAAAATTCATAACTCTTGACTTGATGGTTAAAAAATTCTTGTGTTATATGTAGTTTTTGTTGGTCGGTAGGCAATCCAAGCAGCTCAAAAAAATTCTTTAAAAATCATTTAAAAAATAAATAAAAATCTGAAATTATTTCTCTACATTTATATATACGTGCAAAGCTTTGAGTCATTTCATTTTGATCAATGAGTCAAAAGTTATGAGGAGTTTTAGTTTGCGGATAGGTATGGAATCTCTAGCCAACATACCTACCTCCAAACTAAAACTCCTTATAACTTTTGAATCATTGATCAAAATGAAATGACTCAAAGCTTTGCACATATATATAAATGTAGAGAAACAATTTTGAATTTTTATTTTAAAAAAAAGTGATTTTTAAAGAAGTTTTTTGAGCTGCCTATGTTGCTTGCCGACCAATGAAAACTACATAGCATACAATAACTTTTTAACCATGTAGTCAAAAATTATGACAATTGTTGGGCCTACTCCTTGGGTACATGTTGTGTGAAAATTTCAATAAAAAAAAATAAAGATTCCATTCGTAGTGAGCTACCCAAAATCAAAGTTAGCAAATTTCAACGTCCAGGGCAAAAGCATGTCCATTTTTTGGATGTTAAAAAATGGGGACGTTGCATCCCAATACGCTGTCCACTGTCGGATTTAGTGTAACGGGCGGACAACATATCATGGGGGATAATAGGCAGAAGACATGCTAGCGGACCCTGTCCGCTGTCCACCAAGCCATTTGCTGTCCACAATTGGCCGTCCGTTGTAAAACGCAGGAATTGTGTTGAAAATAGATTTTGAGACCTCATTTTAGCATAGTAGAATATCTTTTATAAAATAATTGAACTAAAAAAAGTTTGTCTATTAATCTAAGTTTTATCTCTAGAAGTCCGTTTGAGGTTTTGACACTTCAGCTAAAATTTATGAAGAGAGAGTTGGAAGGGACATTTTTTTTTTACATTTTCAAACAACCTTTGTGAAATCTGTCCATAACTCTTAGGTAGAGTGTCAATACTAAAATGGATTTTTGGAAATAAAATTTAGCTCAATTCCTAAACTTTTTCTAGTCCAAAACTTTTCAAAAAAAGATATTTTACTATGCTAAAATGAGGCTTGAAAATCTACTTTCAACACAATTCCTACGTTTTATAGCTGACATCCGATGGCCAACTAGGGACTACAGACATGTTGGTGGACCCTATCTGCTTGACAATTGCTTACCCATTCGCCCACCCGTCCACCCTAACCGCTTGATGACTACTTGCTCGTCCACCCAGCCGTCCGTCCAATGATTGCTTGTCTGTCCGCCTCGTCCGTCCAATGACTACTTGCTTGTTTGCCCAGCCATCCATCCAATGATTGCTTGTCCATCCGCCCAAATGTCCACCATGTTTGTCCAATGACTACTTGTTTGTTTGTCCAGCTGACCATCCAATGATTGCTTGCCCGTATGCACAGATGTTCACCCCGTCCACTTGACGACTGCTTGTCTTTCCACCTTTATTAAAACATTAGATTCTAAAAAGTACATATTTGCCTCCAAACACTACTATTCAATGCTACAAGCATCTAATGTAGCATTAATACATGTAAGAAAGGGTAGTTTAAGTTATTTTTCCACAAATTTAAACTTATAATCTAAATGCTAAATCCTATACCCTATACCCTAAACCCTAAATTCTAAACCTTACATTAGTTCCAAAAAACATTGGTGTGATGTGTTGAATATATTTGACCTTCAATTCTTTTTAAATGTCATTATCAAAACGTACTATATATGAATCTCATAGCCTTATTCATTTATGTTTCTAATGTGTTCCTTTTTTCCTTCATCATTTATTATGTGCCAATGTATAAATGTGGAACATGCAATTATAACTAGAAGTATTTTCTTAAGTTTTGTTGTAAAATGCATTGATAGTTTGAAACACCAAGGGTATACATAGTACAAGCAATTGTATTATTTTATAATTCTATTAGAAGATGCTACTTAACCCCTCACCGCCGAAGCTCTAACCATGTCAAAAAACAACCTTGTTTTTCAAGTGTTATAAATCTAAATGTAAGTAAGGTATAAAAATCTCAACCGTACAATATTATAGTGTGCATGTTGCAGATGGTGTAAGTAAAATCTGGGGTCATTTGACCGTATAGATTGAAAGATTATAATGTTTTAGTGTTGAAAAAAGATGCTGAAATTTTCCTAAAAACACATTTCGAGGTGGAATTCGATTTCTAAACCTACTCAAATGAAAAAACTTTAAACTACAAGGTGATTCTAAACCAAAAGACAAACACTTTGGTGGAAAAAAAACACATTTAATTGACTCATTGCATTTGCAAAGTTGTTTTGAAATGTCAAAAAATAGTGAAAAAAGGAGCAAAAAAACACATCTACAGTTGAACCTACCTCTGCTAAAATGCTTCTCAGTCAATCATATCTTCTTGTATTGATATGAAATTTTTACCACAAGAACTAGACTAGTATGTGAAACTTTTCCAACAAAAATTATTGAAAAAAACTCCTGTATGAAGAAGTTATAAGCCACCAAAGTTCACTGTAATGCAAAAATGTCTAGATTTTGAACTTCGAATTGCTCCCAAGCATTCAAAACAATTTGGGTTCATATGAAAATTTAACCACAATAACTAGACTTAAAGGGGAACATAACACAACAAATTTGATTGAAAACGAACATTGGATGAAGGAGATACAAGCCCCCGAAGTTGCAGCCTTCAAATGCAGTTTGGTGAATTCAAATTGAACCTATGAACTTTGATTGGCTTTCAAGAAATCAATAAAGCTTGCATTGATGAAAATTCTGCCACATAAACTAGAAGAGAGAGCGCAACTTTACCAACAAGTTTTATTGAGTTTGGACATTGGATGCAAAAGTTACAGCACTTTGAATTTTCTATGAGGACACTGTTCGTCCCCTCCGGCAATGAGGGGTTCAAATGCTTTAACCCTTGAAGGACAGACTGGTGGCTGTGGGAATCATGCATTTCAATACCATGTAACATCATCTACTTTGAATAAGCCAAATATATTCATTGGAAATTAAATATTATACAAGATCTTCCTTTTTCACCCCTAATACTGAGGATGAATAGTTGCACTTTTGTCTTACAAGGAAAGATTCTTTGTCATTCATCAGACGCAAAACGTCCGTGTCGACGTTTAAGGGTTAAACACTTTAATGTAATTTAATGTAGTTTAATGTAGCTCAATATTAAATATTGCATTCATACAACAAAAACATAATTGAAGTTATTTTTCTACACTCTAATACGTATATTTACATTCTAAATTATAAACCTTCAGCAATATATCTCATATAAAAAATATGGGTGTTTTGGTAGTGGTTTTGGTAATGTGATTGACCTTTCAAATACGATGCCCTCTCGTGTACTACAATTATGGACCTCATTTATGTATATTTGTAACATACTTCTACATCAAAAATGATATCATCAATTAATGTTGTTGTAATATGCAAATGTGAAACATGCAATTTTGGTTTGAAGGAATTCTCTAAATCTAGGCTTAGGCCTTAGGGTGCATGCCAAATTCAAAGGATCAATACTATTATACTACAATTGTACAAGCAATTTTATAATTTTATTAGATGGTGGTATATTGGAGAAATGGAAAATCACCCATGTCTTTGTGAATTTTTTTAGGATCGAAGATGTATATTATGTTATATTCATTGATTTTTCAAACAATTGTACTCTAGTGCCTCAAAAGGGAATATTAATTTTATTTGAATAAATCAATAGATTTTAATTGAATAAAGAAAAATGCTTGAATGCTTGTAATTTAAGTAATGACAGCATTGAATATCATTCATATAAATAATTAATACTTGTATTTTAGAATATGTTGTCATGGTGAATCTTATAAGTCTACTTGAAGTTTTAGGTAGAACATTGGATTTATAATGTGGACTATTAGAAGGATTGAATGGTTCTTGGTCCAAAACTAGTTTATGACTTTCTTGATTGTGGATCATTTTTAAAATCAAGGGTGGGTATGTTGGTCAAATACTACCTATCACAGTAAGTGATTCATTCTACCTTGGACAATGGATATGCATTGTGGATTTTTTCAAAATTTTATGGCCCATGCTTTAACATATATTAATGTCATCACACCTAATTTTGACATTTAAGACAATGTTATATTTTAAAATCTTAAACAATGTCACTTTGTAGTATAGGTACCTTGAAACTAACAATTGAGGCAAGTAAATTTCATCTCAAGAAATAGTTTCTTAACTTCACAAAAAAAATTCAATACTAATGTCAATTGATTAGACCAAAAAAAATTCAATACTACTATCAACTAATAAGACCAAAAAATTAACAAAAATAAAGTTATAAATGTATGCCACAAACTTATAACTAGAAAAATGTGATAATAATAAGAAACAATGCATGTACAAATGATTTTATAGAAAGTTACGTAATCTATAATCTTGGAGATTACAATATTGATTGAATTGAAAGAGGAAAAACTATATGGTCAATCTCTTAATAATATAATATTAATCAAGCATACTAAGGCTTTGATAATACAATTGCAAGTAAGCCTCTTGTCTTACTGAATAATGATCAACTCGATCTTTTTAAATGAAGATAAAGACTCCAAGAAAGATGAAGATTACAAGAATCAAAATATTGGCTAACACTCAGTTTTTGGAGGGATCCCACTGCTGGAGTTTTTATTTAAATTAGGCTCATAATATACCATTAGAAAGCTCTCAAAAATACCTTTCCAATAGTATACTACGAGGTATACAATAGTTGGCAGATAAGTAGATGGCTGGAGAAACGGACAAGTGGACGGCTAGAGAGGCGGACGGGCGGACAAGCGGTTGGTTTAGACAAACTGGGTGGGTGGGACGGATGGGTCATCGGTTGGGGCAGATAGTAAGGACTGACGGGGTAGACGACAAGTTTTGACGTGCTTGGCGGATGTTGGGGTTACGTAAATTTGTCGTTGGCCCATTATAATACAAAATTTAAATGTCAAAAGACATCCCAAGGGTTTGCGGATGCGGATGCTAGACGTTTGGAAGTCCAGACAACCTTGCTTAAAATCGCTATGTTGCCAAAAAACAATGTTTGGTCCTTTAGGGGTTAAATGGATTATAAACTCTATCTTATTTTGTACAAATTTTAGTTTGTTGAGCCTACTAAAATAAACCTTTATATTTGTACAATGTGACAATTTCTATCACTTGTGATCAATGTTTATAATTTTTGATATTTAAACTACTAGTATCATGGAACAATTTCAATCAACCACCTTTCATAGTAGATTTTCTTAATTGTATCCAATTTATCATCCATAATATTGTCCATGTCTGTACTTACTGTACTATGAAAAATTTACATGGATCCTATTTGTCAAGGCTAACTTATTAATAAAAAATTCTACTATATAGTATTTTTATATAGCCTAATTTATAGATATTAGAGTATGTAGCATTTCATGAATCCTACAATAGCCCTACATATTATATAAAAGTTTCTCCCTTTTAATTAAATGAATTCTATTCTAAATAAAATCAACATTGATCCCTTTGGGATTGCAATGCGACTATATTGACATTAATTTTGTAGGTGCTACTAAATTTGTGACATCACCAATATAAATAAATTGGTATTGTAAAACTTAAAACCTAATTAGAGTAATGGTTGAAACTATTTACATTCATAAATTTTAGGTTAAGAATAAAACTCTAATAATTCATCCAAATTTACATGCTCATATCCACATCTAGTGATATCATCTTATTTTGAATTTTTTGAGGTGAGTTTTTTAGATAAAATTTTTGGGAGACTTCATTGAAAATATTTTATAAAATGCCCCAATTTTTATAACCAATCCTATAATTCACCAGAAAAAATTGTCCCAAAGAAAATTTCAAAAGGTGCAAGTAAGCTAAAGAAATCTCTTTGAAAATTTAGCATACCATTTATTGCCATATGAATAAACATATTGGAACTATTTACGCTCAAAAAGTATTAAACAAGAATAATAAACATATTGGAACCTTATAATTCCAACATATTAATGTTAAAAAAGTATTAAACAAGAATAATTTGACCAACCTCTTAATTGGAATTATTTACTTTAGTCACATATTCACTATAAAATAGAACCAAACAAATCTAGTGTCAGATTCTTCGCCTTTACTTAGGATTATTGGTGATTTCATTAGCAACATATTGGTCAATAAAAAAAGACCAAACAGTAATTATGTGATTAAATACCTTTAATGTGATTTTGTCATATTAGATAAGTGTTTGATAATATTGAAATGAAAAAAAATGTAACTTTGCATTTATCAATCTCACTTTATGTAGAATTTCATATGAAATTAAAGTAAAAAATTGGAAGTATTAGAAAGTATTAGAAGGGGATTAGAAGGGGATTTTTCAAAAAAGAATTCAATATATTTGTTGTTTATTACAATATTGCTCTTATAAAGGTTGTTCCATGAAGAATACTTCTCTGCCCCAAAATAATTATGTGGTTTGAAAACATTAGTTAAAATAAGCTCAATTTGGAATTGCACGAGAAAAAACAAATATGTAGATAATAATTTCTCACACTACTATATTATAAGCATATAGTACCATTTTTTTTTGACAAAATATGAGGCTTATTTTAATTAGTATTATCAAATCATAGAATTATTTTGGAGCAGATGGGTACACTTTTGTGTTGAAAAGTTCATAATTGACTTTTCACAACTTTATTTTTATGATTTTTCTTTTTGAAGATGTTTATTGGAGATTCAATATTTATATTTAGATTAAAAACTTTTTATCATTAAAAATCTATATGTAGGATGAATGGTTTTTATACAACCTTTGTTTATTGTGAAAAAACATCTTTCTTTAATTCTTTTTCTTTAATGTCAAAAGAATTTCCAAATAGTGATTCTAAGTTGAAGTATGTTTGGTTCTTCCCAAGCACTTTGCCTTTCAAAAGAAGTTTTAAGAAAAAAACTAGAATATCCTTTAGGAAGGGTGAAAAGAAAGATATAATGGCCTATAGAAGGAAAAGGGAATTACAACATATCATGAGTATCCCCTATATACTGTGGATTCGGAATCTCTCTCTCAATTTATTTTCTTGCATATGTACCTAGTTACCTAGGCCCTTGATTGAGATGTTGTGGTACTTTGGTGTGTTGGACCCAATCACTTCACAACTTATTGCTTGAACTTCACGTCTAGTTGCATGGCCATGATTCCTCGTCTCTATCATGCATAATTGTCTATAGCGTCACAATCACATCTTTTTCTTTCAGATTGAGACAGTTAGATTATTGAACAAGACTTTTTGATAAATATCCTTTGTAGCTTTATTCAGTGTAATTTCAAGTTGTAAGTTTTGTGCTACGTAGATTGATTTTTTGGCTTTGAATTTTGCTTTTTTGTTGTGTATTTGAGTTCCAAATCGGAGGTTTTTTTTGTTTAAACGTTAGTTTTAATCCCAATTTGGTTGTTTTATAGTCAATTTTACCAAGTTGGGGGGGGGGGCAGTTTTGGGTTTTGATTTTGTATTTGGAAATCTCAATTCCAACTTGAGACTCTATGGAGAGTGGTAGTGACTGCCTGTGCGGGTAGTTGGTTGGCCAAGTCGGAGTTCCAAATTGGTGATAGGTTCCAAATCAGGTAGTTAATGCGAGTTGGCTGTGAAACTGTTTCGTTCCAAATTAGTAACCGCCAGTTTGAATGTTCCTATTAGGTTGTTTTCTTTGTCTTGTTTGGCACCCATTGTTTTTTAGAGTTTCAGTGTGCGTCCCAGTTGGTTGGCTGTGTTTGCTTGTTGTTATGTGTATTCCTAATCAATTATGTGCTATGAGTGTTTGTATGTTTAGATGTATGCCTAGGTACAGTATCACGAGGGTGATCCATGTAGTTTGGTGTGTTTGAATGTGTATGTGTCCAAGTCGGGCTAGTGATTAATTTAGTGATTTGCAGTATCACGAGGGTGATCCAAATCGGAGAGAATGAGGAGGAAGTTTGGATGCGTGAAGGTGTTAGTTTGGTGTGTTTGGATGAATGTGTGTTCTAGTGGAGATGGAGAGATTTGAGTCTCACGGAGGGGGGCCGAATCGGAGGTTGATCAACAGTAGAGCGGTGAATGAAGTTGTGTGTGTAACCAAATTAGTTCGTCTGCAAATTAGTTGCAGAATCCAAATTGGTGAAATTGATTGTTGATGTTGTGGAGGTAGTTGGGCCTAATTGGAATATATAGCCAGAGAATATAGTTTCTTAATTGTGAGTTTGTGAGAGAATCCTAATCGGAGAAGAATCAGTGGAAGTAGGTAATCGTATTCAAGTCGGAGATGATACAAAAGAATATATGAAATATTTGAAAAGAGATGAAGTTATTAATATGCTAAAAGCTATATGTTAAATTAGCAGTTTTCCAAGTTGGAAGAGAATCCTATTGCTGGAAAGAAACATTAATTTTTGTAATGGTGATTTGTCACCAAGGCAATTAATCAAATTGGAATTATACACTCAATTAAATGCAGTGTGTGTATGCTTGTGTATGTTTGTTTGGATGATGTTATGGTTAAGTACAAATTGGTGTAAGAGGTCACAAACCATTTTGTGTGTTATGAATGACTGAATTCTGATTTTTATATTAGGAAGCTTGAGTGGATGTGTGACTGATATCCTAAACTATTTCCAAGTTGGGTGTGTAAACCAAATCGTGTATTCTGTCAAGTTGGGAGGTTATTTTATGAAGTTTGTGAGAGTCAGCTAAGTGCCTGAAAATGGAGAATGTCGAGAGAAAGAAATATAGTACCAATTCGGTGAGTGGAAAGTATAAATTCTGTAAGAGTCAGAATTATGTGAGGCCAAATTGTGACAAAAAAATGGTGGTTCCAAGTTGGTGAAGCAAAAAGTAGTGGTTCCTTGTGAAGGAGACAAAAGTAAGAAGTGACCAGTCCAATTTGGAAATCCAAGTGCCGCAATAAGACTATACCAACTGCTGTGCTCCAATTTGGAAGGAATAAAGACCTAGTTGAAGATTAAGATCAAACAATTTGGGAGCCATCTAACTCTTGTGGCTATAAGAGTAGAGTAAATAATGAATTAGCAATTAGAGTGTAATTGTGAGGAATTAAATTAATAATAGTTGGAAGCATGTCTTTCTTTGGTGTTCTAGTGTCCCATTTGGTTATTCTTTGGTTGTTGTAAAAGCAAACCTATTTAATTGACCTCCCTTGGAACAAACTTTAAGCTATTGAACTTGGGTTAATTTCAATTCAGATCCCAAGTCAATCTACATCACCCATGGTCTTTTAAAAAAGTTTTATCGTTCTCCAACCATATGTCATCATTTGATCCAAGAAAGTGCATGCCCCATCTTCCAAGTTGGCCCTCCAATTCTAGGATTAAAAGTTACCTTTCGTATTCTATGGTTTTTATTTTAATTAAAATTCTTTTTTATTTTTTTTATTTTTTAATAAAAAAAACTCCATTTAATTGAAAATGATAATTTTTAGGTTATAAGTGGTTTAGACAATAATTTAAACCTTATATATCTATATCTATATTTCCCCTCAAGAGACCAAGAATTCCCTCAAGGACTCTAGGGACTTTGGATAGGTATCTAATATCTTATTTTTGTTCTTTATTTTTTGAATTTTTTTCTTTAGATGTGCTTTTTTACTATCTTTGTGCACATCTAATTTTTACAATGATCAAACATACGATTCAAAAAATTTAGTTTTTTTCTTGGATTGAAGGTCTAAAGGCAAAACAAACAAGCCAATTTCCATTGAATTATGCTAAGGTAGTTGAGGGGAAGTGGAAAGGGTTGATGCTTTGGTAGTAGGCACTATAGAAGACTCAAATTAAAGTTCAAAGATTGGACAATAGGGGTACTTGAACAATTGGAATTTAATGGGGGCAAAAATGGCGACATGTATTTATTGGAGAAGTTAGGTGTGGCATGGAGTTGTGGTTGCCAGTGATGGCAATAAGACCGTTGCATTCGCTACTGCAATGCAACACGCCCTTCATTGAACTCGTCCAGATGCACATTCAAGTCGTTTGGATCGAGATTGCCTCTATATGAAGTTGTTGCAATCCAACCCTAGTGAAATTTGGAGTTGAGGTGCTAAAATTGATTGATTTAGATTTTAGGATCAAGATATTTTTTTGAAGAATTGCAATTTGATGTGCATGACATCAAATTGTGCACCCATTTTTTTGGTGAAGATGGAATAGCATTGATTGTTTGTAACTTGTTCTTCTCTTGAAATATAATTTTTTTGGTTGAATCAAAGACCAAAATTGCCAAAGAAAAATAAATTTATTAGTCAAATTCAGCCAAGCTATCAACTTGCAAGTACTCATTGATGAATATACACCAAATTTCACCTCTATATACTAAACAAACACACAATTGACCTCCACAATGTCATCCACCTCTCAACTATGTTCAATTGCAACTAAAATTTTGTCACTACTCACTTTTCAATTGCCACCACTTCATGGAAGAACATGGATTGAAAAAGAAATTGTCAATCCACCCCTTCCTCTTATAAAAATGACCTCACAAGATACTATGGCATTGTGGAGCATTGACTTATTTGTCTCATCAAGTAGGAGGTAAAATGGGAAGAAAAAAGTCCACAACAAAGGGCAAAGAGGTAAATGCTTTCTCTTCCTCTACAATTTCATTTCACTTCTAGCATATTTTTGCAATTTTTAATTTTGCCCTTTCCCATATTGTTTGGGATGGACTAACATTGCGGAAAAATTGTCAATTGCTTGCAATTCTGGCACAAGTGTCCAACAATCCATCCTCTTCATTTTAGAGTCCTACACCCCACTTTGAGCTCCATTGTCTTCATTGGATTATTTGACATTGTTGCCATGTCGCCCATTTCTGTATATATTAATGACTTCTTTAAACAATTTTATTTTTATAAATCTTAACAATTACACTAAGAATATGGCTATATAACTAAATGATTATATATAATGGAAATAAAAAAAGGTTTGATAATGCAATAGATTATGGTTCTATTCAACTCTAAAAGAGATTGAATATAAGAATAGGAATTAATTTTCAATATAGCTTGCAAAATCATCAAATCTTAAGACAATCTAACAAAAGCAGGCAATAGAACTCATCTTTATATACATTATCTTTCTTCTTTGAGAAAGTCTTTGAAGATGCATCTTCAACAAGCCAAATCAATGTGGATTGTATCTTGCCATGCACTAAGTTATAACACAATTGAAGCACATCGCCTTTAAAAAGGCACTTTATAAAAATGGTGTGACAACTTAACCCCTAAATGTTTTTGACTATGTTTTCACCAAAAACGCTCCAAAACTGCCATTTCTAATACTAGTGCCAAAGTTTAGAAAAAAATAATTTTTGGACACATGTAACCATAGAATCTTGTAGTAAACTTGTTTAAGAAGATGTGGAAAAAATTTCAGAATCGGACACCATGTGGATTGCAAGATAATAGCATTTGAATTGACAAAAATCCTTTTTTTGTCCCTGAGAAAAAAAAACGGGCAGCTGCCCTTCACAAGGTCACATTTGTATGAAAAAATGTCCAAAATGGTGGTTACTCTTTGGATTTATTCTTAAGGCAAGTTGGCTACATGCTTGAAAAATTTCAGATCATTTGGAATTGTACAACATATAGGAAAAAAATAGTAAGTAGGAAGAGGTAGAGAATGATTCAAAACACTAAATTGTGAAGAATTTATTTATGGAATTGAAAAATGCCAATTCCAACGGTTGTAATGTTGTAATAAACAATCTACACCCAATGTTTTTATTTTTTTTCAAAAATATTGAAAATTGAGTTAAATAAAGGACTTCAAAGTTTATTTTAGAGTTGAGATTCCATAACTACCCTTAAACTAAGAATCTTCATAACTTTTGACTCATAGACCTAAATGGAATGATTCAAAGCTTCCCGTGTACATATAAATCTAAAGAACCAATTTAAAATTTTTATTTTCGTAAAAAGTGATTTTTAAAGAAGTTTTTTTGTTGCCTGTGCTGCCCGCCAAGGACTGAAAATGACATATCATGCAATAACTTTTTAACCATGTAGTCAAAAGTTATGAAAATTGTTGGGCCTTAAAGCTACTCCTCGGGCACATGTAGTATAAAAATTTCAAAGAAAAAAAATATAAATTCCATTTGTAGTGAGCTGCCCAAAATTGCTATGTTGCCAAAAAACACACTTTGGTCCTTTAGGGGTTAATTATCTACAACATGTCTCATGGTAGCATCTTTGACAAAACCGATAAGAATCTCATTTCTTACAAGTCCAGTCTTTGGATGCTATACGCATTGTATTGTATGTTTTCAATTTTCTAAAGAAAGATTCTTACAATATACATATCTAAACAATAAATGTCCATTATTGTAATGTCACTTTCAAGGTAAAAAATTTGAAAGAAACTTAGAGCCAAATGCAATGGCCTTTTGAATCTTGAAGCACATGAAATCAAACCACTCTTCCCGCCAACATCTAATCACATTTTGTTGAGTACTTCATTGGCCTAAAGGTGATATAATTAATGTAAAAAGATATAAGAAAGACAAAAAGCACTTATTATAAAAAAAAATTCCAAACGTTTCTCTAACAAAAGCCTTCCCTCTTTGGTTGCACACACAATTTGCCTAAAATAAATATTATGGTATGTGCATCCATTGTTGCCCTTTTAATCATTGCACATATTTAGACGGATCGAGTTTACAATTTTTTGGTACAATAGAACATCAACTAAGAAAATTTCCACATGTTCTTCAGTAAATTCATTTTTTTAGCAAAAACATACATATTGTAGGTGGTCAAAGCAAAAACATATAGTTTTCCATTGTTGTCCCTAGGAAGCATCTATTCTTGTCGATTAGGATTCTAAGGTTTTCAACAATGTTAAGCATTTTAGCATATGTCAATTTAGCGATGGTCAAGGGGATAATTTTCTCTAGTTAGGGAATAGATATAATGAAGATTGCACTCTTTTTGCTAATTTTTCATCAAGTTTGGAATTAGTAGAAATCAAGGAAATGTAGATTATAATCCGATTTGTTCTCAGTGTACAGACAAATTTATTTTGAAGAAGAGAAAAAATAATAATTGATCTTAGCAACTTCATTAGATATCAATGTGTTATTCCTTACACAATAATGAAGTTGCTAAGACTACAAGGTGGTTGCAAAAAACACCAACCAATTTTAGTAGTGTCTTACCCAAATTGCAATTTTGGCACTCAATATTATGAGTACCATGAAACAAAATAATCTTAGCTGTGGATCTAAAAATTTGACAACTACTAGTACCGTTGACTACTTATAAGTACTGAAAAAGTATTATTTGAAAAAAAAGATGTTTGTCACAAAAAATAGATAGAACTAGGTAAAAATTAGTGATACTTAGAAAATCATGAACCCTCCTTCCGAGCCCCCCCCCTAAAAATGGCCATTTGTGAAGATTTTGATAGTGATTACATTTCACCAAAAAATAAAAGTTGAAACCATCTTCAATGTTTTGAAGTATGCATGCAAGAGAATCCTATTTGTATGAATGTGGAGGCTACAAAATAATGTTTTTTTTTAATTTACTTTAGTAGGCACATGTCTCCCTACTTTGAAAATAGAATACTAAAATTTCAGCTCTAGATCATTAATTTTGGGTACTCCCTTACCCTAAAATCCCCTGAGCTTCAAGTGTGACAAACTAGGGGAGGTCGCTCTCACTACATTTGGGGTACCCACGTGTGGCGGAGTGATTTTTTGACCCCCTATTTACTTTTGAATAAGCTATAATTTCATCCTAAAATTTTGAGCTTTGTTTAACAATGACTAAAGGTTTCTATTGACAAAAATTTCAATTCCAAATAACATAAGATAAATTGTCTAGAAAGGGTTGAAAAATGAACTAAAATGGCATGTTTTTCAACTAAAATATTTACAGAGCTCACATAAAGATGACTATTGCATCAGTATTCAACCAAAATAAATTTTCAATAGAAAGTTATTCTATAGAATTTTTTTTTAATTTTTAAATTATTTTTTTTCTTATATAATATAGAGGTGTGAAAGTTATTTTTAGCTTTACAGTGTATCTTTTTTTTAAAATTTTTTATAACTAATTACTATTAGCATAAAAAAATACCAATAATTCAAAAAATAAACTTTTAAAGTGGTAAACTCTATCCATAATTTGTTTTTTGGAAGAAAAAAAATTAAATTTTAAGATGTATTATATGTATTACTTTTTCCACCATACGTGGGTTGCTAAAACGCGGGGATTGTCCTTCCCGGGGTGACAAATTAGCAAAATTGATTTTTAAATATAAAATTATTTTTTAAAATTTTGAAAAAATAGGTGATGTTATTGCAATCAAATTAAACATCTTTAATAAAAATTTAAGCTCTTCGGATTTTATCGTCTAAATTCTAGCAAAAAACAACTCCATCACTCTAAATGTGACGCAAAATAGAACCGGTCTTTCTTGCAATCATCCTACATTATATTTTTTCATTCATGAAAATAGGTCACTCTATTTTGGTCAAAAATAGGTTGGATACCTTAATGTTTTTTGTTTTTTTTCCTCCATGGTTGCAATAACAATCTAATAGCATCCCTCACGATTGTAGAATAATGAATAAACATTTTGTCACGTGTTGAAAACACATAGTCGTCTTCAATGAAGTTATAAAATGGTGATTATTCAATCCAATTCCAACCTTTCCAGCTTCAACTCCACGTTGAAGTTGTCAAAATGCAACCTTTTACATTTCACTACATTAGGATGCATGAAGGCAAAATTGGGACAAAAGATAGGAAATGCAATTGGGCTAGGGAAGATTTTGTTTTTTTATACTTTACATTGAATTTCAAAAGTTTGTATAGGAGGCATTAAAATTGAGTTTTCATTTGAGAGCACTCTCTATTTACTATAAGGTGTATGAATATCATGTATCCATTGTGGATTCCCTCAAGCATACAGATTCCCTAACTTAAGCGACTCAATTTAATGTCATTTTCATTTGTTTCATTGATAGCAATTTCTCCATCAATGATATAATATAAATTCTTCTCCATGAGGCAATGTTTTTCCTTTATATGTCCAAACTAGCCAATACATGCATTTGAATTGCCTTGCTTTGTGGTGAAGATATTATTCCTCTAGGACTTTAGAAATCCAATATTGTTCTTTAAATATATGACATATTTTCTTTTGGTCTTGTTTCATTTTAAGGAGCACAATTTTCTTGCTTTTTGACATCCAAAGTTGTAAAAAATGGAAGTTTATAACAATGAAATCTCATTCGTTCACATATGGAATAACAAAATTATTGATATTGAATCGGCTTTGTTGAATAACCACAAGACTCCATCAAACCAAAGTTGGACAATAAAGTCATTTGCTACATCTCCCACTTTTTAAAAACCTTATTATGTGTAAACTTCAATATAAGAAGACTTTTGTTTAGAAAAACAATGAAGCAATACCCATATTATATTCCTACTGCCGAATATAATTTCTTTTGATTTCATATTTAATTGACTTGTAGTTATTAATTTGTCCAAAAAGAAAGATTAAAATCTTCAATGTCTAATCAAAGTTGCTATCATTGGTTAAGTGAGATTGCTGAGATTATCAATTATTTTCTAGATAGTTTCAATTTACATGTCCTCCTTATCAGTCAAATCTCAGGCTTGATCAACAATTAATGAAAAGTGTGCATTTCTTATTTGTATAGTTAAAGTTTATTCTTTGTTTACAAATTGGTCAAGCTTAATTTGGTCAATAACTTGCAAGTTTTTGCAAAAAAGATGCTTCCTAGGTTGTTGTTTTCCCATTGTAGCAATACACCATGCAGAAAATGGAGGATGGTCCCTCCAAATTCAAACCATTGTCACTATGCCACAACACTGAAGTCTAACTCCAAGGTGTCAAAAAAAAATCTAATGCTTAAACTTCACTCAAGTATGTCCTCTAAAAGATTGTTTAATGTCCATAATAGTGAGATTCACAATCCTAACATTGATCACTAAAATCTTTTGAAATTTTTTGATGGAAGCAATGCCTTACACTATGTATTTGAAATCTATGACACTATATTGTTTCATTTAGCAAGTTTTGCTATGTTTTTTAATTTTCCACACATCAGGATTACACAAGTGAATCATAGTCTTAAAAAGCTTGAATATGAAAACATTAAAAAGTTGGATGGCATAGGCATTTCATAAAGAAAATATACAAGCATGTAATCCAACCTCTATTTCCTTCAACAAAACCTCAATGACTCTTTGTAAATTGTATCCATTGACCCCTAAAAGCTTTTCACTATGTTTTCACCAAAAACGCTCTAAAATTGCCATTTCTAATATAAAATCCAAATTATAGAAATAAAAAATATTTTTGGACACATGTAACCATAAGGTCTTGTAGTATATTGGTTTGAGAAGATGTGGGAAAAATTTCAAAATGATTCTAAATTTCAGAATCATTCTTAACAATTTATTTATGGAACTGAAAAATGCCAATCCCAATGGTTGTACTGTTGTAATAAATCATCTACACCAAATGTTTCTATTTTTTTCCCAAAATATTGAAAATTTAGTTAAAGAAAGAACTTCAAAGTTTATCTAAAAGTAGAGATTCTATAACTACTTGCAAACTACCCACATCTAAAATTCCTCATAATTGTCATTTCATTAATCAAAATAGAGTTATTCAAAAAAATTCATGTATATAAAAATCTAAAAAAATTAAAATTTGAAACTTTAATTTTTTTTTAAAGTGATTTTAAAAAAAGTGTTTTAGTTGCATGGGCTGTCTGTTGAACAATGAAAACTACATATCATACAATAACTTTTCAACCATATAGTCGAAAGTTATGAAATTTTTTGGGCCTTAAAGCTACTCCTTGGACACATTTTGTGTGAAAATTTCAAAGAAAAATAAATATAAATTCCATTCCTAGTGAGTTGCTCAAAATTGCTATGTTGCCAAAAAAAAATGCAAATCGGTGCTTTAGGGTTTTACAAATAGCCTTTAATTCTTGAATGTTCAAGGGATAAGGGACATAACCAAGATATATGTCTTCTTCAAACTTTTGGATGTTTGCATTAAAAGATAAGATGTTAAGCATGAAGAATTTGAATTCTCTATAATTGAATTTTGAAAATATTTAAATTTTTCATTCAAAAGAATTTTTAAGTAGTTTTCTTTGTAAATCCACCCAAATTTGATTATGTATTTATAATATTTTAAACACAATTGGCTAAAATTTGTAGAAATAAAAATAATCTTATTAGTTTTAAAGCATCATTCACACTCCTAAAGGTTCTTGAATTGTCTTTCTTACCTTATTGTCACCATGTGGGATATTTTACAGATAAATTTCATTCCATTAAAAAAAATTCATTGCATTTCTAAAAAATATTATTTTATTTTACTTCACTATGCATTTGAGTTGCCAAACTTATCTTTTCTCTATGGTAATTGGATGAAACATTTGAACTATTTAATCCCTAAAAGATCTTGATAAAAATGTGAAGACTTGCTTAGAGGATAATTTAGTGACAACCTTCATAAAAATTAAAGTTGCAAACAAAGGCTCACTGATTATATCCACATGATCAAATCTATCATTTCACTAATTAATTTTTATTGATAAAATTTGATCCAAAAAACTTTAGAATTGTTTTAAAGGTTGATTGCAAATTCAATAAAAATTTAAAACAAAAAAAATTCCAACTTTGGTGATTTTTTAAGTTTTCTATTATATTAATTGTTGAATGTCATTAATTTGAATTTTGAATTTTACTTCAATTCTAACATCAAGATAATAAGTGGCAAAATCCACCTCAAGCTACAATACACTAACTTCAAAACATATTTTACTATTTGATATGTAATGAACGGGATCTTTGATTTGATATATTTGTTACCTTCTTTAAAGCTTTTCAATTCATATAGATATAAAAGTAACCATTTTTTACCATTTAGATATGAGTGTAAATATTAAAGGCTACTAGTTACATTTTTTATAAAGTCAAATATCAACAAACTAAGATTTTTCAACCACGCCAATAAAAGTTAGCGTAAAATCTATTCATTGTAAGAAAACAAAATAAAAAGTCCTCCATCAACAGAAAAATAACAGTAAAAAATGTCTCACCATGTTTACAAGAAGTTGACTTTAAACTTTAGATGATTTTTTCTAAATTGGAAGTTAATCTCAAACACACCATCTTGGTCTACATACCCTAAATATAAACAATTCTAGGACCTTATATTTTATTGCATCACTAGTCGAGCATTCAATGCACATAATACATTTTTCCAATAATCCACAAAAAAATTAAAACATTAGTATTCATCTTCCAAAGGAATCTTTATTGCACATAAAAATGTCTTATTTGTCTACAAAGGTAACTTTGTCTCTTTTAATTCCTCCAATCAATTTGATTTTTTCATCATCATTTTGACTAATAGACCATCATTTGCCAACTACAAAAGCAATCCCATGATCTATAATTTGGTGCTCCCAGAGAATAGGATGAATTTCTAAGTTCATGTCTAATGTTATATAGATGACCATAGAGGCGGGCCTACAAAATTCTAAGTTCCAAAGTAGCTAAATGGACTAGATTTTTTGTAAGCTCACAATATTGCAAAGAAAATGGATATATTCTTGTTTTGCCATGCAATTCACTTCTGATGTAGACCAAATTCTCACAAGATTCCATAAAAGTTATATTTTTTAGTCTCATTCATCCTTGACTTGACAAGTCTCATCCCTTAGTCTTCAACAATAAAGAATCTCTTCTCTTCACCCTTGCCATACAAAGCGACAAGCATCAAAATATGATCTCATATACCTTGATTTACTTGAAAGGTTTGACACTCTTCAAATGTGGATGATAAGTGTTCCGGTGGACCCCTCACAATATTTTTTTAACACTCATTTCTAACAAGTCAAGCTATGGATGCTAAAATCATTGTTCATTCTAAGTTTACTTACCTTGATGAGTGGTCATTTGACTATTTATTGGTCATATGTAACGAGCAAGAGTAGAGAACAAGAACCATGAGGGCTTTTTCAAAATAGATGTAAACTTTTAGTGCATCACATTTGGCATGCATGGATACAAAAGCTCTAATAGCTCACAATATGAGCCTCCATATGATACAAAGTCACAAATTTTTCTACCTTTTTATTATCATTATTATTACTGCTATACACAATTGTCGATGGTTGTGTTGTAAGGAAGAGATTTTTTTTAATTTAAATTTTTAAAAAAGCAACATTGATACATGAAGAAACATCAAATATATAAACATATCATAATAAAAATAAAATAATAAAAATAATAAAAATAAAAATAATAGTAATAATAATAATAATAATAATAATTTTCATTATTGTTGCCTTCAACACCACCGGCTAAAGTTCCATATTTCAATCTAGATAACCCTTCTTTAATATAAATACCATCGACAAAATTGTCCATCCATCCATTCAGTTAGGCCATTTTTGTTTTTTGTTTTTTGTTTGTTACATTGAGATCTCTTGGACCATGCGTCTACTGAATGCATTCTTGGTACTGACGAAAAGCCCTCAACAAGGAGGGGTGCACGGACTTTGTTTCGAGGCATTCCAACTTACAAAAGAGAAGATATCAAATTTCAAATTTTTTATGTGTTGAAATTTTTTAAATTTTTATTTTATTTTATTATTTTGACTGTGGCAATGGCACAAGGCACACTACAATAATAATTAACCCCTAAAGGACTGTAACTATGTTTTCACCAAAAACACTCCCAAACTGCCATTTCTGGTATGCGCACCAAATTTTAGAAAAAATAAATTTGATCACATGTAACCATAGGATCTTGTAGGATGCTGGTTTAAAAAGATGAAGTAAAATTTCAAAAAAATTTACCTTGTACATTGCAAGATATTAGCATTTGATGTGACAAAAAACCTTTTTTAGACCCTGCAGAAAACCATATAGCTACACTTCACAAGCTCACATTTGTATGTAAAAATGTCTAAAATGGTGGTGCTTCTTTGGATTCTTCTTTAAAGGCAAGTTGGCTATAGGTCTTTTGTTTCATTTTTTAAAAAGTGCCAAAGTGGCAATATAAAAATTTATAGTGGTGATCCAAATTTCAACAGTCATCCACATATTAGAAAGAAAATATCAAATTAGCACACATTACATGTGTATAACTGGATTTTCATCCACAATCTAGCAATTTCATCCAAGTTTTTTGGGCATTTTTTAGCCAAATTATTTTTTAGGTCCAATTTGGCACCAGAAAGCCAAAAAGAAAAGCCCTGGTTGGCTACATGCTAAAAAAAATTCACATCATTTGAAATTGTACAACATATAGGAAAAAAATAATAAGTAGAAAGAAGTAGATAATGATTCAAATTACAAAAATTATGAAAATTTTATTTATGGAATTGAAAAATGCCAATTGCAATGGTTGCAATATTGTAATAAACAATCTACATCCCATAATTTTATTTTACTTTTTAAACATTGAAAATTGAGTAAAATAAAGGACTTCAAAGTTTATTCTAGAATAGAGAATCCATAACTACCTGCAAACTAGAACTCCTCATAACTTTTGACACATTCATCAAAATAGAATGATTTAAAGCTTTCCGCATATATATAATTCTAGGAAACGAATTTCAAATGTTTGATTATGAAAAAATGATTTTAAAAATCTGCCCGGACTGCCCATTTTTTGGGGAAAAAAAATAACATACCAGGCCATAATTTTTTTACTTATATTTCCAAATGTCATAAAATTTAGTGCATATGAAAGATATTCCTAGTCTTCACCTTCTAATAAAATTTCAGCCTAAGATATACAAGTCTCTAGTCACACGTACCTACCCAAAATTTCTACGTTGCCAAAAAAATTCATGCTAGTCTTTTAGGGGTTAACCCCTAAAATCCCAAGGCCATTTTTCCATCAAAAAATACTCAAAACTGCTATTTCTAGAGCAAAGAGCAAAAAAAATATATTATTTTTTAAATTCTTTTTGCATATTTAACCATAGGATCTTGTACTAGACTAGTGTAAGAATGTGTGGAAGAAATTTCAAGAAATTTTGACCGTGTAGATTGCAAGAAATTTGCATTTAAAGTGAAGGAATCTATTTTTTCTGCACCTTGTTCAACTACATTTTTTGGCTTTGAACCTTTTTAACCCCTAAAGCCTTGAGGGTGTATTCTGCCAAAAACGACTCAAAACTACCACTTCTGTTGTATTCATATAAGGAAACCAATTTTTTTGTTTTTTTGGAAATTTAACCCTAGGATCTTGTACTTAACTTGTCTGAGATCATGTAGTAAGAATTTCATCAAATTTGACTGTACGGATTGGAAGATATTAGCATTTAAAGTTGAACAAAAAAAATTCAAGAAGATGCTTAAATTGCCCAAAAATCTAAGATTGTCCATAACTTTCTCATCCCTAGTCCAAATATAATGAATCAAAGCTTCATCCATAGGTAAAAATATAATATTTTAGGAAAAAAATTCAAATTTTTTTTTTTGACTTTTTGTAATTTTTTTTTGACTGCCCGCCAATCTCCATTTCTTGATTACTGTGCCATAATCTTTTCATCCGGCATCCGATTGAAACAAAAATTATATATCCATAAATCTCTTGCAAAGTTACACAACCTCAAAAAATCTCAAAAAAAATCGCTTCAAATTGAGACAATAGGAACCTACCGGACCCAAATTGTCCCCCGAGGAGACAAGCAGTGCTTTAGGGGTTAACTTAAAATTTTTGCTCTAATGATTTTGAATTTCTAATTTTATATGATGAAGAATTGAGTTGAGAATCTAGAAAAAAAATTTAAAAAGAAACACTTAGTTTTCACTCATTAAAAATTTATTAAGTAGAAGTAGGTTCAAGATTGAAAGAAAAATTAAATCATTAATAGCTCTAAGATAGAATTGAAATATACTAATTTCAATGGTGAGATTGTTCTAGCAAGAAATCTTGACCTTGTGAAACTTTTGTTTCTTCTTTAAATTGTTAAAATTGAGTTTAGAGATCAATCCTACAAGTTATTTTTTTAGAAAGATGCTCTAATTGCCCAAAAATAAGATTGACCGTAACTTTTGTATAACAAATCCAAATGGAATGAATAAAAGCTTCCCATGTAAATAAAAATAAAATCTACATGAAAAATAAAATAAAATCTACATGAAATATAAAATAAAATCTACATGAAAAAAAAAATTTAAAAATTTAATTTAATTTTTTTTTGAGGATTTTTTTTTGCCTACCGAACTAAAATTTGGGATTTTTGTGCCATAACTTTTGCTCCCGGGCACCGATTGAAATAAAAATTACATTTTTGGAAAGCTAATGTGCTCCTCTATCTTCACAAAAAGAATTCAAAAAATCACAAAAAATATTGAGACCGTAGGAGTCTGCCCGAAATCCATTTTGTCCCCCGAGGGGACAATGGGACTTTAGGGGTTAAATAAAATCCACAAGGTGCAATTTATGTCCATTTCATTGCTTTCCCCATCTTTCTTTAGAATTGCAAGTGAACCATTTATAAAAAGACCTAGGGTCATAAATAGGGACCTATGACCAAACTCATTTGAAAATTCATAAGTAATTCAAAAATGATTGAAAAAATACAAAACCACTTGGGTTAGATTCCTAATCTATTTCTCTTTGTCTGAAAAATGAACTAAAATTATTTCCGTCCAATGAAATACACGAAAAAGGCGGATTAGCCCATAGACATACCATTTCTGAGCCTCCTACCTTACACCTTATGCAAATCGTCTTGCATCTTTCCACCAGCAATGTTACGAGAACTATTGGAACCCTCCGTCCGTTCGTCCCCATTTTTTTTCTCTTCTGTTTTCTCCCCCCCTTTCCCCCGGGGCCTCTGATTTGTTGGTCCCCTCGCCCCCCTTCTCTTTTTTCCTTTTTTTTTCTTTTTTTTTCTTTTTCCGGGGCCTCCCCCCCCCCGGCCCCACCTCCGTCGCCATGCCGTAATGATGAGCGTTGCCACCTGGGGAGGCAAAGCAAATCTGGAGCGCATCCTCATGTTCCATGAAGCCGAACGAATCTCCCTCGCTCGCTGCCGAGAAGCGTCCGAAAGCCAAGCCCAGCCAAGCCCAGCTTGGCGTCTGGTCTGGGACTCATCATCATTCAGCAACAAGACAACAACAGTCGCCCCAGAGTCCCAGACGGACCCCGGGCGAATCACGAGGCGCAAGTGGGAACGGGGCCGCAGGAAAGGCGAGGCGAGCCCAAAGACAGGCACAGGGACACAGGCACAGGCCCGACTCCAGAACATCCCTTTCGGAAACCAGGCACTGCCAGGAAATGCTCTGTTCCTTTCCTGCGGGGTAGGGTACTGATTATAAAAGCGAAACCCACACCGTACTTAAGTTTAATCAATCAGCTTGTCCCCCCTAATAATCACTCAGGCATGACGTCTTTTTTTCATCCGTCCCTCATCCATATTTTTCCTTTTTTTTCTTTTTGAAACAAATGAAACGGGAATTTCATTGCAGACCAGGAGTGGAAGCATATTCTTCCTTCTCCTTTGCATTTCATGGTAAGGTATAAGGTAAACCAGTCCATAGTGGTCAAAATAAGGAACTGTGGTTACTGAATTTTTTTAATTTTTTTCCCACAATAGTACAAGTGCAAGAAACAATGAGAGCAATTAAAATTATCTTCTTCTGACAAAATGTGAATTTGTTATAAATTTTTGAAGTGTTCAATGCATTTTTGCCCATAAGAGTCTGTAGACTACCTCTTATCCAACAAAATCTGAATCCATCATGCTCATTTGGCTCACCTAAAGCAGTCAAAATCTTTTCTAACATGGAAAGCCTTAAAAGTCAATTCTCACAATGAATTCTCAATGAAAAATTAGAAGTTCCTAATGAAGTCACTAACTACTTCATTACTGTCATGTAAGACACGCATTGAAAGCAAAATCTGAAAAAACTGAAAAAACCATGATGGGGTCATGAGGTAGGTGTCCACTATGGGTCATTTGACCACAATGGGTTGGTTTACCTTATAACAGGCTTTGAAATCACACAGGCTCTAAAAACTGCCCACATCCTCAAATGTACACTATGTGTACATGTTTCTTTTTTGTAGCCTTCAACAATGTATGAATAGTGTACATATTGGGGGTGGGGGTGGGGGGGGTAGAGCCCTATGCCATTTCAACTTCAAAATTTTATAACTAGTTCCACAAAGCTCCAAAAAAATATGAAACGACTTGGGTTAGTAGATGCCAATTCCACTTCTCTTTCAAGGAAAATTTACTGGAAATTATTTCAAGAAGCTTTGCCTCCCCAAAATTCAATATCATCTCTTAGGTGGACAATTTTGAGACCTATTGCCTTGGTTGTCCATGCAACAAAAGGCAATAGTTGATGTTCATTTGGCATTATGGAAAATAAGCTGAAGGCCTTGCTTGATGGGCAGGTGGGCAGATTTTGCCCACCTTGTTCAAGATCTTTAGAGCTTGTTTCGATTGGGCATTTGGAGCTTTTGAAACTAGAAGAGGGCTAGAAGAACTTGGACTGTCTAGGTGGGGCAACTCGTTTCCATCGGGCAAGCTTGTGAGTAGCGCAACTTTTAGAATCCCTAGAGCAACTTCCAAATTTGAACAATACAATAGCCATTTGGATGGAACTACAATAAGATGTTTGTCTTCTTCCTAAATTTAAGTCCCACTAGCCACACGTCCAAGCCTCTAACTTTGCACGGGAGAAAAAAATTTGAGTGGAAGTTGGAGAGGGGTTGGAGGTTGGAGGTTGGATTAGAGTTCTAAGTAAAACACAATGTAAAACACATGTGCTTTCGATTTTAGAAGCTCCAGCAAATCAATGGAAATGTGCTCTTACTTTCCATAATGTCTAATGAGCAAGGCATGGCCCTATACATAGGTATGCCACTAGCAAATGAAAGCAGTAGCATTGTGCAAGGTAACTACACCTAACATTGCACACTATAGATTTTTTTGCCTAAAATGTATTCCCACAATTCATGAGAGTTTATGATCGCTTTTAAGAACACCTATTTTCAATACTCATGAAAATTCATAGTTTATTTATACAATGTCAAAAAAATGCATTCTAAGAGAATCTAGAATCCCCTTTTCACTACCAACAAGACCCCACAAAAAGAATTCCAATATAATAATGGAAAATATTTTGAATTGCTTATTTGTGCAATTTTAGGTGTAGTTACTTTATTTTGTATTCTGCGTCATGGATTGCTCAATCCATTTACATCCATGGAGATTGAGCATGGATGATTCAACATGCAAAATGTGGATGAGAACTCATGAATTCATCCAAAAGTGTGAGCATTCATCCCCAAAGAGTGATTGGGTACATGGATTTTGACCTCCCTGCAGTGGTCACAATAGTTCATAAAATTTGAATCCATGTCAATATGCATTCTTTACCACTGGCTTGATAACCTCCCCCCTCACTTGGAAAAAGAAGGATATTCCTTTCCTAAATACTCAGGGGAAACTTTAAATGAAGATTTTCGCTTGTCACAGCTTGCCACGATTGCTTTTCCTAGGAAACCACCCTGCATTCCAAGGAATGCAAAGCCCCCCACCCACCCAATTCATTGAGAGTTAAAGATGTTACAGATGGACTCATAGACCCCAAATCAATACATGATAATTGTGAAGAGAAAAAACATGAAATTCACCAACCACAAATTAGGGGACAACTTTTTAAAGTTTATCCCCTAAAGGACCAAACTGCGTTTTTTGGCAACATAGCAATTTTGGGCAGCTTACTACGGATGGAGTTTTTCCTTTTATTTCTTTGAAGTTTTCACACAACATGTGCCTGAGGAGTAGCTTTGAGGCCCAACAATTTCTGTAACTTTTGACTACATGGTTAAAAAGTTATTGCATGATATGTGATTTTCTTTGAACTTTGGGCACCCTTGGCAGCTCAAAAAATTTCTCTTAAAATGACTTTTAAGAAAAATAAAAATTTGAAATTAATTTATTAGATTTTTGTCTAAGTGGAAAGCTTTGGATCATCACATTTTGATCGATGAGTCAAAAGTTATGAGGAGTTTTAGTTTGGGGTAGTTTGCCACTAGTTATAGAATCTATACATTACAAAAAAAGTTTGAAATCCTTTATTTAATTCAATTTTTAATATTTTGGGAAGAAAAAAAAAAATAGTTGTAGATTGTCTATTAAAACATTTTTACCATTGGGATTGGAATTTTTCAATTCCATAAATAAATTGTTTACAATTTAGTATTTTGGCTCATTTTCTACTTCTTTCTACTTACTATTTTTTTTGTACATGTTGTAGAATTCCAAATGATATGAAAATTTTCAAGCATGTAGCCAACTTGAATTGAAGAATGAATCCAAAGAGTTACAACCATTTGGACTTTGTTTCATACAAATATTGCCTTCTGAAGTGCAGCTGCCCCGATTTTCGCAGTGGTAAAAAAAGGATTTTGTAACTTCAAACACTAATATCTTGCAATCTACATGGCGGAAATTTCTGAAATTTTTTCCACATCTTTTCAAATCAGTTTACTAAAAGATCCTACAGTTAAATTTGTCCTAAATTGTTGTTTTTTCTAAAATTTAGTGGTTGTCTTAAAATGACAATTTTAGAGTGGTTTTGGTGAAAACATAGTCAAAAAACTTTAGGGGTTATTTGTCGAGGTGAAAGTTTGGAATTTTGCACCTTCACTTTTTGAATCCATGTAATTGTACACATACTTAGATTCTGTAATTACTTATCAATTTCCTCAACTGAGAATGGAAGAATATATTGCCAAATACTTCCTCAACAATTTTGAATATCTTTTTCAACGATTATTTGCTTAAGTATCCATACATTAAATGAGATTGTTTGTTTGTTTGGTTTGTTTTGTTATGGTGAGATCTCTAGAACCGTGCATCCCATGGTTGTGTTTATAGTACCGTTAGAAAGCTCTCTACAAGGAGGGCTACACAAATTTTATTTCATAGCACCGGGACAAAGCAACAAAATATTTTCATACATTAAATCAGGTTGTTTGGTTTGGTTTAGTTTGGTTTGATTTATTATGGTGAGATCTCTAGAACCATGTGTCCCACGGTTATGTTCATGGTACCATCAAAAGGCTGTCTACTAGGATGGGTGGGTGGGTGCAGGAACTTTGTTTCACGATGTCTGGTTGTACAATGTGAAAGTTATGGATTTTTGAGTTATTTTTAATTTTAAATTATCCTAATTTGGGCCACCAATGGCACAAGTCTACACTAGTCCTGAGCGAACCTCCTTGCAGAATGATCATTACTAAAAAAAGGGCCCCCCCAGCCAGCATGGGCCGAACTGGTAATCTGGTACTACTCCTGATCCGACGACTCCTCCTCCCCAGAGAGAGGCTGCGCACTAATAATTTCCCTGCAATTAAGTTAAGTGGGCGTGCTAAAAGCGAGATTAGCAACGAAATCATGTTGACTTAGCCCAAGCAATCATGTGGAGCCAGGGAAGGGAAGGGAAGTGGAGGCGTCGTTTCTGACTGGGGGCTGGCTGGAGGGAGCATCCCCAATGCTGAGTCAACCACCCGGCCCGGCCCGAGTGCCCGACCCGACCCGACCCGGGCGTTATTACTCACGGGGAGAACTGAACCGGGTAAGTGGACCCGGCCCATTCCCATTCCCATTCCCGAACAAACTGACAGAAGGAAAAAAGCGGCTGCAGTAACTTTAATATTCTCGCCACCTGGCTCCGTCCGTCCGTCAGTCTCGCGCAGCCTGCCTGGCTGGGAGTGGAGTTACGTCCGCTCTGACCACAAACGTGGTCACGTCAAGAAGGCCCATCGCCCCTTCGCTCTTGGCTTCAATACGCTTTCGTCCCCCGGCCTGCCATGTCTGCAGGGGTAGTTGATAAAAGTATTATAATAATCAAACTCAACTTTAAATCTCACCTGAGTGCTTTTTGGAGAAAAAATCCAACTAAAAAAGATTGGGGGTGGATTGACCCCCTTGCTCGGCCTTACCAAGGGTGCATGTAAAAAACAAAGCCCCCTATTTTGGGCCGTTCTAGGGTATATTCTTGACTTCATACAACAAATTGGGGGTCTCTGATTGCAAATATGAATTCAAAATTTGCAAAAAAAATCATGTGCAGAAAACAGGGTTTGCCCACAAGGCCGAGGGAAGGGGTCAATTCACCCTAACCCTAAAACAGGGACAAGACCCATTTCCACATTATTAAGTTAGGGCATTCCCAATCCATCGGGAGAAAAAAGGAAAGTACCGGAGTTTTCAAGTGGAGGGAGGCGGATTTGGTGACTTTTAAAAATATAAAAAATAAATTTGATCCATTGCAAAGCTATTGGCAATTCAAACCTCAAATGGACTTCTCTTGCATCATAAAAAAAGGAGAAGAAGAGATTTTGCATTAAAAAGTCGAACTTCCAATGCGAAAAAAGAGGGAAGGTCACGTTTATTGACACATGTAATAGTGCCTGAAAAAGATATGATGATTATGAAGTTTACCTTGTGATCTAAGTTGTGGAGTCTTTATATTTGGCCAACTTATCAGGTTTATGGAAAGGGGAATGGTGGACCTAGGCGTAGAAAGAGAGACCAATACCATTTGTATTGGGGGGAGTGTTTTTTGGAGTTGCCATGTCATTATGGCATTGGCGTGGTAGTTTCTAGTTGGATTTGGGTGGTTCTTACATAATAATCAATGAAGCTCCCGCATTAATTCCCAATGCCTGCTTGCTTGAATTAAAGATAGTAAGATTGTTTTAAAATCAACATGGTAAAGAATTATAAGTCATCCAAATTATGTATGATTTATGGCATGTACGGGATTCATTCATCTGTTCAATGATTTATTACAAGTATGATTTCTCTATAATACATTGAAATGGTTATTTAATATGTACTAGTTACAAAATGATGAACTTGACTAGAGGTGGGCCTTAATGTCCAATACACCACAATCATGTTTCTACTAGAAGTGGGTGAATAAATGGTTAGTATGGAAATTAGTATGATCAATCTGATAATGCCATCTTTGTACATGATAGATGCTACAATGTCACTACTACAAGTTCTGATGTTGAATAGTTTAGATTGTATTAAACAATCCTTTTAGTATATTAGAAAGGAGCTTTAAGATAGTAAACAACAATAAAAAAGTTTGATTTACGTATCCACATGGATACCAAACTAGTGCCCATATGTGCATGTGGAACCAAGCTCTAATGTTGAAGCTTGGTGCCAAAGACTCTCTTTTTCTAGGTGATTGAAGTTTTTTCAAAGAATATTTTTTGTACAAAGTGCATTTTCCAAAAACATTCATTTTGATTATTTAGGGATAAATAACAAAAACAAAAGGCTTTCTTTTTCTATTAGATGCTTGACATTTCTTCAATGAATATTTTTGTATGAAGTGTATTTTCCAAAACATTTGTCTTGAGCATTTAGGGATAAATAACAAAAACAGAGGCTGAAAATTCAACGGATATGAACATTATACATGCAAGACAAGTCATTATACTTCAAAGTGTCCCAATGTATGTGAACCCCCATTGCTGTATATAATTATGCACACAAAATTGTAGACACCCATTACTACCATTGCTGAATATAATTACGCACATGGAAATTGTAGATACCCATTACTACCATTGCCGAATATAATTACGCACATGGAAATTGTAATGAAATGAACGTGGGTTTGAAACTCCTAAGCCCCAAATACAATGAGTGGACTGCAAAATCTTCAAATGATGAATAATTTCTGTACTAGAAATCAACTTTTTGCAATCAATGATACCCGCAAGAATTAATTTACTGGGGTGTTGTGGATCCCATTTCCTGTCTTATAGTTATGTTATTATGTGCTTTCTTTTTCCGAGGGGGGGGGGGAGGGGGGGTCACAAATGGAAAAAAAATGGTATTTTGTAGTAAGAAGGTACGAGTCCCAGGCTTTACACCGTTTGGTAAGTCACTAGCTCCTCCCTGCCTGACCTCAGGCGAACGTTTGCAACAACCGCCCACACGGACATGTCCACCACGCTCGCCCCTGGCCACCTGTACGCCCCTCGAACATCTATCTGCTGCAGTGGCAGGGTGGCACCTGCACCCCTGCTGCTACATGTCACTCCTCACTAACTTAGTAGTAAGTAACTTATAGTAACTCACTATAAGTGAGTCCGAATCTTTTACTTCCTCTCCAGCCGGCTAAATTAGTGTTGTCCCAGCATCATCAGATGCCTAATTAGGCTGCTGCTAATACGGTTCCTAATTTCTCTTCCTATGGAATTAATTGGGGTGGTCTTTGCGTGCGTACCCCACCCAGAATTAGCGCGTTCTGTATCTTCGGAAATCTAACAAAAATGGAATCGCATCGTACCACTCGACCACTCAAGCCGTCAAGCCTCCGTCTGTGCTCTGCCGCACCAAAGCAACCAGATATTTTTGGGCTCCCCAATCCCCATAGCCGAAATTGCGCCGTGGTGCATTGGTGTCAAAAAAGAAAGCCCCAAAAAATACACCCCAAAATAAATGGGAAAAGGAACCCAACCGAGACGCGTGTGTTGAATGTTTCGAAACCTTCAGCAGCGGCAAGAAAAAGCAAGGTCAGTGCCTGGGATCTCTCATCAAGCTTTCCTTAAGTTAAGGACTTTGTAAGATTCGTGGTAAGGGAACACACACATACAACCAAAGCTTCATGCGTAAGTCTCTATCCTCTCTCTCTCATTCCTTCACAAAACCAGTAGCTTGGTGAATACCAAGCCGTGCAGCATGCGTGTTGAAACTCATTAAGTACTATGTTAATATGGCATCCAGTTAAGATCCCTAAAACGGTAATGAAGCCAATACTTTCATACCATACTTGTGTGTGCAAAGCATGGTGATGCAAGGGCTGCAAATCACCCCTCTCGAATTCATTCCGTACACCTCGTAACGCTCTACAGCATCAAAGGCCTAGCAATGATGCTTGCGACTCAACTACCCTCCACAATGCATTCATCCCATTCGTATGCATACTTCACCTAAACTCAGATTCGCAACACCACATATGCCAAAAACCTCGATAGAAATTCGAATGCAACAACAGCGTACATAACAAAAGGAAATGGAACCCGAAATGGTAACCGACATAGACATGGTTTGAGGGATGTGAAGTGTTACACGCAAATGGTATAACACAGGCAAAAAGCTATTTTTATGAATAAATGGAAGTGTGGAACTAGTGAAACAAGGTGGGAGCGGTGCTGGTGAAGAAAAGCTCGCCGGTTGTGTGTTGTGCTATCTATCTATCTAGCTGAGGGGGGTCGTTCCGTCCGTCCGTCCATGGCCGTGCATGAAAAAAAAAGGTTGGGCAGAGCTGCTAAAAACTACACTAACTCAGAAAGACTTGTCTTCCGGGTCGGGACAAACAGAAGTCCGTTTCTACAGCCCGTTGCAGATGTTGCTCAATACTGCAAGGGGGGTGGTTGAGGTCTAACAAGAAAGGATACGTTCTTCGCATCTCGGGCTTCGCATCGTGCGGGGTAATAGTAGTAGCCGCCGCGGGTGCTGCCTCAGAGTTGAGAATCACGGAAGAAGACGAGTCGCAGTCGCTATGGCAAGCTCGAGTCTCGGGAGGAGTGGTGACGACGGCCGGCATAGCGCCACTACTCAACCAGTCTCGCCCCACGGGCGTCACTTTCTTAACGATTCTCTGGCGCTTGCTGTCAGACTCGTCGAACAAGACATGGATCGGAGTCGTGGACGCCGTGGGGCGTTTACTAGACCACGCGTATGCCATATCGGCTTCCTCAATACAGGAACGAGCCGCGCTCATGCTCTTGTATTGAGTGTGCGTGTCCTCGGGATCCTGGGTGGTGACGGAGATGTTGAGGTCCAGGCCACTGCGCCAGGAAGAGGACTCCGATGCCCCACCGCCGTTGTTGCTGGATCGGTAGATGCTGTGGCTTTTCGAGGGCTGGTGGTGGTGAAGAAACGCTTGGTGGTGGTGCTTCATCGGACTGGTGGAGAGAGACTCCACGGTAGAGCTTTGACTGGTAATGCTCTGATCATCTGCGCCGTGGGGGGGTGTCGCAAAGTTCGTCTTGGCTTTGGTGCCACGAAGTGCTCGGGCGGCTGCAAGAAAGAGAAAATTCGGAAATGGTTAGCAATTCGGCATTCGGGTATGCAGTAATCACGACAGAAAGAGAGAGAGGGGTTTCAATCAAGGCATTTCACTCGGGAGGTGATCTTGGGGTTGCAGTTGGGGTTGCTTACCACTGTCGTACGCCCGGGCAGCTTCTTCCGCAGTATCGAAGGTCCCTAACCAAACGCGCGTCTTCTTCCACGGATCGCGAATCTCAGCCGCGAAACGACCCCAGGGCCGCTTCCTCACGCCGCGGAAGTGCGCGCCTTGCTCGGCTTGGTGAGGCTTCGCGCTTCCGACCACTCTATCGGCATCTCTCTGCGCCATCGCTTCCCCTCACTCACTTAACAAAAAACGCGCTCCAGGAACAACAACACGAACTCGCCTCGTTCCACAGCGGCTCAATCTCGATGCCGTCCGCAACAAAAACTTCCTTGAATTATCCCCTCCAAAAACAAACTCACCGTCATTCCCCGAGTATATCACTCCTTTACACTCAATCTGCAAGCACACAAGAAAGCCAAACCACCAACCGGGTTCAGACTCGCCGCTAATCACACTCTCTCCGCTTCCCTACGAGCTCCGTCTAATCTCAATCGCTCCAACACTTCCCCACCGCTGCTGCCCACCATTCCCACACTCCAAAGCTATATATCAAAACGCGGGCACTGGATCTCCAATTCCAACCAATTGTCACGCCACCAAAACTCGAGGATCCGATTGAGCCTCCCAATTAGCTAAGCACTCACAACACAGGAGTGACAATAAGAGCCAAGTATGTGAGCTGCTGCCGCTGCTGGAAGAGAGCGTGGGCGGTGCAAGAGTATGCGCAGAGAATGAGCCTGCGCTGGAGCTTAAACAAGGGAGCGAGCGAGTATGGGACCCTTGGAGCTCCCCATAGAAGCGCGGAGGGAGGACCTGGATGGTGGAGCCGGCCGCTGCTGCCGAGAACCCGGCCCGGCGGCAACCGCGCGGGTCCCACGCGAACTCCCAACTCCCCACCCGGGCCGCGCACTCGATGTACGATGCGGCCTGGACTGGCCGGGGGCGGGTCCCATCCGTCGACTCGGACCACCCGACTTCCTACCGATGGTGGCGTTTTTTACTTTTCACCGAACGGGGTAAAGCTTAAACGGGGTGAGGTAAATGGGGTCCTCGTCTCATCCAGTTTGCGCGTTCCCAAGGAGGGGACGAGAGGCGAGACCGACGAAGGTGCCCTCCGACCAACCCGACCACGAGCAGACCAGGCCGCAGGAGCGCCTGCAGCTGCTACCTACCAAGTGGCTGTGGCTGCTGCAGGCTACAGACAGGGCGGCAGGGGGCAGGTGTGTAGGTAGGTAGCAGACCTGGGTGGGGTTGGGTGGGGTGGGGTGGTGGGGCCCGGAGACCCGATGGCGGCTCGCTTCCTTTCCGGCCGGCCCATTCCCTTTGCTGCCTGGCTCCCAGTTTCTCGCGGCCTTCCCTTTTCCCACTCACCGTCAAGTGCTGGCTTTTGGCTGCGCTTTGTGCCCGGGCCATCCTTTGCGGGCACTAGTTTTTTTTTTTCTGCTGCTGCTGTTGTAGTCTTCTTCTTTCTTCCTTTTTTTTCGGAATGCTAACGAAGGGAATTCATTGCATGTGTAAGAGCATCTGCATGCTGAAATTGACACGCTCAAATTTCACATCTATTGTATTCTTTTTTTTTTTACTTGCAGGAGGAAAAGGTGGAATTCATGTGTTGTATTTGAAGGTGAGGGAGCATAATAATATTGTTTTACATGTGCTCTTTCTTCCTAAGGATAACAAAAATAATACATTGTGGAGTACTTAGAGAGCGACTTTGAGTAAGTCCTCCAAGCTCAACGGGTGGGCAAAGAAGAGTCCTACATGAAAGTTGGTATAGAATAAGGACATTGTTTTGGTTAACAATGTTATGAGGATTTAATTGTCAAGGCCTTGTAGCCTTTCCTTTTTCCACTCATCGTCTAGAGTTGGCTTTTAACTGCGCTTTGTGCCCATGCCTCCGTTAGGCAAATAGCTTTTTGCTTTTGTTGTAGTCTTCTTCTTTCCTCTTTTTTTTTCTGGAATGCTAACGAAGGAAATTCATTGCATACGTAAGAGCATGTGCGTGCTCAAATTGACATGCTCAAATTTCACATCTACAAGATTGATTGATTTTATTTTTAAGAGGAAAAGGTGGAATTCATGTGTATATGAGGGAACAAAATAATATTGTTCACATGTGCTCTCTCTTCTTCAAGGTATCAAGAATAATTCATCATAGGATACTTAGAGAGCAACTTTAACTAAGTCCTTTCTGGCTAAGTAGTTGGGCAAAGAACAATCCTAAATGGAAATTGTCATAGAATAAGGAGATTGGTATTTTCAACAATGTTATGAGGATTTGATTGGCAAGGTCAAAACACATCAAGTCTTGTAGAATGTTTAGCCCATGGAAAAAATATTATCCTAAATGATGTTATCTGAAAATTTTGAATTTATAAATTTTTGTTAGTTTTTTTCTTCATGTTTTTTGGAATGCTAATGAAGAGAACCAATTTCACATTACAAAGCATGTGCATGCAAAATTGACATGCTCAAATTTCACATTTATATTTTTGGAAGAGAGAGAAAGTGGAATCCATGTATGTATTTAAAGACAAGGGAAAATTAACAATTAGGGTTGACCACATCTAGTGTTGTAGGGTTTTTATGTTGAGAAAATTTGCAAAAAAAATAATCTACCACAAATGACAAAATTTAGAAAGTTTGAATTCATGTTTGGAATTAAGGACCTAGAATGAGGTTGTGAAATGCAAAGTTACATGCTTCACAATAAGAGGTAGATTTTTTAATTTATTTTTGTAGTGAAAATTTTGGAGTACAATAGGAACAAATGTGGTTTAGCTTTTGCCATAATCACCCCATGCACTGTCCCTTTTCTCATTCCTATAAAAAGCATTGAAATTTATTATTCACCAAAAATGATGAATTTGAAATTTTTGTTAGTTTATATTTGGAATCAATGACTCAAAATTACATAGGAAATGTCACACTAATAGAAACCATGTTTGTGATAACAAATAAAATCACCAAAACCTTATGGAATTGGGTGCATTGGTGATCTCAATAGTTATTTATGCATGCTTTTCTACTAATGTCACAAAATACAAACTGAGGTCAAATTCTTACATTTCTTCTAGATTGGGCCAATGAATTTCAAGAGCCTTCCAACTTAACTCAAGTTCTCCTTAACCACATTTAAAGAACCTTTGAGCTAAATTCTCCTAATCTCCTCAACTCATTTTTTGATTGAAATCTTTATAAAGATGTATTATAAATAATGATTTCAAGAATTAATATGGCAATGGTTTGTAAATAGAAGTTGTAGATTATGAATTACATTTTAACAGTTAGACTGACAATTTTTTCCTCAATATTTAACAAATATAATTTAGAAATTAGAAATTTCTAGAACAATTATTTACATCCTACTAAATATTGATAATTTTAGAATAGATTTTCTTGCAATCTTTTTTTTGTGGTTATGAATAATTTCTTTAAAATAAAATTGAAGCTTAGGATCGGAGACCACATCCTAAATTACAAAAGATTTGTTTTTTGACTTAACATACTTCCAATATGTTATTTATAGAACATTAATAGGATTTTTTTTGGAAATCCACACCATTCAAATGTTTTCAAACAACATATGAACCAAAGAAATTTAGAATGGATGAAAAATACATCTTTTGAAAAGTCCAAAATATTGATTTTAGAATTGCTAGGCTAAAATTTCCATAGCACTATACCAAATGGAATATTCCTCTCACTTTTGGCCTTAATGTCTTGTGTACATTTTTTTTAGCAATAAAAACAATCTTTATTTAGAATAAAATCACAAAATAACTATTTAACCTATCGCATATAGATTAGTAAATAAAACTTATGCAAGTTAAATTTAAAAAACAATTGCTTGACATAATATAATTAAGTGATAACAAATGGCACAAATAAAAACAAGTGAAACAAACTTAAATGAGTGATGCAAATGAAAAACATGTAAAAACTTGAAATCAAGTGATGAGCCTAGACAACTGACACAAAGGTTAACTTCAAAATTAAAGTTGAGTCTAAACAAGTGACACTAGTGTGAAAACTTCAAATTAAGAGATGTATTCCAACAAATGATCCAAGATGAAAATTTTATTTGGTTCATTTCTTGATTTCAAGTTTTGCAAAATAAAATCAACTATCAAGCCAACAAATCCACTATGCCATTTTTTAATATATTTTTTATAAATTAAATAATAGTATTACATTATTTGTCCCCAAAATGGACATTTGAAATGCTAGGTGGCATTCTAAGAACCCAAATGATGAAAAAACATTCATTCTTCATCAAACTTGACTAGGATTTTAGCCTAAGAGCATATAAAACTACTAATGGCTTCTCCCATGTTATCTTTTGTGAGTCTATGAGTTAAATCTTATAACAAATGTTGGAGCTTGTGAGATGGACAAAACTTAGGGTTCAGAAGGATCATTATCACTTTCCAATTTTTCTTGGTATTAAGTTAGATCCTTGTAGTTAAAGGATACGAATGAAAAAATGAAATGAAGTACACTCACATACTTATTTGGCTATTTTAGATGTAGTTATATTCGAAGAAAATTTAATTTAGTTCAATTTTTTCTATAATTACATTTCTATTATTGAGGTAGCAAAAGGCAAGGATAATATTGATCACAAATTTTGTTGATTGATGTGAGAGCACTATCTTTTGTTTTTTTATGAACTTACACTTTTTAGAGTGACTTTTCACTTATTCCTTTTCAAGTCCCATTAGTTTGCTTGTAAGAACTTAACTAATTTGTATTTCATTATTAGTTATTTGATCAACAAAATCACCTTCAAAGAATCAATTTTAATAAATGGAATAAACCACAAATGACATGTATATACCCAAGAGTCTTCAACATAACTTCATTTGAAAACAACCCAAATCCTTTTACATTGTATTTAGCATTTAAGCAATTCTTGAAGCAATTACACTAACAAATAGTTAATATGACAATTAGTCTATTAGATAGTAATTTTTTCTTACTTGTCTTCCAATTATATGTTCATAAACACATAGATCGAATTTACAATCAATTAGATAAATGTTATATATTTGATAAATAAACAAATCAATGTAATTTTTACAAAGCCCAATTAATGTGAGATCAATTGTAACTTTAATTACACTAAGATGTTAAAGCATCTATTGCACTTTGCAATCAACCACTTCATTTCCTTAATAAAAATCCTCAAAGAACTTGGTTGATTTTGCTTGCAAAATCAACCACTCAACATTGCTTAGAACTAAAACTAATGCTAACAAAGGACTTCATTAAGTGAATAGGATTTGGTTATCTTTTAGTAATATTTGACTTTACTTTTTAACCATCACGAAGTGCTCTTCTACAGTGTGGTGATTGCCTTTTCTTTGGTTCTGTTGTTTGTAAGAGATTTATATTTGTTGCTGAATATTTAAATTAAGTTAAATTAAAAATCAATGTGATTGCAAAATACATTTCAAATTAAACAAAATCTATGTACTTTGTCCCAAAAACTCCGCACCTCATTTGGTTTGAATGAAGTCTAATGTAGAAACAACCCAATTGTCGTTGATCACCCTAATTCTAACATCTATTGGCTCCTCCCATTTGCTTCATCAATCCATCCATTACCACATTCTTAGCAAATCCTTTAGCATCATGACAATGCACTTGGAGAGGGAGCATGTCAACAGTGTAGTTTAGCATGGGCCTACCTACACTTCACCAATTTTGTTTCCAACAAACTTTGAAAAATCACATAAAATAGTAATTTCTTATTGGAATGTCTTGATTCTACTTGCAAATGGTTTCTCTCCAACTTCTCAATTTCCTATAAAATATGTGACTGGACAAATAGCTTCTCTAAGGTACTTTGATAGCAAATCTGCTTGTTAAAGGTAACTACACTTCATTTTGATCCATTTCTAAAACCAACCCCTTCATATTCTTGCCTACAATAGTATCCACTATTCATGAAAATCTAGGATCAATTCTAAAACACCTATTTGTAGCACTTTGAATATTGATATTTTATTCATATGGTGTCCAAAAACGTATTGTAAGAGATTCTAGAATTTCTTGTTGACTACCAATAAGACCAGAAAATATTAAATATAATGATAGAAATCATACTAAATTATTTATTTGGTCAATTTTACGTGTAGTTACCTTAATAGGCATGTTGTCCTCATATGGAATTACAAGGAAGGAGGGGGAGGTAATTCGGCCCCTCACTCATCCCCCAAAGTCATTCTAGGGGTGCAGATAATATAAAAGATCCATGAGCTTAATTAATTTATCTTCTAGAGAGCTCCTAACTAATTTGGGGCCTCTGTTCCTAAATATGAATTCAAAATTTGAAAATTTTATCATGCATGGCAAATTAAAAAAATTCAGCATTTTCCCTTGGAGGCAAGCCACTGGTTGTTTGGGGATGTCCGTCATCACTGAAACATCACTGAAAAGGAGACTGATTTCACATAAGATTGACCCCCCAAAATCAGGTATTCAATTCCGCCCTATATATATTTTTTATCACCAAAATGAAACAAAAGTTTGAACATACTTGCAGCAATTAATTAATTAAACTTACCGCATGGAGCAACTGCCATCATAACTTCCACCACATCACCTCTGCAGCACAGTCCCAAAATAGCGGGGTTTGCATCAAATTAAGCACGTATGCTAATGCAATAATATATATTTATTTTTTTATTTAATGAAACCAGGGGACATGTTTGTTTTTTACGTTTCGTTTCATGGGGATGTGCAAACCATTTCCCAATGTGCAATCATTTCTGTGGTGGATATTATTAAACTACTAACTGCGCTTATGACCAAGATGCAAGGGGAAGGGATGATGTGGCTTCCCTTGCCCATGGAACCCATGATTCTTGATGAGCAGCAAAGCAAAGCATATTATTATAGATCGGGGTGGATTGACCCCCTCGCTCGGCCTTACCAGGGGTGCATGTAAAAAAAATGACCCCTATTTTGGGCCGTTCCAGAATATATTCTTGACTTCATTTCACAAATTTTTTGTCTTTGATTGCAAATATGAATTCAGAATTTGCAAAAAAAATCATTTGCAAAAAACAGGGTTTGTCTGCAGGGCCGAGTGAGGGGGTCAATCCACCCCGGCCTTATTATAAGGGGCTCTCTCTCTCAAGGTTCTCTTTGGGTTCTCTGGTCATGTCTATAGTACCTAGTTGTTGTTTTAGGCAATTAAATGCCCAATTTTTATTTTTTTTTAAATGGGCAGTTTCACACCTATAGAAAAAAGAGAAAATAAATGTGTTAAAAAATGCCAAACTGTAATGATGGTCCTACATACTGTTGCCACAATGTTACCAAAACCTCATTTCATCCATTGTGCATAGCCTGCACATACAAAAATTGCATACTCAAAATTGGCCTCCTTCAATTCAACCCCCCCACAATGAAGGAGACACAAAACTGATAACCTTCTTGAAAAAAGGCCACATAACCATTTGTCTGAAATCCCCCCCCAAAAAACCCTGATAATACCGGTATCCCAGTGAGTCTAACGTAGAGGTCCAACCAAAGGTGACTTTGGAAAGAAAAAAAAGACCCCCTATTTTGAGCTTGATAAATTTATTTCCTACACCTCTCCTCGCTAATTTGGGGCCTCTAATTGCAAATATGAATTCAAAATTTGCAAATTTGATCATGCATGGAAAATAAAATAAATAGTTCATGTATTTTTCCTAGGGATGAAGTGCAGGGACAAGACGGTCCCTACAATAGGCTCGATGGGGTACGAGAGACGCAACTGGGTTCCCTCGGGGTCTATCTCGGGGGTCTATCATCTCGGGGGTCCTATGGGAATGCTACTGATTACTGAGAGGAAACCGAGGACGCAGATGCAAGGCGCAGGCGGTAATGATAACCTTCCGCTTTGGAGTTTTTTAAAGCAGCCTATGCTGTTGACTGCATGATCAAGCCCAAGCCCCCCATTCATTCATTAAAGCCACAGGAGTTGTCAAAGCCAGTGCCAGGGTTCAGTTTGGGGATGTCAGCCCAATTACCACATAACTGAAATCAATCACCACACACACACACACACCGGTGCCCAGGAATTCCACCTAAAATTTGGCGATGATGCCCCATCCATCGCAAACAGTTTCACCTACATCATCAAGTTACCCAAAAAATAAAAATAAATACCCACTTCAAAAAATATTTACTAAACAATTTTTAGAAATTTCTGAAAATTTGAATCCATTTAAAAAAAGAAAATTCAAATATACTATATTCTTCTTGTTATTACGCGTACCTAATATAATTTACTTCTGGTTCAGGAGATGCCTGCAAGACCCATGTTTTCTCTTTGACATTGGTCAGTTTTTTGGGATGGGGGAGGGGGCATTTATTGGGAAGTGGGGTGGGGGGGAGGGATTTGCCAAATTCAGTTTTACTTCATTTTAAGAAAAAAAATTGGTTTATTTTCAAGTATTCCAGTTTTGTGTTTTTTTATAAATTTCAGACTTTGCTGGAGTGATGACGTTATTTATAGCCATGGAAATGGAAGAACACATGTGAAACGTGGATGAATTATGTATATTTTTTGGTTGAAAGTATGATATTCATCAAAAAAGAGGAAGATCTTCTCAATGTTTTGTATCATATTGGTAGGGGTGTGGACTAAGGAATGTGAAATCTGTTGTCAAATATTATCTTCAAAGTTTTAGCTTCGATCAAATTGTCATACACTAAAACTCTAATTCCTTAGGTGAATTGAAGATGAAAAAATTGCGAGTGTTTGTTCCTTCATTATTTTTATTTATTTATAATTCAAATACTCAAAATGACAATAGTTTTCAAAATGACATTTGTACAATATTGAATTGGCACCTACTACATTTATAAGTGTAATTTTTTGTATGTTTTATTTATGAAATGATTGAGATATAGTTCCAATTAAATTGTGGATGAAACTAATGAAGATAAATAGTTTTAGACCAACTCAAACAATGAGAGCAACTTGATTAATACATACAAGTGTTAGTGAGTAGATTCTATATTGTTTAACTATTAGGCTATTCAAGGCCAAGAGATTAGGTCTTGATAAGGAAAAAATCAACTCTTTCCTTTAAATTACCTATTTTATACCAACTTGGTTTAAACAACATCATTATTTTTTATCCAATTTTTCCATCACACTTAAACTTAAATATATAGTTTAGAACTTATTGTAAATAATTATGGCATATTTTATTTTTCTTCTCAAATTACTAAAATTGTTCTACCCCCTTTTGCAAAAATCTACCAAACTAAACAAGATCAATGACCAAACTAAAATAGGTATTGTACCATGACTTCATATGGTGATTTTTTTACTTTTTACCTTTCAAACCTATATATGTGTATTAAAAGCTTTTGAATTTCTCTTAGAAGATAATAAATCTAATAGAGTAATATCTTCTAAAAAGGTTCATCATTCTTTTAATAAATTAATAAATCCATCATAATGAAAATTTGGCTGGTTAATATATTTATATATTTTTTTTTAGGAGATTAAATTAATCATTTTTTCCTTTATAAATCAAATTAATTTATCTCTCAATAATCAAGATATGAATTGCTATCATGCCTCATCAATTGTAAGTAGGTCTATTGTGTCTCATGGTCTTGATTTAATAATATTTTACTCATTTAACATTAAAACCTTAAATTGATTTAATTTGAAAGAAGTTGTCATATCCAAGATCTAGCATCCAAGCTATTGACGTCTCACATGATTAGAAAAATTATGGATGATAAACATATTGTTTGGAAACTTTTACCAATATTTTAGAATGGATTAATTTTTAATACCCTTCACATATAGACAAACATTGCATGGGTGCACGTTTGAGTGGAGTACTTTCTATGTCACATTGTTTCTTTTAGCAAGACCTTTGCATTGCAAGCCAAATTAGAGATAATTCATTACACCATTGTAGCTATAAATTTGAATATACATTCTTAACTTGAATGCAAAGGCAACTACGTAATTATTTTAGAAGGTATCTTCTTTAAACCAAGAACTATTTACTTTTAAAGTTGCAAATTGGATTCAGAAAATTCCATATAGCATTTAAAAATAGCCTTTTTAATGAAGAAAAATTATTGTTATTGTATTAGTAATTCAATGTATGTTGTAGTGTAGATTGAAGCACCTAAATCTTATATTGCTTTATTTGATATTGATCATAAAATAGTAGTTATGAACTTTTGAAGGAGCTGAATTAAATTATATTTTCAAAAGTCTATAGAAGAGTAAAAACAATGTGGTTTCCTCCAAAAAATGGAATCCTAGTTGTTACTAGAATGTACAAATGAGCTTCAAATCAACATTGATGATTGGATAAATATTGGATTGTTGTCATTTTTAAGATTTAGGATATTAGATTGCATGGATGATGTCACTAGGTATTTTTAGTGGGACACGTTGTAGGATTTTAAGAGGATTCTTTCCAATGCTTATCCTACACCACCATGTGTCTTTCTGTGGATTATTGTATTCACTTTTCTTATACAAAGTTTTTTTGACTAGCCTTGTAATGACTTATATAGATATGGACTTCTACTTTATTTGGTCCACTCAACCATGCACACACCCCATTACGAGAAGGCAATAGTACTTGAAATGCTAGTTATATGCCTACAATTTGATTGGCAATTTCTATCTAGCCATATATGCATAACCTAATTACCTATTCGTGTTTAATCCTATGTCCACAATCTTCTTGGCTATTCCTATCTAGGCCTATGGCAACAATATGACTAACTATTCTTATGTAGCCAAGTGTCCATAGTATGGCCTATCATATTAGTTTAGCCATCTATTTGCAATTTTACTTGTTAATTAATGCCTAGTCATTTGTCTACAATTTTGTTGACCATTCTTATTTAGTAGTATGTCTATAGTGTGACTAGCTAATTTTGTCTAGTCATATGTCCATAGTTTGAGTAACTATTCTTATCTAGTCATATATCCGCAATTTGATTGGCTATTTATGTCTAGTTATGTGTCTATAATAATAATTATTTGGTTTTCTTATAGTGCTCAATTCACTAATGGTTATGAAATTGGTATTTATCTTTATTGAGTTATTTGTATTTTAGTTAGTCTCAGTGACCTTTTTCTACCACTTTCACCAAATGTAAATGAGAATTTTATTTGTAAGTGCTTCAAAGTTGTTGAGTAAATTGAATTTTCTTTTTAAATTGAGCACATGAAGATATAATTTTACTAGTCAAATAATGCTCAAGAATCCTACATTCATAAAGCTATCCTAGTAGTTACAAAAATGCATGCATACAAAATTTGCGCATATAGAATAAATCTACAAATTTTGGCCTATATCTCCTTAACACTTTAAAGCCTAAGAGGCTCAAATAAGGTTGACTTATGATATTGTGATGTTCAAGGATGATCTTGACTAGCTTTGGACTATTTAGGATGCATATGTGACTTTGAGTCGTGCTTTCAATACACTAATTGGCGATTGGAATTCATGCTATGTGTGATCACAACCCATTAAAACACATCAATTAATCATGGGGATTTTTGCGAGGTTTGCATATGTACCAAACAATCAAAATGAGCATGAGATGTTTAACTTAAAAACTTTACTATATAAAAACAACTCTACTTCAATGCTAATAATTTTTTTAAATAAAATTTTCATTCATTTATATGGTTATTTTTATATTTGTGATCCATTTTTAAGAGCTATATAAATAATGCATCATTAAAAATCCCAAATAAAAGAAAAAATTACAAGTAATTTGCAAGAGAAAACATAGTAAAAATCTGAAAAAAATAAATCAGAATTTTGTTGATTATATGAACTATGGAGTATTAAGTCTTGTTTTGACAATGGTCCTTGTAGGTTTTAAGAAGATAAACTGGATTAGTATACTAGTTCTACAACATGAAAAATTTGAACTAAAAGATCAAAATTGTTTTGATTATATGACCTTTTAAATGTTAAGACTTCTTTTGACAATGGTCCTTGTAGGTTTTTAAAGGATTCAACATGATTTAGTATACTAGTTTAGAAAGGGCACTTAAACTATTTTTACTTTGTTGAGTTGTTGTTGTATAGAGTAGACCTTTGGAACCCAACCATAATTTTGTACCATGATGCTCCCCACGTCCTCCTTTCTATTATTAAAAAAAATTGTTATTTTTTCTTGCAAAGGCCAAATTAGTACAACTAAACCTCATTTGAGAGCTACAACAATCAATAAATAAAAAACATCTAATATTTATATAAATAAAAAAATTAACAAATTATTATTTTATTTTTTTGAAAACAAGGGCACCTTAGGGTTCAGACAAATATTAACAACCATCTTTTCAATCGATGGTGTCTAGCTCGACTCTAATTTAACCCATAAACGACGTCAAGGATGTTTTCTGGTTGATGAATGACAAAGAATCTCTCCATGTAGGATAGAATCCTCCAAATTTTGTTTGAACATGGAAGTTCTTCTACAATAGTTTGTCTTCCAGTGAGTATTTTTTTCACTTTTTTAAGTCAACAATTCACATGGTACAAAAACAGATGATTTCCACGATGACCGGGTCGTCGTTTAACCCCTAAAACCCCAAGGGTGTTTTCTGCCCAAAACCACTCAAAACTACCACTTCTGTTGTATTCACTTAAGGAAACCATTTTTTTGTTTTTTGGGGAATTCAACCATAGGATCTTGTACTTAACTTGTCTGAGATCATGTAGTAAAAATTTCATCAAATTTGACCGTACGGATTGGAAGATATTAGCATTCAAAGTTGAACAAAAAGTTTTTTTTCAAGAAGATGCTTAAATTGCCCAAAAAACTAAGATTGTCTATAACTTTCTCATCCCTAGTCCAAATAGAATGAATCAAATCTCCACATATGGGTAAAAACATAAGCTTTTAGGGAAAAAATTCAAAAAAAATAATTTTGACTTTTTATAATTTTTTTTGGGCTGCCCGCCAATCTCCATTTCTTGCTCATCCTACGATAGCTTTTTCATCCGGCATTCGAATGAAACAAAAATCATATATCCACAAAGCTCTTGCAAAGCTACACAACCTCAAAAAATCTCAAAAAATTTCACTCCAAATTGAGACAACAAAAACCTATCCGGACCCAAATTGTCCCACGAAGGGACAAGCAGGGTTTTAGGGGTTAAGGGTTAAAGATTTGGTTTAGAAAGTTGCAAGTTCCCTAAATCATATCAACTAATAGGACAGAAATTATTCCAGTTTGAGGTAAGACTAAACAACGTAAAATGTTTCAATAACTAAAGATGAAAACCACAGTTCACTACAGTATTTGATGAATGGGGAACCGTGTCCTTGTACACTTCTTGTTACACCATTTCCTTGTGGTGATGTGATCTTTTAGCTTTTGTACTGGAAGTTACAATAAGGTAAGTCTACCCTTAACCCCTAAATGCTTAAAGCCTAAATGCCTAAGCGATCATATATGATTGTTCCAAAATGTCAGGCTTGTTTTGGTACAGGGAGTTAAATTCCTTTGACTATTTAAAAGAAATTATGGATAATATTGAAGGTTAATATTGGAAGCTTTTAATTTTCATTGAAAAATGTAAATATTTGATGTTTGAGAGGTCCTTATAGGCATATATGTATCATTAGTGGAAGAGAAAACCTTGCAAATTTTACTTGATTACATTGTTTTGAACAAAACTTACCAATTTCACTTTATTTGAGATTTAAGAAATTTTACTTCTTCATTTGCTTTGAAAATGGTCCCAATGGAAAGTGTAAAGTATTTTCATGATTTTCACCACTTAAAATTTAAACTTGCAATTGTTGATTTGGAGTTATTTGCGATGTCTACTTATAAAAAAAATTGCATTTCAACAATTGCAAGGTGGATTGTGTAATGAGTTTGATAGCTTTTCATGTGAAATTAAGTTTTTTGAAAGTTCATTTTAGTGTACCACTACATGTAGTTGTTCATGTCACCATCCATCCCAAAAAACTTTTATGTGCAAATTTTTGAAACATTGTGAGGAGGGATAACATACTAAAAATAGAATGCGTATGTTTCTCTTTGGTTGTAATCTCACAACTTCTATGCAATTTCACACTCGAAATTGGTATGCATACTAATAAGCAAGTTCTTTAAACATTTATACAGTTAGATTTTGAAAAAGAAAAAAAGAATTTGCTTCATTGAGGATAACTATAAGCCTCTGCTCTTTTTTTATAGGAAAAATACCCTTGGAAAGGCTTAGGCACTTAGAAATTAAAGTGACCTTTTGAAGAGTTGATTGCATTATGGGGGAAGCTAAACTCCTTTGAATAATTTTCAATCAATTTTTGTAGGAAGAAAGATGGAATTGGCATCTAATTATAGTCATTTTGTATTTGTTTGGACCTTTGTGAAATTAATTGCAAAATTTAGAAGTTGAAACTCAACGGTCACTAGAAGCAATGACCTCATAAAATGTACAATATTGGTGCATTGAAGAAAGCAAAATGTACCTCTGTATTTGTGGTGAATTTTAGAGTGGTGAATTTTAGAGGAGGGTTGCTTTTAGTGAAGCACCCTACCTTATTGTCATTCTGCTCTTTATTTTTTCTATTTGTGTCTAGTTTTACAAAATAACAATTTATACAATAGGGACAAAGCAACTATTACTTTATGTACTAATATTGCTAGATTTAAACCAAAAAATTGGTCTACCTATAAACTTATAGGAAATGTATGGAAGAAAATGTGATTATATATCCAATTAGATAGTGAATTTGCTGAAAATATATTATTGATTGGTTTTTTTAAGTTCAGCTTCCAAAACTTAAACATCACACTGAGTTTCTTAGAATTGGTAGTCTCGACCATGTTTTGGAAGTTACTCCAACAAATAATGAAATTAGAATTTTAAAAAATGTGTGCAAGATGCAAAAACAACAAACTAAGAAACTAACACTATATACTAGAAACTTACATTTAGATATATCAAATGTACAACAACAAAAGATACTTTAGTATCTATTTTAGAGTCACATACACACACATCAATGAGCATTAGAATGGACATTGTAATGGAGTTTTGAAACTCAATTTTTTCTCTTTTCGTAAAGAGGAGGGCAAATCAAAAAGAAGATTCCTCAAAGTTCTAAGTATTCTCAAAAAACAAATGCTAGGTTTAGATTTTGAGAATAATTGGAATTTTGAAAAATCTTCTTTTAACGTGCCATCCTCTCTTTGAACTTTGAAAAAACATTGATTTTAAAAATCCTACTCCAATGTTCAACGCTAACGCCTACTATTGTCTTTATTGGACTTTGTTGTAGAACCTCAAATGAATAGACCATTAAATTACACTGGTTAAAAAAGCAACTAGGATTAACCTTTTAAATCCACAATTGTTTTGGTCAAAGTAAAATCTTTAGTAGATGTGGAATTATTAAGGATAGAGGAGCTAAAGTGAAGAAAGGAACCATACCAAATTAGAAAATGATTGATACACAATGGGTGTGCAAAAAATTAGGACAATCCACTATTGGTATTGCAAGAATTTAGAGTTTCCTAATAGGTACACAACATTGTTGAAATTGACGTATGAAAAATTGCACAAATATAGTCTTGGAACACTAGTAACCTTATAAAAAATTCACTTCGATAACCTTAAATGCGGCAAATATTGCTTACATGATTCACACATAGCAATCAACATTGAAAAATACACCTTTAATTTGTAAAAATATATACATGCTTAATACAAAAAACAATTGACATGGGCATATAGAAAATCTTCTACTCAAAATTGACACAAGTTCATTTGTGTTCTTTTTTGTGACTAATCAACACTTACTTAAAGGTTGTTGAAGTCAACATTTCCAATAGAGGATGGAAAAAGACTTTTAAAAGGCACATTTTTTACCATTGTACTTGAAAGTACTAAAAATATTGCTAAACACAATATCAAACGCCATATTTCTTTACATCAACCTTCTTCAAAAAGTGCCTATCCAATCGTACCATCTTTGTATTTACTATCCCCCCCCCCAAAAAAAAACACCAATGTTGTTCAAGTCACAGAAAGGGCTCAACATTTGTAATTATTTTCACATATTTCCATATATTATATGGAGATTGGTAGACATGTGCATTATAAATGCATACAAATTTTGCTTACAATTGTATTTTCTAGATTTGATTGCTCCAATTCATTTTCTATCAAATAAATTAGTGACTTCCATTTTCTAACTCACTTCCAATTCCTCTCAAAGTATAAGTTATTTTTTGTTTTTCTCAATCCAAAATGATTTTGTAGTTTCTTGGAACTTAGGGTCAGCTTCCATATGCAGTTGGGAGGCAGTGAAGCTCATCGATGATCAATGGGATGGGAGCTTGGTTTTTTTTTGGTGTCCTGATTCTATCGTTTAGAGGTGGGCTTCACTGGCCCTTGATTGTAGATGGAAGCAAGCTCTTAGAGGATTAAATAATTCTCAATGTCTATTTTCCGTAGTGCTTTGATTGTTTTGGGTTTAAGGTAGGGTGCTCTAGAAGCAACCAGTCTCTAAAAACAACCACTAACACAGAGGTACATTTTGTTTTCTTCAATTTACTAATAATGTACATTTTTAGGAGGTGGTTTCTCTAAGTGACCATTGCATTTCAACTTCAAAAATTTGTAATTAATTCCACAAAGGTCCGATAAATATGAAACAACTTGCATTCAATGCCAATTCCATTTTTCTTCTTGCACACATTGAATGAAAATTGTTTCAAGGAGTTTAATCCCTAAAGGACCAAACACCGTTTTTTGACAACGTAGCGATTTTGGGCAGCTCACTACGACCGGAATTTTATATTTTTTTTTGTTGAAACTTTCTCACAAGATGTGCCCAAGGAGTAGCTTTAAGGCCCAACAATTTTCATAACTTCAGAATACGTGGTTAAAAAGTTATTGCATGATATGTCATTCTCATTGGTCGGGGGGCAGCCTAGGTAGCTGAAAAAACTTCTTAAAAAATCATTTTTTTTGAAAACAAAATTTTGAAATTGGTTCTTTAGATTTATATATACGGGGAAAGCTTTGAATCATTCCACTTTGATTAATGAGATGAAAGTTATGAAGAGTTTTAGTTTGAGGGTAGTCATGGAATCTCTTCATTTAATTCAATTTTCAATATTTTTGAAAAAAAATAAAAACATTGGGTGTAGATTGTTTTTTACAACATTACAACCGTTGGGATTGGCATTTTTCAATTCCATATTTCAATTCTAAACAATTTAGTGTTTTGAACGTTCTCTACTTCTTTCTACTTACTATTTTTTTCCTATATGTTTTACAATTTCAAATGATCTGAAATTTTTTAAGCATGTAGAAAACTTGCCTTTGAGAATGAATCCAAAGGGTAACCACCATTTTGGACATTTTTCATACAAATGTGACCTTGTGAAGTGCAGCTGCCCGAATTTTCGCAAGACAAAAAAAGTTTTTTTGTCAATTCAAACGCTATTATCTTGCAATCCACACGGTAGAAATTTCTGAATTGTTTTCCACAACTTCTTAAACTAGTTTAAAAACAAGATCATACGGTAACATTTTTCCAATTTTTTTTTAATTCTAAAATTTGGTACTTATATTAGAAATAGCAGTTTTGGAGCGGTTTTGATGAAAACATAGTCTTTCCCCCAAATGCAATCAGCTCTCAAAAAAGGTTGCTTCAAAAGGTAGCCTTACTTATTACCATACTTGAACACTTTTGTCTGTTGAAACCAGAAGTTGCACGTCAATTGTCAATAAGTTTGTCAATACTGAAGTTTGTCGGAACATGAGTAAGTCTTGCGAGTTGCGACTGAAACTGAAGGCCGATGGGACTGCTCGTCCCGCAGAGGTCACATAGAGTCATGGAGTCATTTCACTGCAAGTTTTCAAGTTCTGTTTGACCAGCCAGGGTGCTTACGTTGAACATTTTCATTATGAAAAAAAAGCTCAAGTTGATGTTTAACCCCTAAAGGAAAGGACCAACATGCATTTTTTTGGCCGTACTGAAATTTTGGGCAGGTACCTGTGCCTCGAGATTTTCATGTTTTGGGTTGAAATTTTAATAGGAGGTGGGGACGAGGAATATCTTTCATATGCACTAAGTTTCATGACATTTGGAAATGTGAGTCAAAAGTTATGGCCTAGTATGTTACTTTTTTTCCCAGCCGGGCAATTTGGGTAGATAAGGAAAAAACACTTTTTTCATAAACAAAAATTTGAAACTGGTTTTCTAGAGTTATATATATGTGGAAAGCTTTTAATCATTCCATTTTGACCAATGAGTCAAAGATTACGAGGAGTTTTAGTTTGTGGGCAATTATGGATTCTCTACTTTAAAATAAACCTTGAAGTCCTTTATCTTATTCAATTTTCAATATTTAAAAATAAAATAAAATCAATAGGATGTAGATTTGTTTATTACAACATTGAAACCATTGGGACTGACATTTATCAATTCTTAACAATTTTGTATTTTGAATCATTATCTACTTCTTTCTACTTATTGTTTTTTTCTATATATTGTACAATTCCAAATGATGTGTATATAAGCGTATAGCCAACTTGTCTAGGAACAAAGAAGCACCACCATTTTGGACATTTTTTCACAAAAAAGTGAGCTTGTGAAGTGTAGCTGCCCTGTTTTTTGCAAGGCCCAAAAAATGATTTCAGTGAATTTGAATGCTTGTATTTTGCAATCCACGCAGTGGAAATTCTGAAGTTTTTACAGCATGCTACAATATCTTACGGTTACATGTGTCAAAAAAAGTTTTTTTTCAATTTTTTTGTACTTGTACTAATAATGGCACTTCTAGAATGTTTTTGGTGAAAACATAGTCAAGGAAATGAAGGGGTTAAGAGTAACTCCACCGCTCTCCAAATAAAAGTGCTGAAATTATTAAAACTCATAATTACCATCGTTGGAAAGTGAAAATTTTAAGCCATTTTCAAGGTGTTTTGGATTACAATTTTCTAAGTTACAAAGAGTCAAAACTCGACGTACGAAGAGTCATTTTTAGGTAAAATTAACCATAGGATCTTGTAGAAAGACAAGTCCTTATCATCTCTACAAAGTTTTGTTTCTATTCAAGTCATAGATTGGAAGATTATAAGTGTAGGATACTTCAAGGAAATCGATGTTTTGCCGTAACTGTAATTGTGCTTTGATTGGCTCTAAAGGTTGCATAATATTTTAGAAAGTTACCTATGCTCATTCTCAAGGTAACTAAATTCCTCAAGCATGGAAACAAGTCTTGTATTTTTAGGACCATAAATGAGTGAAAAGATATGCCTATTGTAAAGGCCACTTTATCATTAAATTTAAAAAACTATTCCAGATAAATGGAAGATTTGTCACAAATCTAAAGCCACAATTCAAGATCAAAGATGGTAGACTGAAAGAATATAAGAAAAAAATTTGAAAAAAATTTGAAATTGGAGCACAAGATGTATATTCTAGAGGTTGTTCACAAGATGCACGGGCCAAGAAGAGGTAAAAAACACATGACTCCACCTAATTGGCCAAAGTTCCCTATCCGATGACTCTTTATCTTTACCCTGACTACCTATGCTTTGGAAATGTTTATAAATTCAGTAGTGAATCTTCTTCTAAATTTGAATACACCACTTCATAGCTAACTTTATTTTCTTGAAAATGAGCCCAAGAACAAGTAACTTTTTACATTCCTAAGTCCCAAAATGGCCATTCTAAAAACAAATCCTCAAGGTTCCTTTGAGGGAACTCTTGGGACTTTAGAACTTCCATGAAATAATGTGCAATCTTTGGATGTGATAACAGTAGAGCATTTTTTGGGTGTGAAAATGACAACTTGAGTGACTTAGTGGCCACAATAAGATCATGTACTTTTTGAATACAAACTCATCAAAGAATTTGGTCATTTGAAGACTTTTGCATTATGACCATTTAGGAATATAGTGGCCATTTTAGGTCGTTAAGAGGAACATTATAAATGCAATTCAACTGGGTTTGGAGTGACATAGTGACACTTGTGGGCTTTATAGCAAAGTACCTCAAAAATTTCAAAAACAATTATATACTTTGTTAGACAAATATGATTCTATTCTCTATTTTATTATTTGTTATTTTTCCGCTTCTTGATACTTCTTCAAATCTCCAAGGAATCAAATAAAAAATTGTGGATACAATAGACTAACTTACTTCAATAATTTGGTTACTACACTTCAAAAATACTTATATTTTTGAAATTTGGACTAAGGCAACACGTTTTAGATAAATTTGGACTAAGACAACCTAATTATAATCCCTTTCTAAAACCAACCTACATATTTTTGCCTAAAATATGTTGCCTCTTTTCATGAAAGTCTACATTCACTTTTTTTATACCTAATTATTTTAAATACTTTGAAGATTCAAATTCTATTCCCACGTTGTCCAAAAAATGTACATGAAGAGAATCTCAAATGCTCTTTTGACTTATGACAAAAATTTGCACTATTATTGGAATATGCTATTAATAACATTGCTCAATTGCTTATTTAGACATACTTATTCTAAAGTGGGCACTCCCAAATGCACTAGTGATCCTAAATTGCCATCTTCACTCTACGTACATCTCCAAAATCAATTATATACCTATATGGAAGAAAATATTTTGGAACCAAACTATGACCTTTCTTATCTTTTGAATACGTTCTTCAAGTGAGTTGGAACCCTCTTTCAAGTGCCAATAAGAAAATATGAAAATTTGACCAATTTAATAATACTAAATAGACACAAAAGCAAAAAGTGGTGGTTTGGGGGGTACCACCTTAGGTGCAAGCAACCCCTCTCAAGTGATAATTTATTAGGAGTAAGTATCAGAGTTAATTGCAAGGTTTTCCCGTGTTGTACCTAGGGTGTCTAAGGAAGGCTTAACTAAGAGTAGTACAAAAGAAACACAACACCAAATTCCATTAGACCCAAATTTTAGTGTTTCAAGAAGTTTCATCACATGGTTTTCTCAAACTCCGGCTCTTGGTCCCTCATTTCACACACTTTTACAACTAACTCTAAACTAGTCTACTTTAACCCCTAAAGGACCAGGGGGGTTTCCATGGAGACATTCCCAAAACTGTGACTTTTGGGTATGTGATTCAAAGAAGAAAATAAAAACTTTTTTTTTGAACTTCAACTGTACAAAGATAAAGCAAAGTATTTTATCAAAGTGTAGAAAAAATTTCAGCCCTTTTCATCGCGCAAATTAAAAGATTATAGCATTTGAAGTGAGAAAAAACCTTTTTTTCAATCCTGCGAAATAGGTCAATAGACTTCGGGCTCATTTGGAGTAAAAATTTTGTTCTACACAAACATGAGATTTTTGACCATTCATAAGTGTATGATATTAGGTTCACTCACAAAAAAATTTAGAAGAAAACATAGAGTCTAGCTTATCTAAATCACCCTGCAATGCGAGGAGGTTTAATGAATTGGCAATACACTAGTCATTTTTTTGTGCAATGAGGAAATAATTTATTTGAAATCCAAACGGTGAAAAATTAGAGACTAACATTTGGAATATTTGGAAAAAATTTCAAGAATTATTTTGACTTCACTAATTGCAAGATAATAGGGTTTGAAGTTAGAAGAAAATGTTTTTTCTTGAAACTACCCCAACATAGCTAACAAAGTTTGACCCCACGTAGAATGTGATTGGACAACTAAAATTTATATATTTTTTGGACAATTGTATGCCATATTTTATTAGTTACATACATGCCAAATTTCAAAACTTGATGATCTTTTTTGCAAAAGATTCTCCAAAGATTTCCAAATTGCCCAAGTTGCCCAAGAAGTTCAGGGCAACATAACTTTTGATTTGGGCACTCGATCGGAATAAAAATTAGTTTTTCACGAAGGAAGTATATGTTTACACATTGTGTCCAAATTTCATGAACATCCAACCCAAAATGACTTTGTAGGAACCTACCCGAGATTTCTTGCGTACGTTGAACGGACACTTGGTCCTTTAGGGGTTAAAAACAATCATGACACAAAGGTACACTCTACTTTCTTCAATGTAGTAACAATGTACATTTCAAGAGGTTGAACTTCAATAATTTGCAACTAATTCTGCAAAGGGTACGAATTGGGTTAGATGCCAATTCCATTTTTCTTCGTACTAAAACTTACTGAAAAATGTCATTTTTTTTTTTGACACAACTAAAGACTGATAAATGTTGGTAAGGAGTTTTAGCTTCCCCCCAGATGGTCGCTTACTCGCTTTAAGAGCATAATTGTCCACCTTATTGTGCTGTTGTCCCACTGCGGCCTTGCATTCAAGAGACGGAGTTTCTGAAACTTGTGCAGACAAATGCACATGCTCTTGAGGGAATAAGATCTCTGAACCGCAGTGCTGCTGTCAAGCCTCCAATATCTCATTGGGTAGAAGCTCCCATAAAAACCCTGACTACCCTCCCCCAAGTTTAATCCTTACTGGCAGACCTTCAAATCCTTGAACCCCCTAACGTCCCAAGGCCTCTTTTCCATCAAAAACTGCCATTTTTAAAGCAAAGGGCAATTTTTTATTTTTTTTAAAAGTATTTTATTGCATATTTAAACCATAGGATCTTGTATTAGACTAGTGTAAGAATGTGTGGAAGAAATTTCACAAACTTTTGACTGTGTAGATTGCAAGATATATATGCATTCAATATTTGTTAAAAGATTGTTAAGTAGAAGTAGGTTCAAGATTGAAGGAAAATCTAAATTGTTAATGGCTCTAAGATGGAATTGAAATACACTAATATCAACGGTGAGATTGTTCTAGCAAAAGATCTTAACCTTGTGAAACTTCTTTTTTTGAAAAATTGTTAAAATTGAGGCCAGAAATGAATCATGTTAAGTTATTTTTTCAACAAGATGCTCTAATTGCCCCCAAAACAAGATTGTCCATAACTTTCTCATAACAAATCCAAATGGAATAAATCAAAGTTTACCATGTACAAAAAGATATAGTCTATACAATAAAATAAGGTAAAAAATTTACTTTAATTAAAATTTTTTTTTTTGCCCACTGCACTAAAAGAAGGCCTTTTGTGCCATAAAATTTGCTCCCAAGCTTCGATTGAAATAAAAATTATATTTTTGAAAAGATAACGTGTTTTTCTATTTTTACCAAAAAATTCATAAAATCATGACACATGCTGAGACCATAGGGTCTTACCCAAAATCCATTTTGCCCCTTGAGGAGACAATGGAACTTTAGGGATTTAGAGCCAAAATTGAATTTTGGGAGGTGGAACTTCCTGAAATTAATTATTCGGTAATTTTTTTGTAAAAGATAAATGGAATTGTCTTCTACCTTCAATCGCTTCATTTTTTCAGCTCTATAGAATTAGTTATGAATTTTTGAAGTTGAAATGCAGGGCCACTAAAAGCGTCCACCTCTTGAAATGTAGATTATTTGTGCATTGCTAGTACAATGAAAAACAACAAGTACGAACAATGTGCATTTGAAAAGGTGGGCAATTTTAGAGCTTGAGCGCTTTATGGACCTCCTACCTTATTGTATAAATTTTATGCTAAAACAATTAGGCCTACAAAATTGAATTTTCTAAGCATCGATGTTTTACATTCTGTATGCTCTAATTGGCCACCATATTGTAAGTGTCCATTACCATCCTACTTAACCCTTGAAGAATGGAGGGTGTTTTTGTAAAGAAAAATTGTCAATTTTGGGTGTATGGTCCAAAATTGAAAATTAAAACATTTTTTTGAATTCTAAACATATAAAAGTGTATTATACCATTATGTCAATGTGTTGAAATTTTTTTGAAGCCATTTGATTGCGTGGATTGCAAGATTGTACAAGATTATTTGAAGTTTGAAAAAAATTAAAAAATGACTCTACCGGAGAGGGACAATGGACTTTGAGCCCTCCTAGATTAAAATTTATACTCTCTACATAAAAATGAGGATTTACATCAATTATTAGATTATCATGTTATATATATTCATGCAAAATTTTAGAAGCAAATTAGGGATTTACCTTACTCTAAATCACCCTACAATATGAGGAGGTCAAGAAATCCAACAATACAATAGCCATTTTTTGATGATTTCCCATGCATTTATTAAAAATCAAAATGGTGACATCATAGAACCAAACATTTATAATGTGTAGAACTTTTTTCAAAATATTTTATTACAAGAACTGTAAAATTATTGTGTTCGAAGTTTTTTTTAATTTTTTTTTTTTTCAAAATGCCCAATATAGTTAACAAAGTTTGACTCCTCTTTGAATATGATTTTTGAAATAAAATTGTATAATATATCATATTGATTACATACATGCCAAATTCAACCAAAAATTTATAAACTACTTGAATTGCCTATTTTTGGGGGTGGTATCATAACTCTTCACCCGTACATCCAATTGTAATTTTTCTTCTTGCACAGATGGTTACAATGATTTTTTTTTCTTGGCAATTTGGTGCAAAATTGCACCAAATTTTTTGACCTAGCACCAAGCCTATAGGAAATATTTAGTAAAATTTTGGATGAAATCGCCAAAAAACTTCAAGTTCAAGAAAAACCTTGGATGAAATCGCCAAAAAACTTCAAGTTCAAGAAAAACCTTGGATGAAATTGCCACATCATGAATGAAAATAGAATTATAGATATGTAGTATCACATTTTCTATCTAGTACGTGGATGAATGTTGAAACTTGGAGCACCACATTAACATTTAATATCGCCACTTCGCCACTTCATAGAAAATGAAAAAAAAAACACTGGATGGTTAGTGTAGGCACTTTGCATCAAAATATAAACAATGTCCATTCAAAATTGATTTTGTAAAACACTACTTGACTTTTCATTTGTCTATTCAATGGACAATTGTCCTTCATGGATTAAGCAATTTGACAAATTATAGTAGAAAATCAATACATATAAAAATACTTTCAGTCTATTGAATATCATTAATTTAAAAAAATTAAGTTATAAGTTTATGAATTTCTATAAATATAATGTGAAAATTTGAAATTCAACCTCATGATGAACCATGTATTGTTGTTTTTTACATTTGGACTAGTTATATCTACATATCTTTAAAATGTTTTATTATTAGGGTTGGTTTGAGTCATTTTTCACTTAGTTTTCTATTTTGCATGTGAAATCACATTTTTTTATAAGTCATAAATAATAAGCTTTTTCTTTTCTTTCAGTCAACCTCAACTCAATTTACTTCATCAACACACACATTAAACATCCATGAACTCAAATCAACCACCCGGACAATATCATTCTTAGCTGAATAACTCAACTACCACACTCCTATATATTCCCTCTTATGATTAAAAAGTTTATGCCCACAATATTAGAGAAGGAAATAAAAAAGCAAATAACTTTGCTAATTCATGAAATTTAAAAAAGTACAATTTTCCTCAACATGACCACAAACATGACCATAAAATTCTCTACTACCTCCTCAAAGACAATTGGACCTCCCTACAGCATATTCCATATAAAGATCAAATTTGCTTTTTAGATACCTACATCTTCAAACCAAAAATTCCATCAAATGCATTATTTGCAGAAAAAATTTTATTCGTAAAAATGGGCATATATTCCAAACATCAATAATTCTTTATCTAATAAAAACTAGATTAACTCCTCTCTTTCAAATGCCCAAATCACACATCTCTCCAATTTCAGTATTGACAATACATGGGGTTAAGCCTAAAACACCTATTCTAGCCAATATAATATCCATCCCTCTTATGCACAATCTACAGTTTATAACAAACACACATAGTGTAGAATTCATAGTTGGTTTCAATTTTTGTTTTTGTTTTTGTTTTTAATGGTGTTTGTATCTCATTTTGCCAAATTGATTGTTAGTTTTGTGTCCAATTTGGTAGTTTTGGGTGTTATTTGACCAATTTGGAGGTAGTTTCTATTGTGGAGTTGTAAGTTAGATGGAATGTTGAGTGGGCTTAGGTAATAGGGATGCTAATTAGAAGTCACATTGTCTAGTTGAAGCTTGGGTGTCACGTAGTGAAGCTTGCATGAAGTAGTTCCAATTTGGCAGTTTGTTGTGCGGTTAGGTCGTCTCCCAATTGCCTAGTAACCGCTAGGGGGGGGGGGTGTCCTATTAGGATGGTGTTTGCTATTTGGTTGTCACCCACTTGGAGAGAATCAAGTGCGCGTCCCAACCCCAAGTTAAGCTGTGTATTTTATTTTATTTGTGAAATTTTGTAATTGGAGATTTAAGTAAATGTGATGAGAGTTTGAATATTAGTGATGGAAGAATTATGAGTTAGTGCTGATGATTGGGATGGAAAGTTTGAGATTACAAGTTGTTTAAGATGTTAAGATGTTGTAAGATGCTGAGATAGTTGAAGAGCAAAATTGAGAAATTGTTAATTGGTGATGTGTTCACCAATTTGATTTAATGCGATAAAAATTACATGCCTAAGTGATTGTGTGAGTATTTATGTGATTGGTGTATTTGATTGAAGTGTAGAAGTATAATTTGTGAGCCTAATTGGAAGTTATGCATGTGTCTATGCTTGCTCAATGAGAGTCCAAGTCTATGGTGTGAGTTGGTTGTGTGAGTCTTAGTATGATGAATAAGTGCAAATTGATTCTAGTATATGAGTGCAATGTCATTACAATAATGGTTTTGGCTATCAATGAAATTCAAAGCTGAATTGTTGAATTTAAATCAAGATTTTTTTATTTTAGATATAAAACCTATTAGCATAGATTTCCTACTTGACTGTCTCCTTTGGAACAAACTTATTATACTAAAAGGATAATTTCCAAATAGGTCATTATTTTCCTTCAACACACAAATACCTTTTCCTATGTTGCATCCATCCAAATATCAAAGTCCTTTGCATACGATGACACAACCAAATAGTACATGAACTTTTAAAAATGATACTATTATATACAAACTCCAAATGTTTTGTACTCAAGAATGGAAAAAATTTCAAAGACCCTCCAAAAGTACATTGCCCACCATAGTTAATTCCTTGTCAATGTCCTAATTCTATGATTATACATGTGATGCCCGCTTATGCCTTGATATGCTTTGCCACTAAACAACACCTTTCAAAATGATTACCCAACTAGTTATCCCATCACTACAACACTAAATTCAAATCATGGAATTCACATATTGTTATGACAAATTCTCCCTCTACTTAGTGGCACATCAGATCAATAAATATCATTTATTCATTATCAATACTTTAAACCTACGGTGGAATACACAACCACTAATGATAATTATTGCAAGTCCTCGTGGCTGGACTCATATGCCATCCGTTTAATCACTTCACCAATATTTTAAAATCCCTATTTTGGATACAAATATCACACTTTCTAACATTCATAACATTGTCGTTAAATACACCACTTAATACTATAAACAAACAAAAATTGGAAACAATCAAACACTTTTCAACATACATGAATTACTATTAAAAAAATAGTACTCTTTACACCACCTCTAACTTGATCCTACGCTCATTGCACCAATTTTTATCCAACTCTCAACCTATTCCCCCTCCTTTTTCAAATTAAATTAGATTGTACATAGTCTCCTTTCCTACAAAGATGCGTAGTATAAGTGTATTTGTACTGGCTTTTCCAAGCCCAATGTGGGACCTTAAATTAACAAAATCTTCATTTATGAAAACTACTTAGAGTGGTTCAAGTTATTTGTATTTAAGCTCTTTATATTGAAGATTAGATTATTATTATTATTTTTTAATCAACTTCTTTAAGGAGTGCTTTACACTACATCCCAAGTCCCTTTGAATTCTCAATATCTAATTTATCCATAGTATAAAATTGGAACTTTAGGCCTCGTGCTATGTTTGAAGGCCGAAGTCATGCAATGTTCCAAATCACCTACTTGGCAACACTTTAATGAAGTTTTAAAGTCAAAGAAGGGGGCTTGGAGGTTGAATTGGATCTAGCCAAAGTAGAAACCCAACTCAACCTCCAAGTCCTAATTATTTTTTAAATATAAAATGAAGGGATAAATACCATAGAAAACATCCTAGTATGTTGAATTTTTTTCCAAATTTGTCTAGTGCAAATTTAATGCCCCCCCAAATAGATTTTTGACTTTTTGACTAATTTGGAGGCATTTAATTGCTAAATTATATTACACAACAACCAATTTAGTACTTAAAGTTGGAACTTTTGTCTTCACACTATGAGTCCCAAGTTCCACATTTAAAAAAATTTATTCACCTTCTATAACCCAAGAAAATTGGAATATAGCCTTGGCCTAGAACTTAGGAAGTTGGGACTTGGAACATGGTATGTAAAGGCCCTAATATTGTGTTTTCTATCTTCTCATAGTAGCTTAGGAAAAAAACATGTCTCTAATTTGAAATCCACTCTTACTATTATCTCTTTAATATTACAATGAGTTACATTCAACTATCATACTTTTAAGTATAAGGACTCTAGACTGTTCATATATCTCCTTTTACAGCCTTAATTATTGCATGTATGTATCCCTAAATTCCCAAGGCACTATATTTTGGTGTTGACTAAACTTTGAAGTTATATGAATTCCTATCAAAGTATTCATTTTGGGTGTATTTTTTAGTCGAATACCCTTTAAAGTCTATTTTAACCCCTAAAAGACCAAGCTGCATTTTTTAGTAAAATAAATATTTTGGGCAGGTACGTGTGACTAGAGATTTATATATTTTTGGCTCAAACTTTAATAGAAGGTGTGGACGAGGAATATTGTTCATGTACACTAAATTTCAGGACATTAGAAAATATGAGTCAAAAGTTATGGCCTAATATGTAGTTTGTTTATTAACTCAGGTACTCTAGTCAAATCTTAAAAATCACTTTTTGCAGAACAATAATTTGAAATTGATTTTTTACAATTATATATACACCTTTTTACTTACTATCTTTTTCCTACATATTATACAATTTCAAATGATCTAAAAATTTTCAAGCATGTAGCCAACTTGCCTTGAAAAAGTAATCAAAAGAAGCATCACCATTTTGTACATTTTTTCACACAATTGTGACCTTGTAAAGCGTAGCTGCCCAATTTTTTACAGGGTCAAAAAAAGGATTTTTATCACTTCAAATGCTAATATCTTGCAATCTACAAAGTGGAAATTTCTGAATTTTTTTCTAACATCTTCTCAATCTAGTGTACTACAAGATCCTACGGTTACATGTATCAAAAATTTGGTACTTGTACTAGAAATGACAGTTTTTGAGCATTTTGGGTGATAATAGAGTCATGGAACTTTTGGAGTTAAGCATCAAAATATTTATATTGGAAAAAACTGTTCATGATTTTTTGTTAAAGATTTAGTGCAAGGATGTCCATTGACATTCTTGATTTTTTAGTATTAGAGGCTCATAGAGATGAGCCTGAAATTCACTAGACCTTGAAGAAAAATTCACCTTAGAATTTGTTTACAAACATTGTAAAGTAGATTTTGAAAAGCTGTAAATTGATTGTGGTTGAGGGTTGCTATTATGTAAGCTTAGACTTGTGAGCGCATAAGCCTTAAAAACTATACACCTATGTTACAGGCGTTTATATTATAAAAGTTTATGATATAAATACATCAATGGTTGTAAAATATATATATATATATATATATATATATATATATATATATATATATATATATATATATATATATATATATATATATATACTTTCAAGGCTCACATGCTCACACACTAGCATCATTGAATTATAGTTTTGGATGTTATGTCCTTCAATCTCATATTTTTCATGCCTCCCTTATATTAGATTTGACGTGTAAAAATTGGATTGAAAGACATCAAATCACTTTTGTAGTTTTAACACCCTCTTAATCAAACATTACAATCTTTCAATCTATAATATTATCTTTTGATTTTTTAATCTTTTGACATTATTGTGTTTTATTTTGATGTGATCCATGATACATCTAATTTGAATTCATACGGTTATTTTTTTTTTAAATTGATAAAAACAAATCAGAACTTGATCTTTTAATTTAGTTTTGAGCAAACTCCCATAAGCTCAATACAGGCCTAGGGCATTCAAGTGTTAAGTGCCTAATTTATAATATTAAACAAGAATTAATATCATATCTTTAGCAATGATGTCATCAACTACAAGGAATTAAAGGGTAGGTGGGTGGGTGGGGTAAAACAAATGAAATAAAATTTTATTGCAAAGGAAACAGAAGGTTTCTTCAATTGTCACGATTGCAATTAGCAATTCATAGTGTTGAGAGGAAGAAAACATAATTATATTTTCAATTGGTTAGTTATTCCTCATAGGTGGGTATATCTCCAATCCCAAGACAGTTACGTGCATAATAAATCAACTAGGATCAACATAGTTGTTTATTTTCTACGATACAACCTACAAGAAGGCCAACTAAGTGACGTAATCCTTCCAAAATTCACACCGCCATTCATTCCTTTCTTGGCCTTGTGGTCCATTCAATGTGCATTTTATATCCAATTTCCCAAGGTAGTGCACCTTGCGATTATCTTAGTGATTATAACACGTCCCTTCACAAATACATTCATCACACATAAAATTATTTTTTAGATATCATTCCAAATACCGTGATATCCTCTTCCTCCTCGTCCTTCGAGTGATCATTATTTTTCTCATAGGTGAACTGCAGTGATTGCATCCATTCCAAAACAACCCGGAGGTGATATTTTCCACCAAAAATATTCCAATCTTTTGTTCCGCCTTCCGCAAACGAATCAACCAATATGCCAACGAATCAAATCCCGGGTTCCTAGGCTGGCGGGTAGCCGCTATCATCACCTCCCGAAGCAAAACAAACCTCAGACTGGGATATTGAGTATTGGGCCAAACAATTTTCCACGGTTCCCAAAAGCAGAATAATGCGCTGAGAGCGAGCGCAAGCCATGGGGAAGAAATGTACGTTAACTTAAACATGGGCCATCGGGCATGCATCTCTCGGCTCCTGGCGACACCTCAAAATTTGTTTGATATTTTTTTTTCTCTCTCTCTCGCACGGCGAGGGCGAGGCCATGATATTTATTTTTTGGGGTGCAAGATGTCAAGATGTGATGGCAGACTTCCCAGGCGTTGGAAGACTGTGTCCGCCGGCAAACGACTTTGCAAGAAACAAGGCAAATGGCCAATGGACTTTGACATTTGGGCAAGGGAAATAATATTATGATTATTATTATTGTTATTGTTATTTGAGTTGTGAGGAGGTTGCAGTTACCTTACCCAACACACCACGCCCCGGGAGGAGGACATGTGGAGGCCTGGAGGGGAGCCCCGGTCCACACCAATTGGAACTCTCCCCATCAGTCTGGCTGCTGCTTAGGTGCTCCCACGTCGTTACGGCAGCCCCCTTGTTTTTAGAGAGCATCTCCACTGTTCCAACTAGGAACCCGGCCCTCGCCCGGTTTATGGTGGGCCCCACCTTCCTAGAATCTTGGTAAGGGAGAATTGAACCCTACATTGCCTCCCAACCAAGGGTAATTTCGAAAAATTGCCCCCTATTTTGTGGGCCGGGGTGGATTGACCCCTGTATTGCCCCGTGTTTTACTTCTGCACAGAACACTGGGAATTTTTTATTTGCTGTAGATGACAAAAAATTTGAATTTTGAATTTCATATTTGCAATCAGAGGCCCTAAATTAACTAGGAGGTGTGGAGAAATAAAAAAAATTTAAGCGGCACAAAATAGCCAAGGCAATTTTTACATTTTTTTCTTTGGCGGGGTAATACAGTGGTCAAGCCTCCTTGGCCCCTCTTTTGTGCCACGTTTACTGATAATTTTTCACCTCTCTTACGTAATTTGAGGCCTCCTGATTTCAAATATGAACTCAGAATTTCAAAATGTTATTGCATGTTGCAAATAAAAGATTCCAATGATTTTCCTATGGGACAATGAGGGGGTCAATTCATCATGGCCTTAAAAATCTCCTTGACCACAGATACATCAAAGGGAAAAAAAAAAAGCCTGGACTTTGTAAAATGAGCCTTTTATCAGCCTTCTTCATGATGAACCCTCTGTCCCAAGAAAAAACCAAAGACCGATTTCTACAAAATGAGCCCTCTTTCAACTCTCGATCGTGACGGACCTTCCCATCTCTTCATTGAGTTTGGATCGTTTGCTTTTTTGTAACATTTTCTGAAATGTTTGACAATTGTAGGAAACTCTCACCAATGAAATTACAAAGTTGGAGAGTACATCCGGTAATAGTGTTGAGTATCACAAAGATACAGAGAGGAGGGGTGGGGACTTAGTTTGTTGTTGGAGCCTGGGAGGACAGTTGAGTCCACCAAAAGCCACTTGGTAAGGCAATTTTATCTTGAAAAGGTTGGAGATGTTCTTATACCCGCAAAATTAGGTGCCCTGATAGGTTGTATGATTTTTCAATCTCAAAAAAAAATGAGAGAGAAAAAACAAAATCTAATACTTCACTTTGGATGCCCCAAAACATCCAAATATTCATTTTGGATTTAAAAAAGCCTTAGGGATTAAGCCTTTGATTCCACATAGGTTGATCGAGATCCAAAGATTCAACTATTGAAGCTATATTAAGTAACATGAAAATAGAATCTCGTTATACTTCAAAAATAACATCCCTAGTCAATTCTATAGCTTGGCCATGTTTCAAGAAGAATTGACAATTAGTTCAAAGTTAGCTAGTGGAATTGGAATAATAATTGGTTGTAGTTTGAAAACATAGGCAAAAAATCAGTGAAAAAATCTATAAATTTTTTAATTTGAATTAAAAAATAGGAAAATTAACCAAACATGGCACTTGAAAAAACTAATTCAATATGGGAATTGGAGGAAATTAGCTAGTAATACTAAAAAAACTTCCCCAAGGCATTAAGCTCGGCATGTCATTTTTCATAAAAACAAGGTTCTACTTCTACATTCCCTAATCCAATATTCACCCCTAAAGTCCCATTGGTCCTACAAGGGCCAAAATGCGACTTCGGGTAGGCTCATACGGTCTCAATATTCATCATAATTTACTATAATTTTTAAAGCTAGAAAAACACATAAGCTTCTTGGGAATATAATTTTTTTATTTCATTCGGTGACCAAAAGCAAAAGTTATTGCACAAAAAGCCAAAAACAGAGGTCAGAGGACAACCCAAAATAAATCACAAAAAGTCAAAATCACAAAATAATTGATATTTTTTTTCCTAATACATTATATTTTTGTCTACATATAAAACTTTGAATCATTCTATTTGGACTAGTGATGAGAAATTTATGGACAATCTTGTTTTTTGGGCAAATCTAAGGATGTTCTTAGAAAAAACTTTTTGTCCAACTTTGAATGCTAATATCTTCCAATTCATGCGGTCAAATTTGATGAAATTTTTACAACATGATATCAAACAATTGAATTACAAGATTTTTTGGTTAGATTATGAAAACAATGTGTGTGTTTTGCTTTCTTGGGTGAATGCAGCAGAAATGGCAGCTTTGAGTGTTTTTTTGACCGAAAAAATGGCCTCGGGACTTTACGGGTTAACCATTACAAATAGATAACAAACTTTTATTTTTACCGCCAGTCAGTTTCACCAAAGGCTCCCTACTCATCAATACTTCCACCCACCCTACAACATGCACGTCATCTCCATTCTAATTTTTTTTAGTCATGCGCTTAAAAATACTACAGAATATGTATAAAAATTGGCTTTCTCGGGTTTTGTTTTCATGGGGTATTTTTGTTTTTTGCTTCTATAAAGATTCTTTTTTGTACGTAGTATTTGTTTTTTGGATCTACATGAAGGGGGAGATAACTTACTGGCTAGCACGGACTGAGAGGTTCAGTTGATTTTGCAATGAGTAAAAGCGAAGGGATAACTTTTTCCTTTTAATAAATTTTACCCGCCTTGACTTCCATAAGAAGCAAGGGCAGATAGGCCAGGTGGCGTCAGCCCACCAGCGGAGCGTAGGCCGGCGAGAGGGGGCTGGTCATGGCGGCTGGAAAAGAGGAGGCATTGGGAACGGTCGATTTCAGTTCCCGTGTGGGATCAGCTCAGCTCAGTTCCGCTCCGCTGGCTGGGCCTGGGGGAACTTCGGAAGGGGAACAGTGCGGCAGACAAAGTACTTACGCTTACTACTGGATGAATAGTTTAATATAATTATTACTACTAGTATTGCGCAGACGGTGACATACATCCATCCGTCCTGGAGCCGCCACAGGGAACCAGCGTTGGTCCCCTCGTTGGCAGGACCGTACGGCGGACTCTCGCCCCACAATTCAGTAAGTTACTATTGGAGAGGAGGCCTAGGGGGGAGCCTAGAGGGGGACCTTCATGCGGTGGGTTTCACCAAGACTTGAGGAAGGGACCACCTCGAAGTTATTGGGACTTGGAAGCTCCATTTTCTGGGATATGATCATGGGAAGTGGGGATGAACGGAAGAAAAAAACAAAAAAAATAAAAAAAATAAAAAACAAAATATATGAGAAAGGTCTTGATGGAAGTGCATTTGCATTGTTGCATTTTGTATGAATCAACTTTGGGAAGGAAAGTGAATGGACGGATGTGCCGTGAAGGAACTCCCATTGAATAAATGTCCAAGGTTGTTAGCATGGGTGCTTAGAATCTCGAGCCTGGGAGCTTAGAATCTTGAGCCCATAAGTCTAGGAACTTAGGCAATTACGTTATAAGCACCCCTTCTATGGTTACAAAGTACCTATGTTACAGACACCTTCAATGACTATAGGGTTCCTATTTTTTACCTGGACTTAAGGTTCGTAGGTGCGCATTTCTAGGCTCACATGTTGGCGTTGTTGTAGGAATGCCTACGGGAAAGGGCCTTGGAATGATCAACTTCAAAGATGATTAATCCCTAAAAGACCATTGGACTTTTGAGGATAAATTGGATTTGGGGCATGTACCTACAATCTCAAATTTTGTCATAATTTTTTGAAACTTTTTTTGAAGATAGAGAAATTGATTATCTTCGTGGGAATAGTTTTTTTTTCAATCGGTGCATAGGAACAAAAGTTATGCCTAGATAATTCAAAATAGAGGAGACCTTACAACCAAAAAAAGATTTCAAAAATTTGAATTAGTTGTTTTTTTCTTATAGATTATATTTTTGTCTACATGAAAAGCTTTGATTCATTGCATTTGGATAAGTGATGTGAAAGTTATGGATAATCTTGTTTTTTGGAAAATCTAAACATCTTAATGAAAAAATAGCTTGTAGGATTCATTTCTAAATGCAACTTCTGCAATTTTTCAGAGAAAAAAGTTCCACATGGTTTGATTTTCTTGCTACAACAATCCTACCATTGGAATTAGTTCATTTTAATTCCATCTTGGAAATACTAATAATTAAGATTCTTTTTCTATCTCGTACCTACTTTTACTTAATAATTTTTTTAAAGAATGAAAATTAAATTTTTTTTGAGTTTTTTTTCCTAAGCTCTCAACTTAATTACCCACCATAAGGATTTAAACCTCAAAACTTTGTAGTGCAAGAAATTAAAGTTAAGAAGGTCCAAAGTCAAATAATTTAATCCCACAATGTACCCCAAAACTTGTTTTCTTCACTTTAAATGCATATATCTTGTAATCTGTACTATCAAAGAATTTGAAATTTATTCCCCATATTTTTATACTAGTTAGGTGCAAGATTCTACATTTAGAAGTGAAAAAAATAATAATTTTCAATGTTTTTACTCTTTATAATAGAAATGGCAATTTTGAATGTTTTTTGGGCAAAAAAGAGGGCTTTAATCCTTTAAAAGTTAATAAAAGTGTGCATTTTAACTCTAGTAAACTTGTCCTCACAATCTCTCAATGTTAAAGTTCACCAATTATTCATATAGGATTGCAAACAAACTTGCAAGAGGTTCTAATAAGAACTAAAAGAATGTGTCACGGCGAAGGTGAATAATTCTTAGATAGTCATATTGTAGCAACAATAACAATCCGTAGATAGTCATGTCATGGAGATGTTAATGAGTCTCTAGAAAGACATATCACGGCAAAGATGAAAGTCTGTAGAGAGACATATCATAGCAAAGTTGACATCCTGTAGAGAGTCGCATCATGACAAAGTTGATATATCGCGTCAAGACTATGGTGAGAGTCCATAGAAATTAGTGTCAAGACAAAGTTGATAGTATGTAGAGAGTTGTGTCAAGACAAAGATCATTAGTCAATAGAGAATCGTGTCAACGCAAAGAGAGGCATGTCAACACAAAGGTCAACAATTACATCTTTACATCTTTGTCACGGTGTTTACAAGCATGTGGCTATTTGGAACGTCAATATAGACCTTATGCTATAAAAAGTTGTATCAAGGCAAAAGTGAAAATTCACATCCTCATAGTTGAGCTATTCACGGCATCCAAATGTGAATGAATAAAGCAGTAATCAAATGCAATAAAGACACATGTTCCGACAAAGGTGAACAGTCACAACCACATGGCTTGTGGCAAGTATCAAAAAATAAAGGAATGAAAAAGACAATGTCAACATAGACCTATTTGCATATGATGATTTGTATGTGATGATGAGATCCTAGTGATTTATATTTCACAAAGCCACTTATGAATTCAAGTGTTTAGAAATGTAACTAAATATGTAAAGAATTTGAAGATTCAAATCAAAGGGATCATTTGGAAGGCATTTGAAGATTCAAATAAAAAAAAGAACTTTAGAAGTTAAGTGAAACATTGCAAGCAAAATGGGTGGGATAATTTGATTAAACTTTTATTGAAGATTCATCACTTGAAACAATAAGATAGAGGCCTTGAAGGCTATTTGAAATAGACAATAATACTCATCATCTATTTGGATTGTGTGTTAAAGTGTGGATGCTCTAAATCTGATAGAAACTTTGTATGGTGTTGTATTAAATCCCAAAACATGGATCCACAGATCAATTATTGGATGTGAAATTAAGGCATAATAGTCTTTCAAAGTTCTACTGAACCTTCTGGAAAGAAGTCAGAAAAATAATTGATATTAGAAACTGAAAAAATATTTTATTTATGCCATGCTTGATTCCAAATAAAGGAGTAGTCATGGAGCTTAATCAAAGTTTAAAAATAGAACTAGGGATCAAAATCATCATCTAAGTGTTTGGTTTTGGACAATAAAAAATAAATTTAGAACTAAGATCAAATACATTTTAGCTTCCTAGCTTCCTATTGAGGTGCAAATATCCTTTGATTCCTTTTGGGGGTTTAAAATGATAAGGATGGGAATATTATTCTAATTTAAAGAAAAGACAATTGGAGTTTATGAAACTATGATTTGGTCATGGACATGGTCTAATTCTATGCCTTTCTTTCAACCTCCAATACTAACAAGTTTTGAAGAATGAGTTGATATGCCATTTAATTTTTATAGGTGCTCTTGGTTTATTTTTTAACCAATATAAGAATCTAAATTTTTATTTATTTTAATTTTAAGAGTGTTTATCTTTTGAAAATCTTAAAAGAATATAGGATCGAAGATGAGATCATATGAATAATTTGTTTAAGTTTTTTCTAAGATTGCAATGATAGGTTATAAAGGGAAGCTATATATTAGTGCAAGGAGGGAGCAATTTAACATGTGGCTTGTCCCTACAATTATGTAATTATAGGTATAACTATATAACCTTGTGAATTACCTAAAAATAAGACAAAGTAGAATTTCATTGATTAAACATTGTTGAATAGTTAAAGTCTTAAAAGAACAACTTAGGTGCAATATTAAAAAACGTTTTTTGAAAGCTATATACTATAATTAATAGTGACTGCATTGGTTTATTACAATTGACCCCATACAAGCCTTTGATCCTGAACTTAATCCCTAAAGAATTGAAGATTCTACTTTTTGAGAACTTGGACAAGCTCTATTGGCTTAATAATTTGGAGATTATTCATTCGGATTTTAGAATGGATGCCTCAGGAGGGGGGGGAGCACTTAGTTATACTACAATAAACCACGTGCAAACAAGTGGTTTCTAATAAACTATAATTTCAACCTAAAAGTTTGAGCGTTGTTTAATGATGACTATTGGTTTCTATTGCCAATTTTTTCAACTCAAACAAAATGTGAAATGGTTTCTAGAAGAGGTTGAAAATGAACTAAAATGGCATGTTTTTCAACTCAAATAATTATAGAAAACACATTTAGATGACCATTGAATCAATATTGAACTCAAAAGGAACTTTCAGTAGAGAGTTATTTTTAGGAATTTTTTAATTCGTTTCTTAGACAATTTTTTTTTATATAATATAGGGGTATGAAAGTTATTTTTCAGTTCTACAGTGTATCTTTTTACTTCAAAGATTTGTAACTAATTATTATTAACAAATAAAAATATCAATAATTCAAAACATAACCTTTCAAAGTAGAAAAATCTATTCATATTTTTCTAATTTTGTTTTATTTAAAATTAAAAATATATATAGGGGGTCTAAAGTTTTGTTTGCACGTGGTTTCTAATGGACATTCTAAGTGAACTCCCCGTGATGGATGATAATCATCTTAATCTACATCTATATATGTTTCACACCACCCCAATTAATATTTCAAATGTAAGAAGTTTTTTTCCAATTCCAATGTCAAATTGGGCAGCTAGAAATATATTCAAAAAACATGTTAGATTAGGTCAATTGTATATATTGATTCCTATTCAAAAACATTTGAATTGTTAAATTTTGAGTACTGAGATGAAAGTTATGAAGAATTTTATTTTGTAGGCAAAGAAGGTAGAAAAAATATAAAAAATCATTTTTTGGAATTCTATTTAAAAAATTTCAAATAAAACCAAAAAGAAAGGATACCTATTGTTCATTAGATTGTCTTTACCATTGGAATTAATAATTTTTAATTTCTTATAATTGTTTGATTTATTTATTTTACATATATCTTCAATTCATTTTGCAGTATATTTGTTGAAGGGCTCAAATTCTAAACATTTGTGTTCTTTTCTAAAATGTTAAAAGACAAAACGTCATCTAAACAAATGGCTAGAAAAATATATTTTTTTATATTTAGGCACATTGAGTTTGCAATAGGTGAGAATTTTTACTCTAGAATTTTAGGAGGACTTACTTGAATAAGTAAATTCCAAAGTGACCATGTGATTGTTTGACATATGCAAGAAATTCTTGGTAGTTGCTTACAAAGTCAATTTTATTTGGACGATCATAAAATTTTGATACAAAGTGTGAACACGTACTTCCTTGGTGGAAATAATATATATTTTTAATTGCATGCCTAGATCAAAAGTTATGCTACCTGAATAATTTCAAGAAATCTAAAGTAAGATTTTAGAGATGAAGGTATGAAAATTTGTAAAACCCCTAGAATTTGTCTTCAATTTAGGAGATGGATTAACCCCTAAAGGACCGAGTCTTTATTTCCATCAATTTTTTTCCAAAACTGCCATTTCTATTGCAAAGAGCAAAAACTTTATTTTTTAATTTTTTTCATATATAACCATAGAATCTTATACTAGACTAATATAAGAATATATAGAAGAATTTTCAGAAACTTTGACTGTATAGATTGCAAGATATTTGCATCCAAAGTAGAAGAAAAAAACTTTTTTTGCTTTGAATCTTCTTAACTGAATTTTTCTATACTATTAATTTTGATATTCTAAGTTTTTATGTTGAATAGTTGAGTTGAGAATCCAAGGCAAGAAATTCAAGAAAAAAGCAGTTAATTTTTTTTCTTTAAAAAATTGTTAAATATATATAGCTTCAAGTTTGAAGGAAAACCAAATCGTTAATAGCTCCAAGATGGAATTGAAATACAATGATTTCAATAGTGAAATTATTCTAGCAAAAAAATCTTATCATGTCTAATAATTTTTCTTAGAAAACTCTAAAAATTGCATTTACAAATGAATCCTATAAACTTCTTCTTTTTAAATGCTTAGATTGCCTAAAACACCAAGATTGTCCACAACTTAATCATCACTTGTCCAAATAAAATGAATCAAAGCTTCAAATGTAGACAAAAATATTAAAAAATTTAGGAAATTAAAATTTTATTTTATTTTTACCTTTTGCGCTTTTTTGTGCTGCCCGCCGACCTCCATTTTGGGCTTATTGTGCCAGAAAAAATCTCCCAAGCATCATTTGAAATAAAAATTATGTATCTACAAAGCTCTTGCAAAATTGCACATCCTCAAAAAGTTTCAAAAACATTTACTACAAATTGAGACAATAGAAACCTACTTGGATCCAAATTGTTCCATGAGGGCATGAATGTTGTTTTAGGTATTCTTAAGGTATTTATAATTCTTTTCAAAAAAATCTCCCCCTCCCCCAAATCTACTACAAATAGACTATTGTTTAAACCTAAAGAGACCATGATAGGAAAGGGAATGTAGATTTGGAGTATTTTTATACTAAATAAATTATGTTTTGAAAAAATCTAGACATAATATTTTATGTTTGTAAGTTTTTATTTATTTTTCATCCCTAGATAATTTGATTCAAAACCTTGTACAAAATCTATGAAACACCAGATAACCAAATTGGTTACAACTTTAAAAAATAGGCAAAACTTGATTTTTCAACATACTAGTAGAAAAGAGGGCACCAACTTCAATAGGAGAGTTTGGTTCTATAGTTCTATAGTCTCATATGGACATCAAGCCAATGCTCAAATAGGCTTGGAAACCAAATTTTCCTATAATTGCCCACAAAATAAGAAACTCTATAACTCTCACATTACTAATTCAAGTGGCATGAACTCTAGCTTTCTTCGTAGACAAAAATATAACATATGAGAGAAGAAAATCATTACAAATTTTTGTGGATTTTTTCTGTTGCCCAATCTCCCTTGTTTTGAACTTATAGTGGCATAATTTTTGTTCCCTAGAATCGATGGAAATAAAAATTATATTCCTTGAAAGCTAATTTTTTTTTATATATAAAAAAAAAAATTCAATTTTTTTGGGTCTAATGTTGAGGTTACACAAGCCTACCTGAAATCCATTTCGTGTAATGAGGAGAGTATATCACTTCAGGGAATAAAAATGAAAGGATAATTGATCGAATTCCAAATACCAAAAAGTAATAAATACATTGCATACATGAATGAGAAAATATTAAAAATGAATGCATCTATCCAAATTTCATTTAGACATGTACTAATAAGGATCCATGCCTAAAGATATATATAAGCAGCCAACTTTTGACCATTTTGGTACCAAGGTACCTAGGGGGAAAATTCAAAAAACAAATAGAAAATATTCTCCAAGATGCACAATTACAAAAAAGAGTCTTACAGTAAAAAAAAACCAACCCGACCCAACTGACAAAATCTAGTTGCACAATTTTGGACAAATGGATCATCATCAGTTGTTAAATTTATTTTTTCAAAATAGTTTATGGTTAATTTTGGGGGTTCCTAGCCAGTTTCCAGTTGGGGGTGGTGGGCCCGGGAGTCCGGGACCCGGGACCCATGGGGGGAAGCCTGCTTGTGGGGATATGGGTCGCCGCCCGTGGGCGGGTGCTGCACGTGAGCTTCCAACGCCTCAACATTGCCAAGAAATAGTTAAAATTTTCCCAAAAAAAAAACATTATAAAAAGGGGGTTACTTAAGCAAGTCTTAGAAAATTACAAACCTTAATAAATGCCTCGAATAATGAGCGGTTTTGTGGGGATGTTTGTGGGGCCTGCCCGCTCTGCCCGTAAGCCCATTCCTCCGTGCCGCTTGCGCTCAATTGGGGGGGCATCCCATCTCTGATTCGCGGTTGAATTTATTAGTGTAGATTCGAAAATAGACTGACATAGCCCCTCTCCCCCCCCCTGAAAATGGGGAAAGCTAAAGGAGACTCTGTTTTTGAGTGGTTGAATCATTTTAAGGGCCGGGGGCATCGGAGTGGTGGTGGTCCTGCTAATTGATCAGGGAACATTCAATGGTGATGTTGTTGATTTTGGGTACTTCCTGGTTTGCATTTGGTGTACAGCCAGGCTGGGGGAATCAATGGGAACAGACCCCCTTTTATTATAAATTACTAGGCTGCCGTTGGGGAACAAGGGAGTGTGGAGTGATTTCTATCGAGGTAGCACACTGGCACAGGACTGTCCCTTTTGAGGGGATAGGGATAGTGAGAGAGATCACTAATAATAACCTAAGTACCCACTCACTTAGTAAGTGAGTTGGGTGAATAACCCTTATTGATTTGATCATATGATAAAATTTGCAAATTCTGAATTCTTATTTGCAATTAGAGGATTCAAATTAGTTGTGGTGGATGAAGAAATATGAAACTTACGGGGCACAATATAGGGGGCAATTTTTACATTTATTGATGGCTAAGACAATAAGGGGGGCAATCCTCCGTGCCCCTCACTTAAGGCCAACTTACATGAGAGCCTGGTGGGCAAGAAAAGCAACTAGAAGACAAGAATAGTGCCATCGATGATCGGTAAGCGCGGAAGGAGGAGAGACAATTTCACCGATATCAATGTAGAAAACACTGTAGAAGGAGCATAAAAGTTTTTTCTATATTTCGCCCCTGTTGACTCCTCCCACCCACCGATGCATGTAAGGAGGCCCTTAGTAAGTGACTTAATCAATAACCTCTATTGATTTATATTTCTTTTTCATTAACCCCTGAAGGACCGCTTGTCCTCTCGGGGGACAATTTGGGTCCAGGTAGGTTCCTATTGTCTCAATTTGAAGTGAATTTTTTTGAGATTTTTTTAAGTTGTGTAGCTTTGCAAGAGCTTTGTGGATATATAATTTTTGTTTCAATTAGATGGCGGATGAAAAAGTTATGGCACAATAAGCAAGAAATGGAGATTGGTGTGCAGTCCAAGAAAAATTACAAAAAGTCAAAATAATTTTTTTGAATTTTTTCCTAAAATATTATGTTTTTATCTATATGTGAAGCTTTTATTCATTCTATTGGGACAAGGGATGAGAAAGTTATGGACAATCTTAGTTTTTTGGGCAATTTAACCCCTAAAGGTTTTTGACTATGTTTTCACCAAAACCACTCCCAAACTGTCATTTCTAATACTAGTGCCAAATTTTAGAAAAAAAACATTTTTGGACACTTGTAAACGTAGGATCTTGTAGTAAACTTGTTTAAGAAGATGTGGAAAAAACTTCAGAATTTTCCACTAAGTGGATTGCAAGATAATAGCATTTGAATTGACAAAAATCCTTTTTTTGTCCCTGCGAAAAAATGGGCAGCTGCCCTTCACAAGGTCACATTTGTATGAAAAAATGTCCAAAATGATGGTTACTCTTTGGATTTATTCTTCAAGGCAAGTTGGCTACATGCTTGAAAAATTTCAGATCATTTGGAATTGTACAACATATAGGAAAAAAATAGTAAGTAGGAAGAGGTAGAGAATGATTCAAAACACTAAACTGTCAAGAATTTATTTATGAAATTGAAAAATGCCAATCCCAACAATTGTAATGTTGTACTAAAAAATCTACACCCAATGTTTTTATTTTTTTTCAAAAATATTGAAAATCGAGTTAAATAAAGGACTTCAAAGTTTATTTTAGAGTAGAGATTCCATAACTACCCTCAAACTAAGAATCCTCATAACTTTTGACTCATTGATCGGAATGGAATGATTCAAATCCTCCCACATACATATAAATCTAAAGAACCAATTTCAAATTTTAGTTTTTTTTAAAAGTGAATTTTTAAGAAGTTTTTTTTGTTGCCCTGGCTGCCCGCCGAACAATGAAAATGACATATCATGCAATAACTTTTTAACCATGTAGTCAAAAGTTACGAAAATTGTTGGACCTTAAAGCTACTCCTTGGGCACATCTTATGTGAAAATTTCAAAGAAAAAAAAGAAAAATTACAGTCATATTGAGCTGCCCAAAATCGCTATGTTGTCAAAAAACAGTGTTTGGTCCTTTAGGGGTTAAGCATCTTCTTGAAAAGAAACTTTTTGTTCAACTTGGGATGCTAATATCTTCCAACCCGTACGGTCAAATTTGATGAATTTTTTGGTTAGACATTCAATTTTGATACAGTGTGAATATGAACCTCCTTAGAGGGGAATTTAATTTTTTTCCAATCGATTGCCCAAATCAAAGGTTATGTTGCCCTAAATTTTACTAGCAGCTCAAGCAACTTTTGTAAAATTCCTACTTTACTCCTGAAATTTGGCGAGTATGTAACTTACATGATACAAGATGCAAATGTAAAAAAATCCACCAAGTGTAGTGTAAAAATTTCACTCTAGAAGGGGTTAAAGACCACTCGTCTTGTTCGCAAGGTCCAAAAATCTCATTTTTCTCTAACATCAAGCATTATAGTCTTTCAAATCATGTGGTCAAATTTTCTGAAATTTTTTCCACATATTCCTAAAGTAGTCCAGTAGAAATTTTTATAGTTTCATTTTTCATTTTTTTTCATTGCTCTAAGAAGTGGCAATTTTTCATAATTTTTGTCCAAAATATGCCTCGGTCCTTTAGAAATTAAAAATAGTATTTGGTATTTATATCCATATTTGTATGTTGTACTATATTTATATTCCATATAACAATTGTATTGTGTACTCACTCTGTCCCAAAATGATCTTTTTATTGGACAAAATGCTACAAACTAAGGCTGAAAATAACATTTTTTAAATTCATTTTGCAATGCAAATAGAGTTTGGTGCACTCCTAGTGTCCTAGAAATTTTGAGTTTTGAAACCCTTTCAAAGTGCAATTTGGAAATATTGAAAAGTGGATTTTTAAAGGCATTTTCAAGGAGCACCAATGGGCACTTAGTTGTTGAGTGTGAGGTGTCATTTTGTGGATAGTTAGTATGGCTCTAGAGCACGTGTGGTCCTTTGTACCAAAGCCTCATTTCCTTTGATTAGGCAACATTAACCCCTAAAGTCCCGTTGTCCCTTCGGGGGACAAAATGGATTTCAGGCAGGCTCCTACAGTCTCAATATTTTTTGTGATTTTCTGAATTTTTCACATTAGCTTTCCAAAAATATAATTTTTATTTCAATCGGTGCACATGAGAAAAGTTATGGCACAAAAACCCAAAATCTTAGTTCTGCGGGCAGAAAAAAATCCTCAAAAAAAATTAAAACTAAATTTAAAAAAAATTTGTTTCATATAAATTTTATTTTTATTTACATAGGAAGCTTTGATTCATTCCATTTGGATTTGTTATGCAAAAGTTATGGTCAATCTTATTTATTGGGCAATTAGAGCATCTTTTTGAAAAAATAACTTGTAGGATTCATTTCTGAACTCAATTTTAACAATTCAAAATAAATAAAAGTTTCACAAGGTCAACATTTCTTGCTAGAACAATCTCACCGTTGAGATTAGTATATTTCAATTCTATCTTAGAGCTATTAATGATTTAATTTTTCCTTCAATTTTGAACCTTCTTCTACTTAAAAAATAAATTCTAGATCCTCGACTCAATTCTTCATCATATAAAATTAGAAATTCAAAATCATTAGAGCAAAAAATTTAAGTTAAAAAGGTTCAAAGCCAAAAAATGTAGTTGAGCAAGGTGCAAAAAAACTAGATTCCTTCACTTTAAATGCAAATCTCTTGCAATCTACACGGTCAAAATTTTGAAATTTCTTCCACACATTCTTACACTAGTCTAGTACAAGATTCTACGGTTAAATATGCAAAAAAAATATTAAATTTTTGTTTTTTGCTCTTTGCTCTAGAAATGGCAGTTTTGAGTGGGTTTTGATGGAAAAATGGCCTTGGGACTTAGGGATTAAAAGGGATTCCAAAAATAAGAACGAACAATGTTAATTGATCCCTTTGATCATTTTATTTGTCTTTTGATTGACGATTGAATGGATGGAGGAGGAACTATTGCTCAAAGTTGTTTTGCTAGTCCCATATAGAAATCAAAAGCCAAATTTGACCAATTTTCAACGTCACAAAGTACAACAAAAATATCGTTTTGGGACAAAAAATTGAGGCCATCAAGAAGATCATTTTGGGATGGAGGGAGTATATCATATCCATATATAGTCCGTGTATTATACCTGCATCAAAGTTTTTTGGGCTTGTGGGTTGCAAATTGACAAATTAGTTTTTTTTTTTAATTTTATTCTAGAGGTGATTAATTATTTGATAAGACTTGTGTATGTGTGTTTCTTCAAGGAATAGTTAATCCTAGAAAGACCATATTCATCATTGAAGTACAAAATGGTCCAAAATAAGATTGAATAATTTTTAGTTTACCATGTGCAAAAATTGTTGTAGAGGATGTAGAATGTAACTATAGGATCTCTTGTGGGGTGCAAATGATCAATTAGAAGTCAATGGTGACATAGGAAAGGATCCTTTTGGAGTCTTTTTAAAAAAATTTAACCCCTAAAGGATCAAACACCGTTTTTTAGCAACATAGTGATTTAAGCAGCTCACTATGAATAGATTCTTTATTTTTTTCTTTTAAAATTTCACATCACATGTGCCCAAGGAGTAACTTTAAGGTCCAACAATTTTCATAACTTTTGACTACATGGTTAAGAAGTTATTGCATGATATATAGTTTTCATTACTCGGTGGGCAACTCGAGCACTTCAAAAAAATTCTTTAAAAAATCACTTTTTTTTAAAATAAAAATTTAAAATTGGTTCTAAGGATTTATTTACATGTGAATTTTTTTGAAACATTCCATTTTGGTTAATGAAATGAAAATTATGAGAAATTATAGTTTACGGGAGGGTATGGAATCTAGAGACTCCATTGAAAATATGCCTTTAGTTCAAATTGCATTAAAACATTCAAATTCAGAAAAAAACCCTTAGTTTTTGAATTTTTTTTAGAAATTAGAGTAAATAAACTTTATTTCATTAGTTGGAGTCAAATTCAAAAAATTCATTTTAATGGAAAAATTTGGATCTAGAGCAAGGAGCAACAAGTTTCTCTAATATACTAGAATAGCATATTTAGTGATTCATTTTTCTTGCATTGTCTTATGTAGGGAGGTCATGAATGAAGCAATTTCCAACATCATCCAAAATAACTTCCAAAACAAGAATTGGATGAAAAATGCTTTGATATTATGGCGTACATTGTTCTTAAGTCATCCAAATGCCATTTTTTGGTGTAAGCAACATTGAAGGGTAACCTTGAAAGGACGAGACCTATCACCAATATATGATTCAATTTTGGGACCAATAGGTGCATTCTTCATTTTTATGATAGTCTTGAAAGTCCCATTGCATGCATTTTGACCTTAACTTCCCTATAGAGATAATACAGTATTTTCAACCTCTATATTGTATCACCAATGACTCATTTACTGATATTGATGAAAAGTCAAGTGATTGGGCCACCATCCATCCTAGATAACATGGATTTTTAGTGGTGGTGGTAGAAGTGGTGGGCACAAATCAAAACTAGTTTCAGCAGCAGAGAATATAAACACAAAAAAGATATGTCGCACACTTTTCATTTCCATATATTCATGAGTCAAGCTACTCTAAAAAAATATTTTTAAACTCCATTTTGTCTAGCAAAGTCATAAGGCACAACCATATCAGATAGTAGTCCATATAATAAAATATTTTTATAAAAGATATTTCTATAGATTTCTAGAAGGCATTTTTATAGGCTCACTATTGCAGCCTTGCTTATGATGCCCAAATTTCTCACAAGAAAATTATCCTCCCTTGTATGTGGGTATAAATTTAGAGTACTAAATAAAGTTGATATTGTCCAAAAGAGACACACTTATAAATGTGTGTAAATGGGCTATAAGAAATTCTTTGGTTGGGACTATAAACAAATAAATTTTTGCATTGTAGTTAGTTTTCATTTATAATTTTTTTTTAAAAATTACTAGTATTTGAAAAGTAATAAGACTAACGTTAATCTTCTTCTACTATACAAACAACTAATGAAATTATATATTTTTAAAATTTTCAAGCATACTTTGATTTTACGCCCTAAAAGATTTGGAATGTTTTTAAAGAACCATTTTTCAATGCATTGCCCAAAATTGAAGATAACTTTATAAACCTTGAACCATAAAAAAGTCAGGGTTGTCATAACGGGCGAGTTAGGGTCATCGGACGTCCCGGACAGATGGGCAAACCGGACCGGACGGACGGACGGTCCGGACCAACTGGACGGCCTCAATTTCTCAAAGTTGTGGAATTTTTTTCAATGACACGTCAGCTTGGACAGTTGGATTCAGGGGCGGGGACTTCTTCAGTCAGGGCGCGAACGTTAGGGCGGGGACTTCTTCAGTCAGGGCGCGGACTTCGGCGCGTGAGGGCGCGAACTCCTTTAAGCAAGGCGGGGACATCAGTGTGAGCGTCAGGGCGCGGACTCCTTCATTCAGGGCGCGGACTTCAGCGCTTCAGGGCGCGGACTCATTGAATCAGGGCGGGGACTTCAGTGTGAGCGTCAGGGCGCGGACTCCTTCAAGCAGGGCGCGGACTTCGGCTAGCAGGGCGCGGACTCCTCGAAGCAGGGCGGGGACTTCTGTGTGACAGTTAGGGCGCGGACTCCTTCAGTCAGGGCGCGGACTTCAGCGCGTCAGGGCGCGGACTCCTTCAATCAGGGCACGGACTTCAACGCGTCAGGGCGCGGACTCCTTCAAGAAGGGCGGGGACTTCAATGTGACAGTGAGGGCGCGGACTCCTTCAGTCAGGGCGCGGACTTCAGCGCGTCAGGGCGCGGACTCCTTCAAGCAGGGCGGGGACTTCACTGTGACAGGCAGGGCGCGGACTCCTTCAGACAGGGCGCGGACTTCAGCGCATTAGGGCGCGGACTCCTTCAGGTACGGCGCGGACCTGAACGTGAGTGGGAGGGCACGGACGGGCAATGGTGGATTAAATTTATGTGTTCTACTATATATATATATGTATAAAAAAAATTCGGAACAAATAGGAGACCCCACTGCATTAAAAAGAACCAGTAACTGGAATGTATTTTACATGATTTCCCCACCAAGGTTTCCAGGAGGCCCATCAAATACAAAATACACAAAAAAAATACAGGTAGGCTGCAATGATTGTGATAACCAAAATAGTTTATAAAATTCATGCATTGCAAAGTACAATATCAATACAATGAATCTATACTTCCAAAATACGCTCACTTTCTCTGTTTCTCATAGGTTATCCAAAACATTTTTTTGGCTTCTCGTCTATATTTCTTCCAATTGCTACAATTATCTTCAACTCTTAAAGATCCGAGATCTACCATCGATGCAACTCAATAACCTCAATTATTCAAACGACTCGACCTACGAACTTCTTGGGCACTTGGATTCGCTGCATTAGCATCTCGAACAACAACATCATCATCCTCTGGTGCCTCGTCATTGGCATCTTCATTGCTGTCATATTCATCTTCTGCTTCACCACTGTCGGTGGTCCAATGTTCCTCAACTTCCGAGTTTTCATTTCGAAGCTCTATAGTTGTTTGGCCATGAGTACGTTTGCGCTTCAACCTCTTGTGTCGTTGTGCGTTGGGGTCTTCTGCATCAGAATTTATAGTAGGCCCACCTGGAATTGTTCGAACAACAAATGCCGGAGTTGACCGGCTAGGTCCTGGTACGTATGTACTTAGGAACGGTTCTATCACCCTATTTGGATCTCTTGCTCCAATTCCGAGGGGTGAACGATTAGCATGCCTTGGCGATGATGCTTCTCCAATATGCAGATCTTCTGTTCGTCCTCGGCCTGTACTCCCTCCACGGCCTGCAGCTCTACCATGGCCTCTCGTCCGTCCACGGGCTTGTTGATATTGACCTACTTCATGATGAACGGAGGGCCGAGGGGCCACAAGTGGTCTACCACGTGAAACTCTTTGCAGAGTCAAATCAACATTTCCCACTGAGCCTAATCCTTCTTGAGAAGGTCTTTGGATGGCATTGGAAATTGTTTCTGAAGATGGATCTAGGAAATGTGGCACTTGTGTACCATGTTCAGAAATAGCAGGATGGCCTGCAACTGGAGCCGGTACAGGGGCAATGTCTTCGGGTGGTTCTACAAAAGCAAAAACATCATCATGGTCCACATGCTCTGGATCAAAAGGCCTTCTCATGTTACCAGCCGGTTGATTTCTTGCAAAAGGGCGTGGCACTCTTGCATTTCTAACGTTTCTATCATGCTGTCTTTCTAGAGCTCTAATGTTACGAGTTGCTGGTTCCACTCCCGTAGGGCGTGTATTGCCATCTCGATTGTGAGAAGATCCTCCATGATTTGGATTCGCATTCCTCCCCCTGTTTCTCTCGCCATTTTCATGTCCACCACCATTTCCATTTCCACCGCCATTTCCGCCGCCATTTCCTGGAGGGAGGTTGTCATCATCGTCGTTGTTGTTGTGGGAAATACCATCATCAACGTTATCGTCATTTGGATTGTCGGTCTCCAAAGAAGACGACAAAGCTGGGACTTCTACAACCCCTTCATTTTGAGGAAGTGGAGGTGAAAGACTACGACGAGGATTTGGTGGTGGTGGTCCCCTACGACCACGAAGGAGTTCCTCCTCTCCATCATCAGCATCTCCATAGTAGTTCCGCGCTTCTTCGAGGTGATCGGCTCCTTGCCTCCAAAGATCTGGGTTTGCCGGATACTCTTGAGCTCCTCGGTTGGCTTCCCCATCAACCTCTTCTTCTTCCTCTGATTGCAGTGCGTCAAATTCCCGATTGCGTTCATTCACCGGGATCGGTCCAAGGGCATCTGGATCAGAATCCTCTGAGTACATATTCGCATCATACCAACGAACTGGATCGGCTTCTGGTCGTTGGCAAAGTACACGGCTATTGGTATAAATATATACCAGGGACTCTGCCTTTTCAGGGGCCAATCGATTTCGGATCTTATTGTGAACAAAGGAATACATACTCCAATTCCTTTCACAGGAGCTGGCGGAACACGTGAGGGATAAAACACGCACGGCAATTTTCGAAAGAGCCCGATCTCCAACCCTGTGCCACCATTGGTGGGGAAGCATTTGTGTCGCACGGATGTTGGGTGTCTCAGCTGGACTGTAGGGTCCAATACCCTCCTCGAATTCTGTTAATTCCGCCATCACATCATCAAAATTGACACCCAGGTTCCCCATCATGTTGCGGATGACTCTGTACAATGCACGTAGGGCAGTTCGATCTTCCCTGAGCGCCACGTTATCCAAGAGGTATGGATTCAAAAGGGCCGCTGCGTAGTGTGTATCTTCAAAAACCATGTGCCATCTTGCACTGAAAGATTCTTCCAAAATGACTGCTATGTCATCACGTAAGCTGAAAGGTGGTTCTCTTAAAGAAAACACATGCCCTCGCAAATTGTGCATTACGAGCCACGCCCGACCCATGGCTGGTTCTCGTCCATCAAACACACGCAAAGCCTTCAATACGTCTTCAGTCATGTACACGTAATTCACACACCGTTGCCAGAAAGCCACATCTTCAATGGTTCTTTTGACATTACGTGAAGTGGTAGCTGCTTGCGGTCCATTTTGTTCATTCCTTAGGGTATCAAAGAAATTTAGAACACGTGGGTGGTTATTCAACCGCTCCAAGACTCCTCTAAGTTTCACCAATCGCTGCAACATGAGGAAATTACAAGCGAAGCGGGTTTCGCTAGGCACTACGAATTGCAGATTCGGACTCAACTCGCGGAAAACCGACATGGTCGCATGATGGTTTCGAATGTATTGGCACAATCTTTTTGCCCTAGCAATTAAACCGGAAAATTCTTGGACTTTGGCCCAGTCTTCCAACATGAGATCTAGTGCATGTGCCATGCAACCTTGCGCAAAAATATGCGGGTATGTGTTAGTGATGTCCTTCAATGCGCCAAGCATGTTTGCTGCATTATCTGTGCACACTTGTGTTACATATTTGGGACCCACCTTCTCAATGTACACGTTCATTTGGTCCGATATGTAGCGCATGGTTTTTTTTTGCGAGGTAGTATCAATTGACCCCAAAAATACATCATCTGTGGGGCATGACATCATCACATTCATGAGGGGTCTCCGATTGACATCATCCCAACCATCGGTGCATATCGACACCCCGTAGTGCTTGACAGCAAATCCAACCTTCTCTTGAATCTGCTTCTCAATTTGCAACCTCCTCGGTTCAATCAAATTAGTCCTAAATTGATGGTAAGAAGGTGGACTGTATTCAAACTTCGCCACTGAGGTTGCTCTCACCGCTTCAATGAAGGCTGGATGCCTTGCCACATTAAATGGCACATTCGCTTCATAGAAAAAACTTGCCCACTTCTCATCCAACTCCTTACTCTTTGCAATGTTGAATGCGTCCGCCATGCGTTGTTGACGTAATGATCCAGATCTCGTAGAATTGGATCCAGCAAGACTATTTGACGTTTGTAGAATATCAATTCCTTTTGAAACGTTTGCCCCTTCTTCCGCTCTTCCACCATTGATCCCACCCGTCACCTCATTTTCAGTGGCTTCACTTGAACTTGCAAGAGGAGTTGCTCTAGATGGCGCACTTTGAATTGGTTCTCCTTCATACATGTCCTCGACATCGATTCGTAGCGGGACAAATCCTGCACAATTGGCAAATCTATGTCGCACTGGACGAGGCATACTTCGACAAATTGACCTCTCCGATTTGGAGCCATATCCAAAGTGTGCAAAAGCACGTTCACGTTTGTAACTGAAGGTCCCAGTACAGAAAACACAAGTCACTTTAACCCTATTCTCCGTAAACTGAAGCCACGGCTCCCATTCCTTGGTCTGCTTCCTTTGACTTGCCATTGCGTTCAACGATCCAAGGATATTTTCTTCCGTCTTCCTCCTCCTTTATATTGAAGTTAAAAGGATCCAAGATATACCAAACACAGTATCAGTAACAGCAGTTAGCGCTACTCCACTGCTTGAACTGATTTTGACATCACCTCAGCAGCAAACTAGGGCCATCTGCCACCCAAGTAGACTCACAAGGAGCTCAAAATGAATTGAAGTCCAAAAAATAGAGGCCAGGTGACAAATGTGGGGAATGCTGGGTCTTCCTTTCCTTTATATACATAGCGGTTTAGGGGGCGCGGACGTCTTCGTCACCAAAGTATAGGGCGCGGACTTGAAGTCAGGGCGGGGACTCTAAGTCAGGGCGGGGACTCTAGGGCGGGGACTCGAAGGCAGGGCGCGGACTCCACGGCGGGGACTCGAAGGCAGGGCGGGGACTCGAAGACAGGGCGGGGACTCCAGGGCGGGGACTCGAACGCGCGGACTCCAGGGCGCGACTCCAGTATAGAAATGCAGGTGTGCTCATGGGGATGCATTGAAAAGTACGTTGACCTTCGCCATCCTTAATGGTCTGGGAAGATTGTGTCCCTCCTTTTCATGGAAAAAGGGGAACATTAAATGTCGTCACGCCCCCAAATTCGTGGGCAAAGAAAATGGCTTTCACTCCCCAATGTTTTCGCTGAATGGATTGTGCTAGGGCGCGAACGCAGGGCGCGGACTCCGGGGCGGACAATTCACACAAATGGAGGAACTTGAGAGAGCGCAGCTCAATCTCAGACTCCATGGAATGGACTCAAAGTCAGGGCGCGAACTCGAAGTCAGGGCGTGGACTTGAAGGCAGGGCGGGGACTCCAGGGCGGGGACGTACTCGTCCAGCCAGGAAGCATGACTTTGAAATGCGCTTGTGCTTGACATCCTTCAACCGCCTTTTCCTTAGAGCGGGGGAAGCATTAATTTTAGCCTCAACAAATTCTGACAAGACAATGAAAGCAAGATGCCAAATAAAGAGCTCCACGGCCTAAGATTTGGAAGAAACTCCATGAAAGAGCATGTCCCCTTCGTTGTGATGAAAGGTATTAGGAAAACTCTCCTATCCCAAGTTTGTGCCATTCATTCGAGGTCGGATCTTTCTCTCTCCTTTTTTTTGGGCTTCATTCCTAGAACTCTCCCATTCCAACTTATTCTAATTTTTTTTCTTTTGGTTGAATCATTTTTTTTTCTATTTTGTTCCTAAAACTCTTCCATCTCAAATCAAAGCCAAATGTTCATTTTTGGTTCCATCATTCCTTTCCCTATTTATTTGGATCATTCCTAGAACTCTCCCATCCCAATTCATATTTTTTGGGTTGTTTTGTTGAATGATCTCCTTTTCTAATTTGTTTTGCTTCAAAACTTAGCAAGTCTCTTTTGTAGTATTCTTCCAATACCATGCCGATCTTTGTTTGTTGAATCATGCCCTTTCCTACTTCATTTTTGCTTATTTCTTGAAGTTCTACCACCTCAATTCAAAGCCATAATTTATTTGTTCCATCATTCTCTTTTTTTTCGTTTTTGTTTCTGCTTCATTTCTAAAATTCTTCCATTCCACCTCAATGCCCCTTAGTTTTTTTGGCTACATGAACTCCTTAAGCACTTTGTTTTCAACTCAATGCCATTTTATTTTTGTTCCACCATTCCCTTTCCTATTTTGTTTGGCTTCATTAATTCCTAAAACTCTTTAATTCCAATTGCATGCCAATAGTTATATGTAGAATCATTCGATTCTCTATTTTTATATACGTTCCTATTTTTTTCCTTCTTTAATTCCTAAACTCTTTTATTTCAAGTCTATGCCAATCTTTTTTTATTTAGTCATTCCCTTTCCTATATTTGTTCTTTTCTTCGTTCCAAAAACTCTTCCATCCTAAATCATTGCCATTCTTGATTTGTTGAATCATTCCCTTTCTTATCACTTTTGCTTCATCCATAAACAAATTCTTCCATCCGAAGTTCCGAACTCAATGCCATTTGTTTTTTAATCCATTATTCATATTCCTATTGATTTTTTATTTCATTCTTGTCTTAGAACAATGAGAAGTTACAAGTTATAGTTTGTTCTTCATGTAAAGGGATTCATTTTTTGGAATACTTGGCACAAGGGACTCTTTTTTAATTGAATGTACAGTACCCTCCAAGAACTCTTGCAACCCCATGTCTAGTTCTCATCCGAGTAGTTTGATTACAAATCAAACTCATGATAGGTAAATTTAGATATTTGATTGAGATTTTTTGCCCCAAACTAGGTGAGTCATGCACCTTGTTGTAACTCATTCCACTTCTTAGAAAAATCTTTCTTTGTGAAAGGTGGTTGATTTTGAAAACACTAAGCTAAATTTAAAGGGACAATGCTAATTTGAAAATTTCATTGTAGAAGATCATAGGTAGTGGATTTCAACCGGTTTTGCGGTTGAGAGGATCAACATTAGTGCATGCATGCTTCTAGTGATTGTTGCTTGTAGACATAGCCTAGAAGTTTTGTGAGAAAAAATTAATGTTTGTCTAAAATATTGTATATATGATGTTGCTAGAAGTTCTATAAGCAAACTTGTGAAGTTCTAAGCAATGTTGGTCAACTTTGCACCATGACATAATGTAAAATTCATTGAGTGGCCACCAAATTCTTTTGACCTTAATCCTATAGAAAATTTATAGAAGCAAGTCAAAGATCGAGTACAAAAAAGATGTAGATCCTACAACAATGACTAAATGTGGACATTAGTGAATATGGCATGCAAGGATATACCTCAAGAAAGTATTCAAAAGTCAATTTCTACGATGCCAAACCAAATCAAAGCTAAGATAGCAGCTCAAGGTGGTAGTACTTGATGGTAGTAGGTGTAACACTTTGTTGCAAAGTCGTTGCTAGTCAGCGAGACATACTGTAAAATTCATGATATAGTAGGCTTCTACAATACCATAGCTTCCTAATGATATCCTATTTGACAATATTTATTCAAATGTTTTTGAATACATGACCTTTGCCTTGAACATGTATGAAAGGAAATTGCAAAATACATTAAAGCCAAATAGACAAAAAATTTACCTACATAGTGTGCATCTTTGTAATATGAAAGATGTCAACAATGATGTTTCCTAAATATATACGCAATCAGATCTTAAAAAATCATCATACACATTTTCTAATTAATTATTATGTAATATCGTGAAAAATAAATAAAATAATTCACCAAAAATGGAGTTTCTATTTTTAGACATTGAAATTTCATATGTTGGTGAAGGTTCCATAAAGCAATAGATTTAATAGGATACTTTTCATAGTATGTTCTTAAAATGGAGTTAAAAAGGAAAATTTGAAGGACTTCATAATGGGGTTGCAAGACTTTTTGGAGGGTACTGTACAATAGGGCGGGGACTCCATGGTGGGGACTTCAAATAAGGGTGGGAACTCAAAGTCAGGGCGGGGACTCTAGGGCGGGGACTCAAAGTCAGGGCGGGGACTCCAGGGCGGGGACTCGAAGGCAGGGCGGGGACTCCAGGGCGGGGACTCCAGGGCGGGGATTAACTCGTCCAGCACAGGAAGCAAGACTTTGAAATGCGACATCCTTGAACCGCCCTTTTCCTTGGAGAGTGGGAAGCATTAATTTAGCCTCAACAACTTATTTTGGATTCTGACAAGACAATGAAAGCAAGATGCCGAATAAAGAGGTCCATGGCCTAAGATTTGGAAGAAAATCCATGGAAGAGGATGTCTCCTTTGTTGTGGTGAGAAATGTTTTTCCTTACTTCTTCTAACACTTCAAACTACTTTGAACAAACATATCATTTAGGTTGTAAAAAACAATGTAAATTCTTTGATTTAGGAAATGTTTAGGACACTTTGAGGAAATATTTAGTAAATGTTTAATCAATATTTTTGAAATGTAGTGTACTAGATAAAAGGATAAAACTGCATTGTATTTGAAATGAAAGAAATAGTAGGGGAGTTATTTAAAATTCTAGGCCTTCAATATGCAACTGCAATTTTTAATTCCATCATTTCCTTTCCTAATTTTTCGGGCTTCATTCCTAAAAGTCTTCCATTCTAAGTCACTGTCCTTTTTGGGGGGGCATCATTCCCTTTCCTATTTTTTTCCAGGAATTAGCATAGGTCTCCCATCCCAACTTGTCAATTGTATGGCATTCTTTTTGGGTTGGATCATTTTGTCTTCTTTTTCTGTAGATGCTTCATTTGTAAGACTCTCCCATCCCAAATTATATTTAATTTTTTTGGTTTAGTTGAATCATTCCTTTTTCTATTTTGTTCCTAACAATCTTCCATCCCAATTTTCAATTCATCTTTTTTTGTTGAATCATTTCCATCTCTATTTTGTTTTCGCTTATTTCCTGAAGTTCTCCCACCCCAAGTCCCCAACTCAAAGACACCATTTTTTTCTTCATTAATTCATAGAACTCTTTTATGTGAACTCCATGCCAATATTTATTCATCCAACTCACTTCCTTTCCTATTTTTTTTCTTCATTAATTCCTAAAATTGTTTAATCCAACGGTAAGCATTTTTCTTTTGCTTATTTCCTTTCCTATTTGTTTTATTTATTAGCACAATTATTCCATCCTAAGGGATTCCCTAAATTTTTTTCTTTATGGTACGAAATTGAAGTCTATCCATTCACTTCCCATTTTTCATATGACATAAGAGGTAATGTGAAACAATATTTGTTTCATATTTCTTTCACATTTGTTTGTTTTTATTAGCAACATTTAAAATGCACTTACATTTCTTTCCCTTCCTAATCTTTGTAAAATTCATTAGCAAAATGCCAAAATGGCTCCATTCCATCATGAGCCCGAAGGCCATTTAAATAATTTAATTTTTGTATTACCTAAGCCCTTCTTATTTTTTGTTAGTGATTTGCAAGATTATTGTATCCCAAATAGCTGCCTTTTTTTTGGGTATATCATTTACTTCCTAATTTTATTTGAACTTCATTTGCAACATTATCCCATGCCATCCCAATGGCCAATGCCCTTTATTTTTTGTATATCATTCCCTTTCCTATTTCTTTGGGATTCATTCCCTTATCAAATGTTTCTTGGGATTCATTCCCTTTCCTTTTTGGGGGGGATTCTTTCCCTTTCCTAATTTTTTGGATTCATTTCTTTTCCAATTTTTTTTAGATTGATTAGCAAAATTGTTACATCCCAAGTTATATAAAAACTAAATGGCATTATTATTCTCTTCCTAATTTTTCTCCAACTCAATGCCAATTTTTGGCATTCAGTTTACCTTCCTACTTTTTTTGTGCTTCATTAGCAAAATTGCTCCATCTAAAATTCTCAATCAAAGGCCATTTAAATTTTGTATTCTCTAAACCCATTCTAATTTTTTTGGGCTTCATTTGTCACGTTATTCTATCCCAACTAAATGCCATTCATTTTTAAGTAGGTAATTACTTCCCTATTTTTTGCTTTTCTCTATCATTCCTTTGCCTATTTTGCAAGTGAATTTTTACCTATTTCAATCCCTTTTGGGGGGGAGTTCCATCATTCCTTTGCATATATATATTTCCATCAAGGCATTAATGACATTTGAAAAGCGTTTTTTCCCCTAATTTCAAGTTCGGGCCACTTCGTGCCTTCGTGGTCCGTCCAACCTTCCCTACTTCTATTCATTGAGTGGAAATTGGGAATGAATTGTACTCCAATTCAATGACATTTCATTTCATGGTATAAATAATTTTAATATGTATGAAGTCCACAAGTCCATTCAAATTTCAAATGAGTACGTGCAAAAAATAAATGAAGTCACTTTGGGCAAAATCATTCAAAACAAAATCAAATATATTTCATATGCATAGTGTAATACAAAGTAGGAAAGTATATAAGCCTATATAATATTATAGTGCTAGGAAAATAAGTCTTCTAAGAAAACCTAAGCTCACTAGCTAAAACACTCAAAACTATACTTAGTCCATGTTCATTGGACTACTTGCACTGCCACTTGGTCCAGCCTCATTGTCATGTGTCCCGGCGCGAATTGGAAGGTCTTCATCTGTTCCCAAACGAAGTCTACGAACTGCGGATCGAGTTCTCCTCGCTGGTCCGTCTTCCTCTAAAAGAGCCTTCAATATTTGTGATTGCTTGAGGCTTTGAAGACATTGGAGAGTTCCCGGGCTATGTTGTTCCAACAAGAAGTCCATCCCATCATTTCGAAAGGTTTCTCGCCACTCTGACTCCGATAGTTGTGCAAGTTCAGCAGGGTCTGGCATGTCAATGTCTTCCCCCCTCCGCATCCCCTGGTCGTCAGTAATGCAAACTCCATCAACGCCCCACAACCATCCAAGAGGATGAGGTCCAAATTGGAAGTATTCTTGTGCCTCATTCCAATGCCCATTGAAGCATTGGAAGAAGAATTTTCGTTGTCCTTGGCTAAAGTTGTCCTTCAATGGAACCAAGTGGTGGCACACCTCCACAATTTGAGCCGGATCTTTTTCCCAACCCCATTCGGTACAAAGTTGTTGTTTGCCCAACGAATGGATGTTCAATTTCCAACTCCACACCAAGTCTATTCCCCACTTCTAAGAATGATCAGGGGCATTTTCAGCATTGAATTCCCAATGCGGTGGCATATAGGGAACTAATCCAAACAACTCATACAAGCGCTTATGGAAAGGAGCCTTGCATAGTGAACAACGTCGGCGGACAATCATCAAGCTAATTAGGCAGAATGGGTGGTACAAATGTTCACACGTGCCTAAGTGCATTCCACCTTCCGGGCCAAATGGATTAAGGCAAATGGGACATGTAGTTCCATCGTGTACGAAGGTTGAAGGGTTTGGCTACAGTAGTAATGGATTGCTTTCATGGTCCACGGCAGAGCCAACTTCATTCTTGAAATCCCAATCATGTTTGGACCAGTCGATGGTTTTTTGTCCACCAGCAATGTCAATGGTTGCCATTTCATCCATGTTGAAATGATCATCCACCAGGGCCCACAATGTCAAACCAAAAACCCTCTTTTGATTGTGTGCGCCGTAATTGTGGTCAATTTTTTTGAATTCCTCCACCATTTGCCTAGTCCTGTCAACACTGAAGACACATGCCAGCTTCCATTGGTAATACTGCTCCATCAATGCATGCAATTGATTTTTCAATGTCAAATTCATTGCAAGCGCGTCCGTCAGTTGGATGCTTTGGTCCACTGGCCCTGCTGCACCTACATTTGCGGGTAATTCTCCAAAGGACAAAGAATCATCCTGAGTATCCATTGTTGCACCAACTTCTGTAGGTTCCAATGGAATTTGAGAATTATTTGAAGGCCCTTGCGCTTCCCCTCATGGATCTTGACCACGATTGGCCAATGTTGCTGCCTCAAGAGCGTGCCGAAGTACCTCCATCTCACGTTGTTGTTGATTGATAATGTTGTCTTTCTCTTGCATGTCTTCTCTCATTTTGTTAACATCATTATACAAAGAATGCAATTCCTCATTCTTCTCATTCACTTCAATCAACAAACCCTGGATTCGGTTTGTAGCAGCTGTAACATCCACAATTCCTACCACTGGTTCGTCAATAGGTGGCACCTGTTCCTCCACAACATTTTCGTGTAAAACCTCAGCAGTTTGACGCGAAGCCCTCCTCTTTTTAGCTCGTAGTAGTTGAGTTCTATGGCTGATTACAACTGGTACACGAGATCCATCTGAGTCGTCGTCCGTAGATGAGTCTTCAGTGTCATATCTTCGTGGTGCTTGAACCTGCGTATTTGTTTTCCCTAGACCACCTTCCGGGTATCTTTTTACCCCCCTTGGAATGAATCCATTTGCTGGAGTAGGAATATTGACATTTTCTCCCATTTGCTTCAAAGTTGACCAATCCACTCTCTTGTTCAACTTCAGCTCCGCATAGACCCCTCGTGCAAGGAAAAGTTGCACTTCATTGCGTATGACGTTTGAGAGAGTTTACAACACTTGGTACACCTCAATGCATCGGTTTGTAAACTCTTCGTCCAGGCAGTATTTTAAATTTGCCTTGTAGAAGCGTCTGTGACAGTTGTGTCGCTCTTCCGGGAACAACTTGTCTATGTGGCACCACTCAATATAATTGGCGCAGTCATCATATGTCCATGGTTCAAGCACGCCCTCCCACCCCCTGAATGCAAGTTTGTCAGGGTTTCGTAGAACATGTAGTCGCTTACGATGTTTGTTTCTGGCTCGTGGTCGGGTCCTATCTCGTTCTTCCTTGGTCATTCTTGGTGGTGTATCCATTTTTGTAGAAAAAAGCGAAATCCTCCACGTGGCAATCAAGTAGACCCCGCACAACGCTCACAACCAGCTCAATGAAGAGATGGAAGGCTGAGAGTATGCAGGGCGGAGACAAATGAGGCAGGGACGGCCTTATATAGTTGCAGCTGGGGGACGCCAGGGCGGGGACTCCATCGAGTTGGGGCGGGGACTCCTCCGAGTGGGGGCGGGGACTCCACCGAGAGGGGGCGGGGACTCCAGACAGTGGGACTGGGACTCCAGACAGTGGGGGCGGGGACTCTAGAGAGTGGGCGCGGACATGATTTAAATATACGAAGTTAATGTGCTTAGACATATTTCTATTTCCTAAGGTAGAAGGCTCGAAAAGAGTTTTGGCATTAAGAACTGCCCCTATAAGTGGTTGTAGAATGGACATGATGCAGTTTTCAAATTGACCTCAAAAGACAAAAAGGAAGGAAGGAAAAAAACATTCTTTATCACAAGAGCCAATCATTGTCTTTGCTATCCCCATTTTTCTTTAGAATTGCAATATGAAGGACGTAAGAATATAAATAGGGACCTAGGACACATCTCCTTTGAAAATTTATAATTAATTCAATAATGTTTAAAAAAATATGAAACCGATTGGGCTACATTCCTCATCAATTTTTCTTGGTTTCAAGGATGAGCTTAAAAATATTCCCATGTAAAGAAATACTGTAAAAATGCGAACCAGCCCTTAGATGAGTGATTTCTGAGCCTTCTACATTACTCCATGTTCTAAGTGACTCTAGCAGTCCATATTGAGATTTAATGTTAGATCATATCACTCTAACACCCCAATAATTTCCATATCCTAATCAATCCACCATTCCATATTTTTTTTGGGTGTTAAATTGCTTCATTATAAGTTTGTAACCCCCAAACCACTTCCATGTCCAAATCACTCCACTATTCCATAGATTTTTTGGATGTTACATTATTTTATAGTGACACCCAAATCATTTCCATATAAGAAAGCACTCCACCATTCATATTTCTTTTAATGTTAGATTATTTAAGTCCGTAAAAATAATTCCCCCCGCTAAAAATCCTAAAATAAATTGGTATGCTTTTCTAAAGCTTTGGTCACTCCATCTCCCCTTTTAGACATTGATTTTTAAAGCACACTTCCATTTCAAGTGATTGCCATAATTTTTCTGGTGTTTTCATTCTCTTCCCTATTTTGTGGGCATCATTACCAGAAAAAATTATTTGAATTCAATGCCACTTGTGTAAGGTGGAATGATTTTTTTTTCCCGCTATTAGCAAAATTGTTCCATCCCAACTCGAGGCCATTTATTTTTGAATGATCATTCCTATTAATTTCATTTTTTGTTTTTATTAGCCAAGCTCTTTCATCTAAAGGAAATTCCATTTACTTTTTGTGGTAACGCAAATCTATCCGAACTAAATGGTAAATTTTTTGGGGTGTTAGTTGAAATCACTTTGACACACTATTTTTTGTGGGTCTATGTCTCTCACAAAATTATTCCATACCAACCCCAAGCCATTTCGGATTTGTTCCATGATTTCCTTTCCTATTTTTTTTTCCATTAATGAACAAAGGAGTTCCCATGCCAACTCTATGCCATTCCTTTTGGCTTGGATGATTATCATTTTTTGTTCGCTTCATTCCTAAAACTCTCCCATCCCAACTCATAGTTATTTTTTTTTTTTTTGTTCAAACATTCCATTTTCTATTTTGTTTTCGTTCATTAAGTGAGAAGACTATTTTATTCGAATTCATAGTTTAGCTTTATTCGTTCAATCTTTCCTTTCCCTACTTAATTTTTTTCTAATTTACTAAAGTTCTTCCACCTCAACTCAAAGCCATTAATCTTATTTTTGGGTTCCATCATTCCCTTTCCTTTTCTTTTTTTCGTTTTATAATTTTTAATTTTTTTGAACCTTTTTTTGTGTTCATGATTAAAATTATCCCAATGTACTTCAATGTTATTCTTTTTTTTGTTGGATCATTTATTTTATTTTGGGGGGGCTTCATTAACTTCTAAAACTGTAAAACATAGACATAGTGAAAAGATAAAGTGTATGTATTTTTATACCAAACTATTGCATTCACTATTTTTATAAAAGTTTTATCATCAATTCATAGAACCCATAAACATGCAATGAGAAAGAACAATGACATAGCAGGTTAATATATTCACATGAGATCTTGAATGTACAATGCATCCGACTTCATATATATTTGAGGTGTTCGGCAATTGCGAAGTACATACACATGGTCCTCTATGAGGATGATTTACCTTCTATGCCTGAACTATATGCTAAGCTACAAAAAGTAAAAAAACTAAATACTATATACAATAACAACATTCTGGCATAGTCCAACAGTGGGGGGCCTTCTTCAATGCGTCGAGAACATCTGGCACTGACGTCCTTTCACTCACATCCTCTTTTACGAGGCTTTCCAATTTGATCCTGAGGTTCTGATACTGCTCTGGATTCTTCGTTGTAAAGTATTTGGAGCCCCACTCTTCCTTCCAAATTTGTGCTGCTATCCATCCGGCCGCATATGCATCAACTGCCATGGAATACAAATGCATTTTTTGCATGGCCTCAATTGAATTTGCCGAACCTTGCTCTCCGTATATATAAAACAATTCAGGGGCTGCAAACCTTCGCATTCTCTTCTCCTTCACTAGGATGTCCTTGTTGGGAAAGCCATACCTTGACGGCTCCTTCTCTACAGCTCGGCTAGAAAGTCCCCAATCACATATCCCTATATACACCGTGTGCTCTTTATAATCATCAAAATGGAGCAAAATATTGGATGGAGTGATGTCGTTGTGCATGTACTGCGCATCGTGGCATTTCCCCACAATGACAAGCAAAGAAAGTGCCAAGTTCACTCGGTTCCGTCGGCAAGTTGCAACCCATGTAAGCTCCTCTTTTGTCAACCCTATACCTTGTTCATGCTTAATCTCATCGACATCCAATGTTTCGCTTACTTTCGAATTGTATTTGGATAAGAAAGAAATTAGAGAGCCTCCATTCCACCATAACGTGTAGCCTTCCATCATTTTAGGGTGGAGGTACGCAATTCGAATGATGCCAGGATGTCTCACTGGACACCCGCCCGCCTCATTGATGATTCCTTGGCGCTTCTCCTTTTCATTTGTGGTTTTCAAGCTCTTCCCAGCAAAAAATATCCAACTAGGAATGCTCTGAAGTTTTGTAAGCATCACCTTCCTCACGGTCCCATATGAACCAACGGCACTTTGTTCCGGCATGGGAATGACTTTTACTGAACTTTCAAGCCACTTGAATGTTCCACTAACACAATGAGCTGTTATGGTGTCTTCAATTGTCGCTTTCCAAGGTGTTTGCTTTTTCTTACGTGATGAAGAAAATTGTTGAGCAAAGTTTTGAATGATTTTCAACTTTGCAACCACCTCTTTATTTTGTGTGTCCCAATCGCTACCATCTTCTTTCTTCCCCATGTGGTAACACCAATTTGACACTATATTGGTTGTGAAGGCAACCACCTGTTTATCCAGCCAGTCTTGGTGCAACCAATAATCAGAGAAATTGTTGAATTTCTCAGATGCTTCAAACTTTGACTCCAGCTCCGTTCTCAGGTCCCTCGTGAGTTTGTGGTACCCTTCTTCGTTGAGCGCCACATACTCCCTGGTCAACATAGTCGTACTGCGACGAGTGTAGAACACCACAACTATTGCTCTCCCTTCAACTATGAATTCATGTGGAGGCATATGGGGATTGAGTGCTTTCTTGCGTTTCTTTTGGCTTGATGAAGAAGGGTTCGATGAACCTGAGGCCATCAAGTTGTCCGTGGATGGAATTACCATCTCACCGACATCATCTAAATCTACAAACATAGGTTTTTTCTCCGCCGATGCACTCCCTTCCCCCGCCATAACGAAAAGAAATTGTTCAATGGGCCTCTGCAAGCACAAAAGCCCCGAAAATTTGAAAAAAACCGGGTCACATATGAGGGCCAAGCCCACCACCCACCAAACTCACTCACATAGGCCGTGGGGACGAACTAGTGTGTGAGGCGTAGGGCGCGGACTTGGCAAAGAAATGAGGGCGGGGACTCGCTTTATATAGTTCCCCCGCTCCTCAAGTACCCGCCCCGACACGTGCCGTCCACGCCCCGTCTTCCTCACGTTCCCGCCCCAGTCGCTGGAGTCCTCGCCCCCACGCAGGAGTCCCCGCCCCACTCTTTGGAGTCCCCGCCCCACTCTCTGGAGTCCCCGCCCCCTCTCACTGGAGTCCCCGCCCCCCACTCACTGGAGTCCCCGCCCCCACTCACTGAAGTCCCCGCCCCCACTGTCTGGAGTCCCCGCCCCTACTGGATGGAGTCCCTGCCCCCACTCAATGGAGTCCCCGCCCTGACTCTGGAGTCCCCGCCCTGCATGTTCCTAAATCCACGTGGCGTCCATGTGGCCTACTTTTTTGGTTTCATAAAGTCAACTTTGTGTTGACTGTATCGGGTGGGTGAGACCTCTAACGGACGTCCCGGACGGACGGACAGGCAAACCGGACGTCCATACAGTATGACAACCATGAAAAAAGTGTAGTAGACTACTATGACAATGTGTTGAAAAAATTTCAGCCAATTTGACTACATGGATTGAAGGATTATAACATTTGAAGTAAAAAAAAACGTTAGATTCCTTTCAAATAGGGCTGTTAGACTTCAAGCCCTCTTGGAGTAAAATTGATGAATTTGAATCTTTCCACCATTGAGTTTTAAATCTTGTTACGTACATTCATGCAGAATTTTAGAAGCAAATACATACTCTAGCTTAGTCTAAATCACCCTGCAATGCAAAGAGGTTAAGCGAACTAGTCATTTCTTGATGATTTTTTGTGCAATGAAGAAATTTTTTTAATTGAAATTCACATGGTGAAAATTTAGAGACAAACATTTGAATTATATGGGAAATATTTCAAGAACTTGGACTTCATAGATAACAAAGCTTGAAGTTAGAAAAAAATATTTTTTTCTGCCTAAATTGCCCCATCATAGGTAACAAAGTTTGACTCCTCTTAGAATGTAATTCGAGAACTAAAATTTGTTTTTTTGTAAAACTTTATGCCATATTTTAATAGTTACATACAACCAAGTTTCAAAAGTAGATGAAGATTCTAGAAAAAATTGCTCAAATTGTTGAAGGTACCAAATTCTTTTGGAATAGCATAACTTTTTTATTTATGCACCCAATTGGAAAAAAAATATGATCCTACTAAAAGGGTACATGTTAACACCTTGTATCAAGATTTTATGAACTTCCAACCAAAATTGACATCATATGATCCCACCCAAGTTTTTAGGTGTCCTTTAAACAAACATTTGGTCCATTAGGGATTAAACTCTCTTTGTAACCTTTCTTTGATTCACAGTGAACCACATCAATGCCTTTTTTTATATTGCATTTGAATTTTTGTTCAACTTTGAAATGGTAATTAACAACTTTGGATAGTCACATAGAATCTATCTGTTTTTTTCCCTCGATTGCCATATTGATCCCACATTTTTGTAATTCTCAATGCAATTAAGGATTAACCCTTAAAGGACCAAACTTCAATGTTTTGACACATAGCGATTTGGGGCAGCTCAATATGAATGGAATTTTTATTTATTTTTCTTTGAAATTTTCATACAAAATGTGCCCAAGAAATAGCTTTAAGGCCCCAATTTTTTTTTATAATTTTTGACTACATGGTTAAAAAGTTATTGTATGCTATGTTTATTTTTTTCTAGACCGAGCAGTCCAAACAAATTAGATTTTTTTTTTTGCTTAAACAAAAATTTGAATTTGATTTTCAAGATTGATATACACATGGAAAGCTTTTAATCATTCCATTTTGATTAATGAGGTGAAAGTTATGAGGAGTAGTTTTAGTTTGCGGACACTTATGGATTTTTTACTCTAAAATAAACTTTGAAGTTCTTTATTTCAATCAGTTTCAATAGTTTTGGGAAAAAAATAAAAACATAGAATGAATATTGCTTATTAAAACATTACAACCATTGGGATTGGCATTTTTCAATTCTATAACTAATTTTTCAACAATTTAGTATTTTGAATCATTTTCCACTCTTTTCTATTTACTATTTTTTTCCTATATGTTGTACAATTCCAAATGGTCTAAAGTTTTTCAAGCATGTAGCCAATAATGAATCCAAAGAAGCACCACCAACATGGACATTTTTTCATACAAATGTGACCTTGTGAAGTGTGCTGCCCTATTTTTTGCAAGGCCATAAAAAGGATTTTTGTCACTTCAAACGCTAATATCTTGCAATCTATAATCTAAATTTTTTTTCTACATCTTTTCAAACAAGTGCACTACAAGATTATATGGTTATATGTATCCACTTTTTATATTTTTTTCTAAAATTTGGTACTTATACTAGAAATGGCAGTTTGGGATTGTTTTTGGTGAAAATATAGTAAAAAACATTTAGAGGCTTCTTATCAATAATAAAATTCATGTAGCTTAATTGAAAATTTTGTAACTTGAATTTGGATTTCATTTGAATCTCTAAAGTCTTAAGGCCAATTTTTTTGGTCCAAAATTGCTCAAAATGCTAGTTTCAATGCAAACAACAAAAAATTTAAGCATTTATTTCTTTGCATATCCAACCATTGGATCTTGCACTAGCTTGGTATGAAAATGTTTGGAAGAAATTTCAAAAAAATGTGATTGTATCGATCACAAGATATAAAGGTTGAAATTGAAGAAAATAATTTTTTGTTCCTAGCTTGACTAGATTATAAGCTAGGCTTTGAATCCTTTTAACTTCAAATTTCTGTACTACAACTTGTGAATTAATTTTTTTTATGTTGAAGAATTGAATTTAAAATTTAGAATTAAAAAAAAGAATCATTTTCATTCTTTAAAAAATTGTTAAGTCAAAATATTAGGTACAAGATAGAGGAAAAAACTGAACAATTGATAGCTCTAAGATGGAATTGAAATAATCCTAATGGTGAGATTATTCTAGCACTACTAAAACATCTTCATCCAAATCAACAAAAAATCAACAAAAAATCAACAAAAAAATGTTGATTTTTCTTGTCCATTTTCTATTGATTTGGATATATTGACTTGGACAATATGGAACAAAAAAGTGTTGATTTGATTGTTGATTTGGTTTTAATTTTAAATCATAAAGATTCAATTAAAAAAATTTACAACACTGACCCATTAGAACCCAACACATTGTTCTGCAATTTGTTGCTTATCTGAAAAAGCTTAAGGCTCTTGGATGTGGTAAATGTTTGTGAAAAGAGAAGAAATGCAAAAAGGTAGAAGAAAACCTTAAACAAACACCTAACCAATCCATGAAATCCAAAAGAACCTAGTTCCTATAACAAGTAAGGAAACAACGCTATTGCTTTAGATAATTCCCCTCACTTGTAATTCAAATCCTAAAAGTCAACTTTCAAAATTTGTAAGATGCAATAGCACTTGAATCCCTCTCAATTTTTCCTACTATACCCTCTCAAGCTCTAAAGTTTAATACTCCTAACACAAAAATAAAAGCAATCTGCAAGACCACAACCACAATTTACTCAGTAATTCGCGAAAATTTATGACCTCAAGTAAGTGATGATATATTAAATCATCCTCATGTCCTCCTAACCTAGAATACAAGGCTTGTTCAAATCAAAGTCATCCAAATCATAAAAGAAAGTCAAGTACTAAAAAAGAAGTAAACAAACGTACCAAAAAAACAAGAGTACAAGAGAGCTCCAAAATTGGAAGCTAAGCCTTTAATTTTCTTGTCAAAAGGACAAGGATACCAATAATATAGGACAAATGACCAGTCGAACCCCTATCATACCTTCCTCCCAAGCCTAACAACCTTTCAATTTCCACTACCAACTCTTCAACTTGGAACCAACTTAACCCCTAAAGGTTTTTGACTATGTTTTCAGCAAAACCGCTCCAGAACTGCCATTTCTAATACTAGTGCCAAATTTTAGAAAAAAAACATTTTTGGACACTTGTAGCAGTAGGATCTTGAAGTAAACTTGTTTAAGAAGACGTGGAAAAAATTTCAGAATTTTCCACTAAGTGGATTGCAAGATAATAGCATTTGAATTGACAAAAATCCTTTTTTTGTCCCTGCGAAAAAACGGGCAGCTGCCCTTCACAAGGTCACATTTGTATGAAAAAATGTCCAAAATGATGGTTACTCTTTGGATTTATTCTTCAAGGCAATTTGGCTACATGCTTGAAAATTTTCAGATCATTTGGAATTGTACAACATATAGGAAAAAAATAGTAAGTAGGAAGAGGTAGAGAATGATTTAAAACACTAAATTGTCAAGAATTTATTTATGAAATTGAAAAATGCCAATCCCAACGATTGTAATGTTGTAATAAACAATCTACACCCAATGTTTTTATTTTTTTTCAAAAATATTGAAAATCGAGTTAAATAAAGGACTCCAAAATTTATTTTAGAGTAGAGATTCCATAACTACCCTCAAACTAAGAATCCTCATAACTTTTGACTCATTGATTGGAATGGAATGATTAAAAGCCTCCCATGTACATATAAATCTAAAGAACCAATTTCAAATTTTAGTTTTTTTTAAAAGTGATTTTTTAAGAAGTTTTTTTTGCTGCCCTGGCTGCCCGCCGAACAATGAAAATGACATATCATGCAATAACTTTTTAACCATGTAGTCAAAAGTTACGAAATTTTTTGGACCTTAAAGCTACTCCTCGGGCACATCTTATGTGAAAATTTCAAAGAAAAAAAAGAAAAATTCTGATCATAGTGAGCTGCCCAAAATCGCTATGTTGTCAAAAAACGGTGTTTGGTCCTTTAGGGGTTAATATAGTAAGATGCCTAACTTTAACTAGTAGACGGCCTACATCATGACAACATGGTGGGTGCTATATCATCAATTATGTAAGAAAAATGCCACATGGCAAGCTACCTAGGGAACCTGCCACACAAGCAAAGGGGTGCCAACAGAATTTGGACTTTTCATTCCTTGCTTGAAAGGGAAGGCCTTGCCCATTGCACCATGCATGGACTTGAACATATAAGGTTTAAATTTTTATTTATTTTTATTTTGTCAGTTCCTGTTTGGTTTGTAAACTTAGTAGAAAGCAATGGCCGTTTTGTCATAGTAGAATAACTTTTTCAAAAAACTCTAAACTTATAAATGTTGTTAAATCAAGCTAAATTTCATCATCAAAAATCCGTTTTCAATTTTGAGTCTCCAATCAAAAGTTATGGACAAAGTTCATAGAAGATGTTTATAAATGTCAAAGAAAATTTCCATTGCAAATCCCACTGTGAACTTTGTCCATAACTTTTTATTGGAGGCTCTCAATTTCAAACGGATTTTTGATGATGAAATTTAGCTTGATTTTACTCCTTTTATTAGTTAAATTTTTTAAGAATTTTTTTATTCTACTATGACTAAACGGCTACCAAAGTCTACTGATTTTAAAGAACACCCAATAATAAATGATTAAGTTTAGGAAAAAAATTCCATTGTACATAGAATTTCAACCATGGTAATTTAAACATTCCTCAAATGTTGAAAACTTATTTGCAACTCATGTAAATCAAAATGAACAAATTTTTGCAAATTTTTTATTATGAGCTTATTTGGGCATAACTTTTGTTCCCAGGCACCGACTGAAAAAAAATGATATTCCCACACAACTAATCAGTTTTTCTATCTTCATAAAAGGTCTAAAAAAACCAGGACAAAAATTCAGCCTGTAGATACTTGCCCGAAATCTCATTTGTCCCCCGAAGGAACAATGGTCGTTTAGGGGTTAACTAAAAACTGTAAAAATGGTTCGTACAATATCTACCTCAACAAAAATTTGGTTCTTTTTTTTGTTGATTTGGACATCATCTTTTAGTATTGTAAAATGCAAACTAAATTGTGTGCAACTTCTTGATTTTATATTCTTAAAATTGAATTCATAAAAGGATCCAATTACAAGACAAGAAGCTTAATAACTTTTACATTACTTATCCAAATGTAGTGAACTAAATCTTTCAACATAGACAAAAATATAATCTATAAAAAATAAATTTTGTTTTTTAAGATTTACACTTTTTTTTTTTTTTTGTTGCTTACCTTTGCCTTTGGGAAGCTATCATGGCATAACTCTTGCTAAAATGCACTACTGGAAATAATAGTTATGCCCCTTTAAAGCTAATCAACTTTCCGATCTTGAAAAAAAAAAAAAAATCTTGCCAAAATTTGAGATCATAGTTACCTATCCAAATTTTCAAGATTTCCTTGAAAGAACTGTTGGGCATTAAGGAACATATATTTAGTTTGAGGTTAGAAAAAGGAAGGAAGATGTTACTAAATTATGCCTTGAATCTTTAAGGGCCCCAAAATATACAATAGCCTTTAGTTGAACCTCATTTTGTAACTATACTATGAGCATTCTTCTGGTCTTTCAAACTAATTGGCATTTGAAGTATTCATGAAAATATTTCCAGTGTATTCAAGGTTGCAATACCTCATTCCAAAGAAATGAGACCTATGAAGGCAAGAGGACTAATTCTACAATGGAAGAAAATCAATGTGCAATCATGATAATGTTTGTCTTGTTTTTTTTTTTGCCAAAACATTATCATTTTGGCAAAACATTGCTCTTTGCTATAAGGCACGCTGTGCCATTGGCAAAATATGTATTGGACGGCATTTTCATTTTGAAAAAGCATGCTTAATAGCAAGGGGCAAAGATTTGATTTCTTAGCAAAACCTATCGGATCTGCAAATTGATACTCCAAGTAATCATTTCAAAGCCCATGAGGAATGTGGGACCAACACTCTTTATGTATGTAATGTGACCTAGCCACAAGAAGTCTTCCACTAGTGGCATACTAAGTGAAAAGTTTGGAGTAGGCTCTACAAAACTCTCATGCTAATCAATAAGTTTAAAGGCAGCACAATTTCTTTATGTGCCCAAGAAGTAGGTCTCTTTTTGGAAGAAAACTATACCATTAAGTCAACTTGTTTTGGTAAGTCATGATTAGAGTCAGGGGACACTACAAGAAAATGATGGAAAAAATGACTAGCAAAGCAGTCATTATGGTCACAATTGACTGCAAAACGACTTTAGGGCCCGAGAGTCGTTTTAGTCAAGTCGTTTATGTAAATGACTGCCAATGTATTATCACCACCCATTTGTACCTTGGACGTATAAATGGATGAGAGATAGTTATCATTGAATTGATAAAGAAAGTTCAACTTAAAGAAATGGCTATTGTGCTGCCATGTGGAAAGTGCTTCTCCTTTCTGTCCTATGTAGACATCCACATGGCCAGTCATTTGCAAGTCATTTTGAAGTTATGATAGACCCATTACAAATCTAATGTTGACAACCATATCGGAAGTCATTATGTAGTCATTTAGAAGTTGCGATGGAGTCTTTGCACCATTCAAATGGACTAGCACATGGCAAGTCATTCCATAATCATCTTGAAGTGACATGGATTTAGGGTTCAAGTCACTCTCCAAGGAAGTGGGAAGTCATTTTCTTGTCATTTTCAAGTTGCAACAACATGTGCAAAAAGGAGTGTAATGACAATTGGATGGGGAATAGTCATTTAAGAGTTGCATATGAATTTTATTTAAAGTTCTACAACAGTACACCATATACAATACACTATGTGCCGTACACCAAATTTGGTAAAAAGTGTTGCATGGTTCCAAAAGCTACTTAATGGGTGAGTATATATAGATGAAATGACAAGTGCTTTATACAAGTGGGGTGGTAGGAAGCAAGACAAACCATGTGGGATATGTAAAATGCAGGAATTGTGTTACATGTAATATTTCAAACTTCATATAGGCATAGTAGATTAACTTTTTTCAAAAAACTTTAAACTAATAAAAGTTGAAAAATCAATCTCTCTTTCTTTTCCTAGAAACAGTTTTAGATTTCAAGCCTCAAATCAAAAGTTATGGACAAATTTGAGAAAGTGGATTGAAAAGGATAGTTTTGTCTCCCGGAAGTCATTTTATAGTGGCTATGGAATAGTGATATAGTCGTCCATAGAAGGTAGAAGCACATGTAAACAACTTTTGACGGCATTGCCAATGTCAATTTCTATACTAAATGGTTGAAGATACAAAATTGAGTGAACCCCCAGTGTTTTTACATTTGCATTGAAGTAAAGTGTGGTTGCAGTGCATGACTTTATTCTACACATTGTTGTCTATGTTCTAGTCCTAGGACTAAATGCACTACTATGAGAGGCAACCTTGGAGGTCATGCATATATGTGCCTGCAATGGTCTGCACAACAATTCCACTTTGAAGACTCAATACCGTAAACCGTGTCATTGTTAGACATTTTTATAGTAATTATGGAATGCTTGAAAGAGCTGATATAAGAAATCCCTTACTATGTGCTTTTTGTAACCCTTATAGATTCAAAGTTGAATCATATCAATTATTCAAAAGTTGTTTAATCCCTAAAGGACCAAGCTGCATTTTTTGGCAATGTCATAGTAATTTTAGGTAGCTCGCTACAGATGGAGTTTTTATTTCTTTTCTTTGAAATTTTCACACAACAAGGGGGCAATTTTTTTCCACATCTTTTTAAACTAGCGTACTACAAGATCCTATAGTTACATGAGTCCAAATTTATTTTTTCCTAAAATTTGGTACATGTATTTATGTACTAAAAATGACAGTTTTGGAGCATTTTTGGCAAAAATATAGTCAAGGAACTTTAGGGGTTAATAATACTAGCAGATATTGTCATCAAATATTGCTCCCATATTTTTAGGAGATTAAATAAATCATACAAGAAAATTCAAGGAAGAAAGTAATACATATCACTAAAAAGGAAAAGCCGTCATGAATTCATCAGTTTAGGGTGGTCTAACCAATCTATTGAAGTCACACCCTAATCTTTGATGACATCATTGATCATTGTGCATTTGCAATGCAAAAATCTCAAATTTTTTCTAGTAAATCAATAAGTGCATACTCAAAGTAATTAGAAGTTAAGGCATTTTAATTGCCTAGTATTTATTGATTTATTTGTGGACAACATATCATCTTGTCAAAGTGGCATCCATTAACAAAGTGGCATATAGAAACATCCTAAAGAATAGAACTATTTGTACCAAAGTACCTAGTAAGGTGCAGTGACTAGTTAGTCATTTCGTAGTGGCCCTGTAGTAAAATCCGGGTTGATTAGAACATCTTTTTCCACCATGTCTTTTGTAGTGGCCTCTTTTTTTTTCCATCAACAAGCCAAAACTTCTGAAGTCATATGCCAGTTGTACTTCAGACATTTTTTAGTTGTGCTACAACGAACTCGTAGGTAAGTTACAATGTATAACAACCACCCCCTCTTCTTTGATTGGGCCTTTATACTGGAATGCCGCCTTGCCACATTAGAATGTCGATGACATTGTGAACAAAATGTGGTGGATGAAATTTTGTCCTCTTTCACTCTTCATCTAGTAGTTGTAGACATGACTCTACCTTCACTTGGACATTGTAGAATTAGCAGTGTTGGTGCAATTAAGGAGCCCTAATCATTCTGAAGTCACAATTTTCATAAAGTCATTTTTTATACTTACATATTTGCCCATTTTCTTGTAGTAGAAGGAGTTGAAGGAGGATTTTGAAAGAATCCAGTGGTATTGTTGAGTCTCAAAGAAGGTATATGACAAGTGAAGGGTAGAGGACTTGAAGCTTGAAATCAAAAGCAAGTTAATCCCTTAAATTCCTTGACTATGTTTTCACCAAAAACACTCCAAAACTAGAGTTGTCTTCCTGGACATCGCGACATGCGACATCCAACAAAGTCAAACTGACTGTTGACTTTTAGAAAAAAGTTATTTTGTTGCCCAGTCACTTGGATTCCATGTGGCGGCCGTGTGGCACATTCACGGGTGACCATAGGTAGGGGCGACCACGGGAACGTCATGAACCCGCAATCGCCTTTTTTTCTTCTTCTTCTAGATTTCATAGTTGGAAGTAAAATCTTTGGTCATAAATCACCAAACAAAGAGATTAGTTTGGCTACTACATGGATGGCAATAACAGCTCATATGCTTTAACTAATGAATTAGCTCCATTACTAATTTAGTATCCAATATTGAGGAATCTAACTACCTAAGTACAACAAGTCGGGTAGAGGTGACCACCGGTAGAGGCGACCCCGGGAAAAAAAAGGAGTGATTGCATCTAGGCAACCGCAGGAACGTCGTGAACCTGTAGTCGCCCCTTTTTCTTCTTTTTTCTCGTGGTCGCACTCTTCGTACCCACAGTCGCCTCCTAAACTTGAAGTCGCCCTGATCTTCGTACCCGCGGTTGCCCTACTCAGACCCACATGCGCCCCGACCCAAAGTCACCCTTGATGACGTGGTTCTCTCTCTCCACGTCACTCATGACAACTAGCGACGTAAGACAAATTTGGGCAGCTCGGGGTACAAAAAAGTGAAACCCTAATTTTCTACATGACGCCTTATCTCGTTTTGTCAGACACTTGTGCTATATGATACGCAACGTCAAACGTCCAACACGTCACCAATACCCCGGGACATGTCTAACAAGGCAATCCTATCCAAAACTGGCATTTTTAGTACAGGTACCAAATATTAAAAAAAATTGGCACATGTTATTGTAGGATCTTGTAGTATGCTGACTTGAAAACAAGTAGTAAGAATTTCAAAAATTTCCACTACGTGCATTGCAAGATATAAGCATTCAAATTCATTGAAATCATATTTTTAGCCCTGCAAAAATATGGGCAATTGCACTTCACAATCTCACTTTTCTATGAAGAAATGTCCAAAATGGTGGTGCTTTTTTGGATTTTTTTCCTAAAAAAGATGGAAACACGCTTAAAAAATTTCACATCATTTGGAATTGTACAACATATAGGTAAAACGTAGTAAGTAGAAAGAAGTAGATAATGCTTCAAAATACAAAATTGTTAGGAATTTAGTTATGGATTTGAAAAATTCCAATCCCAATGGTTGCAATGATGTAATGAACAATCTACATCCTATGATTTTATTTTATTTTTTGAATATTGAAAATTGAGTAAGATAAAAGACTTTATGACGAAGAAAAATAAAAAAAAAATGATTGCAAAGTTTATGTTAGAGTGGAGGATCCATAACCATCTGGAAACTATTTTTTTTCTCTTTTTTTTCTCTTTTCAAATTTTTTTCCATTCATGGCAAACTTTATGTACAAATATTGGCCAAACTTTGTAGAATGACAAAAGATTTTATAGAATGCAAAATGTAAGTGTACAATGTTTATAAGAGGATAATTAAATTTTTGATTGACAAAATTTTAGAGATGCTTTTGAAACTCTATTTTAACATTGAACTTAAACACTTAAGCTATTTTTAGTTTAACAACAAGACAAATCTATTTTTAATAAGAGTGGTTGCAAGAAAGACTGATTGATTTTGGTAGAGTTTTGCCAAAATTGCAATTTTTGCGGTTAGTACAAGGATACCATGAAACAAAACAATCTTAGCCATTGATTTGAAAAATCAACAACTAAAAGTATTGTTGCAAGTACTATGACTACTTGCAAGTACTGAAATAGTACTATTTGAAAAAAAGACAGTTTGTCATAGAAAAAGATACAATGGGGTATGTAAATTAATAATAAATAGAAAATCATGAACAAAATTCCTTTAAAAATTGGCGATTTGTGAAGACTTGATTGTGATCACATTTCATCCAAAACATGAACTCGAAACCATCTTTAATGTTTAGAAGTGTGTACGAAAGGGAGACCTATTTGAACATATATAGAGGCTATAAAATAATGTATTTTTAGATTTCCTTTGGTAGGCACATGTCTCCCTATTGTAGAAATAGACCACAAAAATTTCAGCTCTAGATCATTAGTTTTGGGTACTCCCTGCACTAAAAAACTTTAAAACTCAAAGTGTGACAAATTAGGAAAATTGACTTTTAAATACAATACAATCTTTTTTTTAATTTCTGAAAAGTAAAAGATGTGATTAGAATCAAGTTAGCCATCTCCAATAAAAATTTCAAGTTCATTGAATTGTACCTTCAAAATTTATAGTAGAAAAAACCTTCATCACTTTGAATGTGATGCAAAATAGGACCAATCTTTCTTGCAATCATCCACAAATAGTTTCTCCATGTACTCACATAGAAATTAGCTAAACATTTAAAAAATAATTAGAATTTGGAGAACTTGAAAAAAAAATCTTTGATTTTGACACATGGAAGTTTGCCCTAATTAAACTCTTCAATTACAAAAATGAGGGTCATTAGCATTTTCAAGACCATCTCCACTTGTACTGCTCCATGCACTCTAATTTCTTTATTGTAGCAACTAGGCCTAGCTTGGTTGCATGTACACTCATTGTTTATTGTATTGGCACAAAGTTGTAGTATGCTTAGGCTCTTTGTTAAGCATTGCACAAGGATAAAAAACTCTTGTGGTGCTTGTTGGTGCTAGCCTTTCAAGTTCTTCAAGTCAATTGCAAGAGATTCTCACTCTTTGAAGTCCAAGGATGACTTTGTGAGGAATCCAATTGTCATAATTGCTTGAAAGGGCTTGTATGATGATGGTGGATATATATTCTATGTGAGTAGTGGAAAATTACATTTCAAAAGAGCTTTGCCTTATTCTCAAAATAGAAGCTTGCACCCTAAAATTCCAAAGTTTGAATCCAATGTTAATCCCTAAGTTCCAAAGTTCCTACAATGGACTCTTGGGATTTTGGGTAGGCTCAAGTGATCTCAACTTTTGACATGATTTTTCGAAACTTTTTTGAAGATAGGAAATTAGATTAGCTTTTTCGAAATATAATTTTTATTTCAATTTGTGCCCCCAAACAAAAGTTATGCTATTATAAGTCCAAAAAATAGCTTGATGAAAAGTTATGGACAATTTTATTTTTAGGGCAATCTAATTGAAAAAATAACTTACAAAATTCATTTTTTAATGCAATTTTTATAATTTTCAAAAAAATTGTTAAGCAAGGTTAAGTTTGTTTGCTAGAACAATCTCACCATTGGTGTGGGATTAGTGTGTTTCAATTCCATCTTAGAGCTATTAATGGTTTAGTTATCTGCTCAATCTTGAACCTACTTCTATTTAACAATTTTTAAAAAGAATGAGAATTAAGTATTTTTATATTGAATTTTGTTTTCAAGATTCTCAATCCAAATCTTCAACATAAAAAATAAAAAAATAAAAATCAAGAGTGCAAAAATTTTTAGTTAAGAAGATTCAAAGCCAAAAAATTAAGTCAATTAAGGTGTAAAATTTTTTTATTTTGTTCACTTGAAATGCAAATGTTTGGCAATCTACACGGTCAAAGTTTCTGAAAAATTTTCCACGCATTCTTACACTAGTGTACTACAAGATCCTACAGTTAAATATGTAAAAAAAAATTCAAAGTTGTTTGCTCTTTGCAATAGAAATGACAAACTTGAATGGATTTTGATGGGAAAAAGGCCTTGGGACTTTAGTGGGTAAATATTTTTTTGGGAAGTTAAAATATTGTCTTCACTACTTTTCATGAGTCTCTCTTAAAAAATTCCAACAATCTTGATTCTCCTCTTGCAAATATTATATAATTCTATGTAGAATTTTGGAACCTTTTTTGTTTTTTGATAAGGTTTGACTAATTTTTTTACCCAAAATTTTACAATAATAATTTATATAGGACATCAAAATTTCTTTAAAATCAAGGGATTTCAAATTTTTACTTTAATATCATATAAAAATTCATGACTCTAACATGTTTTCAACAGATATTTGGGTTGATTTTCATGTAAAATTCCAAACAACTATTTAGTGGAAAGTTATTAAGTAATTTCATTCTCAAAATGATAGAAATAAAAAATATAAAGAATGCTAGATTCTCTAGAAATATCCAACACCAAATGCAATAATCCTAGGAAGTAGTAAAATGCTAAGTACAAATGAATTCAAAGCTTACTTTTCTTAAAACACAATAGTTCCATGCTTTTTTTGAAACTTTACCACTTGAGAAAAATTTAGAAAAGAAATCACTTTGTATTTATGATCCTAATATCCTATGACTGGTTAAGATGTATTTTCATATACTAGGTTCCCCATACAAGGTTGTGTTTGGTATGAAGTATGTTAGTTTATTATATATCAAACTTTAGTATCTTTGGATCTTGCTTCTTTGCTTGTGATTGATAATGCAATTTTGCTTGAAATTGCTCCACATAGGATTCTTTAACTTTTGAAAGGTATTCAAAAACCTTTCATTATTCTATAATAAAGGTAACTTGAATATTTTTTAACACTAAAAGTATGTTATTGAAGCAACAATTCATGGAGGTGGTAAATTGCAAGAATAACTAAATTATTATTACCTTTTCTTAAAATAAATTTTCTAAAACCTAAAAAATACACATGGATATTTTTCACTTTCCATATTATTCAATCAAAATGCACTTTCAATTACATTAAAGATGGTGCTGAAAATGGGTCAATCTAGTATTAAATTAATTATATACTACAGATGTACCACTAATAGAACACAATTCAAATTTGCAAAGAAATTTAAACTTTTAACATCATAATCACTAGCTTTATTCAAAATGAAAGATTGTTGGTTTGAAATGAATCTTCAAATTGTAGTAATTTTGTCATTTTGTGCACCAAATCATTGAATTAGATGTTGAAATTCAAAAGTGGACCCATGGCCAAACTAGATGTACAATAGCCAAGGCACAAATGAAATGGTGTTATTATATTCTAAGGGAAAAAGAAATCATTGCTACCATCTTTGACACTATTCTAAAGGCTAAAAATTGTTCATTACCAAGAATTTTTTTGCAAGAGAACATCTCTATGTTAATCCTTTAGTGGTGGGAATCATGCAAAAGAGTTGGGGAAGTTAGAGAAGACAAAATTGTGGCAAAAGCTTTCTTTGAAAAAGAAAAATTGTGGCACAATGATTGACTATAATATCTTTAATGCAAGCATCCATGCTATGCAAAACAAGATAATTGCTTGTGGTCGACTGGAAGATTATGAGGTTTGACTACTGAGTGGACGGTGTTGACTCCAATGGACAAAGCCTTTTGTAGTGATGTTTGATTGATTTGGTGCACCTCAAGGGGGTGAAATTTATCAAACAAATCCAAAGTCTAGAGTGCATGATGTCTGCAATCAAATGGAACTTCTACAATATAGAACGACTATACCGATTTCTATATATCAAGCTTGCAGTTGGAAGCTCGTCTTGAGCGTGGCAAAGAAAAGGCCTTTCTTGTACTTTGATACAACCCAATGAAGGTCATCAAGGAGGAAAATTAAAAACAATAATGGCCTGCCCATCAAACTATAATGGCCCGTTGAATTCATTTTTGGTCAACTTCAAGTCACAACAATCTACATAATAATTTTATAAAATTGGAGATGCACATATAATATTAAAATGAATGTGAATGGAAGAATGACATTCTAAACAACAAACAATGATGGATTGTCTTTGTGCATACACTTCTTTGATGAGCTTTGAGGTAAAATAAGCAAAAACAGAAAAATTACTTTGGAAGGCGACGCGGCCACCTATTGTTTTATTATTATAGACTAAAGACACTGAATATCAAAGTTGTCATGGCATTTGGTGCCAATAGCCTTGTTCTCATTGCAATACAACAAATAAAGGAGGCAATACTACTTACAAAAGAGGTGCAGTTCTTGAAAGCTTGTAATGTATACTAGGTTGTAGAGAGGCCCTTAACTCCCTTTAATCTTGGGATTCCATGCCAATCTCCCTCATCCGGTCTTCCAACTGAGTTTGTCCCCCGTCTCCATCCCAATCCTGCTCCCGTCATGTCCTAGCCTATGTGCCACTCCTTTTTGCAATCCCCCTTGCAATGAAGGGACTCTCTACCTATCTCACGGTGGAACTGTTGTTGTTTTAAATTATTTTTTGAGTAGGAGGCGAGAAGGGGTTTTGTAGTCAAACGGCTCCATACCATTGTAATTGGGTGACCAATGATTATAGTATAATCTGTAAACTACTCTAATATTCCATATGATCAAACTTATGTATGACATGTCTTCTATTACATATGAACACATTACAAAAAGAAAATTTACAGTACAACCAATCTAATCACCAAAAAAACTTCTATTACGTTTGTTTGTCTATAACTCTATATTGTACGACACTATAAGAATGTGTCACAAACAAAAATTACATTACATCCATCCTAATGACATAAAAACAAAATCTATTACATCTATCCGCCTATACTATACAATGCTATCAGTACATGTAATATTGCTACATTGATATCTGATGCATGATTTGTGTATATATGTAGCACATCAAATTTCATACAACAATAGTATTGCTCTTAGCGTAACTTCCTTAAAGTGATAAAAATAAATCTTGAACTCCGTCACTCATCTGCGTACCAGGTAACGGCTTCTTTAAAAACATTCACCTAAATGTATAAAATGCCTTCGCATTGCGAGTACAATATATTTGTGCACCTTGGTGCCCTATAGAATCGACACTTTCTCCTATATGCACTTTTAACCAAATTGTAAACTCCAAGAACCAACTGTTGAAACTGCAATATAGTACCTTTTTGCAAACTCCAAGGACAATCGAGTTTGTCGGTCAATTGTAATTGAAACTTCATGTACAATTGGGGGTACTTCTCCATCATCTCTAATGCTACCACTAGAAGAAAAACATGTCCGCTATAACCGACTGAAATGCAACTACATATCCTACGCAACTGCCCTGCAACTACAATCTATATTTGCACCAACTTTGACATAGTTACACTGTAGTTGCAAAATAGTTGCAAAGTAGTCGCAACATGTAGTTACGCATACGGGAATGTAACATAAGAGTTGATGTGAGGTACTTTACATCCAATCTTCATCACAATTGTCGATGTGGACAATTTTACGTTCTGTAGAGTCCAATGTGTCTATCTACAGTTGCATATAATTTAAATTCAATAGCAATTTAACTAGAATGCAACTAGATTGCAACTGGACTGCAATTGGATTGCAACTGGACTGCAATTGGATTGCAACTATAGTACAACTAGACTACAACTACATTGCAATTACAATTTGACTAGTGTTTGACTTAAAAACAACTAGACTTTAATTTGAAAAAACTAGCATGCAACTACTATTAAGTCTTTTATTAATTGTCCCACATCAATTGGCAAGAATACCATTAGGCTGAACATATAAGAATTGTAAGTTATAGCAGTATTGTGTAATGAATTTTGATAATGAAATTCTAATATTTCTATATTTTGTAGATTTCTACAACTTGTAGATTTTTATAATCTACAAAAATCTATAAATATTTAAAGTTTAAGATATTTCTAGATTTGGCAATCTAAAAAAAAAGATAGATCTGAAATTTAGAATCTACAAATCTTTGAAATTCAAATTTCAAATCTACAAGTCACAAAGACGCAAACTAGTTGCACACCAGTCGCAAACTAGTTGCACACCAGTCGCAAACCAGTTGTAAGTCAATCGCAAACCAGTTGCACATTAGTTGCAAACAAATTGCACACAAATGACTTCCACGTAAGCAACCATGTCAAAAAAGTTCATCGATGAACTTTCAAGTATACTGTCAAATGATAAAAAACTTTGAATTTTTTGCAACTGCTTTGCAACTCATGCAACTTGTCTACTGCAATTGCGGGCTCCAAATTATCACCTAGTTGCAAACGACCTATGCAACTACAAAATGACTTGCACAATGTAGTTGCAAAACCCCTCGTTTTCTTGTAGTGTACGTTATTGAAAATGAAGTAATTCGCTACTGAATTGTCGAGGAGGTAGAAGAATATTTTGTGCCACCACTTGTAACTGCACGTTTGGCAAAAGTAGTTCCCTTGCAACTAGTTGACAACATTCATTCTATGCATGAATTATGAGTATGCTTTGTGCACTGGAGACGTCCAATGTTTTTTTCCCAGATAGAATGACAACACAAAAAACACATCATTTAAGATGTCTAGTAGACCCCCCCTCTATTTAGTAGAGGCAACTATTAAGTTTACTTTCAAATTGATTATCCCTGATTTATAATTTTAACATATTAAAGTTACATTTGATTGAAGTGTTGACGGGCGGTCAACACCTATTACATTCTAAATTTAATATTATAATTAAAAAAAGATTTAAAACGTTCAAATTAATAGTCAAAGCCAAAAAGTCATGCATACTTGACATTTTTTCATGTACAATATGTGATGCCAAACGTTTATTAGATGCCGAGACCCGAAATTACATCCAACAAGACACTGTCAGTCAGCGTCATAAGCAAGAATGGGTAGTTAGTAAGTGGACAACATGAAGACGGCCTTCCAATCAACAAAAGCTACACAAACAATGTCTTGGTCATGATGCTTGTGCCATAGCAGCATTTCTTGTAGCTCTTCTGAAAGAGACTTTGTATTTGTTAATACTTAAGGTGAGCCTAAAAAATTTGTCTTCATTGTGGTGATGCCAAAGGTTCCAAGTTGTCAAAGTGTCACCAATAGCTATACTGAAGTGAAGTAGTTGTCCATGCAAACTATGTAAGATAAGTTGTGTAAACTATGTGAGATAAGCCGTGCAAACCTTCCATTAATTGCATGAGCACTTTGTGTCGAGTTTTGGCGTCTCCTCAAATACATGTACCCAATGTCTCTCTGGCAGTTGATCTTGTATAAATCTAGAAGTCATAAACATACTTGTAATGTGCATACATCAGACACCACACTTTTACTCACCATCTTGTTGGTTTCCTAGGAAGATATTGCCTGACAAGACAATATTTTCCTTTGTATGCTATCATCATCAAATCTATTGTCACCTATGCATGCAAATTCCAATTGCTTTTAAACTTTTCCTGCAACTCGACCACCAACCAACACATTTTGCCAAGCTTGTCTAATTAAGCGTCTTGTCCTACAAAGATAGGCAAACTTTTGTCCGCTACGTGCAAGCACCTAGTTATATCCTCATATCAACGACTTCGTCATTTTGATTGTTATATTGGGACAATAGAAAAATTTGTTTGCCCAATTCCAATAACTTGTGTGATTCAATGGATGATTTTTGCCCATGAGTAAGTTAACTGCCATGAAGCCTTCAATTCCAACTTGTTGAGATGCCACCAATTCGCACTACCTAGAGATAAGCCAATACGAGGATGCAAATTACTTGCTTAGCAATTAGTGTTTGTACAGATTCTTTGAACTGTTTGATCGCTCCAAAATTTTCCAAAAAAGGTATTCTTTGTCAACATTCTATAGATGGGGAATGTAGGACTACAAATAGGACTTGTGAATGGAGGTCATAGCAAGGTAGACGTTGTGCCCGCCATCATTTACATCTACTCGACCGAGGTTGCAAGAAATGCTAGGCAAATAGTAGCCATTGACATCACCATGATCAATCACAGACCATGGCAACCTTCAATGTTGCATTTCCGTTCGCTATACTACGATGGGTGGGACCTAAAGCACTAGCCTTCTCAATGGTCACGGCTAATGCCTTGTTGGCAGCTAGGCCAGCTTGATCTCCCCCACTGTAGAATTTTGTGGCATATATTGCCTTCTATGGTTGTAGAAGCTTAGCTATGCGCACTATTGTAGTTGTTGTTGGATTTATATATTGTTGCGATGCAACAAGATCAACGATGCAGGGCAGAGGTTGCCGAAGACTTTCACTCCCCGTATAATCTACATTGTCTTGCTTCATTGCAATGCAACACATATGCACAACAACACCTCTAGGATTACAACAATGTTCACAAATGAGCTCTAGTGTGGAATTCTCTTGCATTGGAGTATTTCACTTTACAAAGTAGGGTGCTCCAACATGCATAACACCACTTGGCCTATCGGTTGTTACAACCTTAGCCGGAGCTATCATACAAGGCAACGACTTTAGCATCACTATAGTGAAAAGTTCCACAAATAAGGGTCATTGCTAGAAAGACCAATCATTTTTTGTAGCATTTTGCATAGTACTCATTTTTTTAGAAGGGCTTTATAATTAGAAAAACAATTTTTTTTTAATTTGAAAAAACATTTAATGTGTATACCTTTAGGAAAAAGGTACACTAGGAAGGAAAAGCATAGAAAAATTCTCTTGTAGGAGAATTAAAAAAGTACAAAATCTCATGAAAAGAAATAGTTTCATTGTAGTTTCACATTTTAATTTGTAAAAAGTAGAATTTTTTTTCTTAAAACTAAAAATTTTCCATTTAGGAAAAGTTCATATTGATGAGGTTTCACCAAAAGATTGATCTTAGAACCATCTTCATTGTTCAAAAATTATGTGCAATGGGAGTGTTGTTTGCATTCCTGTAGAGGATACAAAATAATATATTTTTAGATTTTCTTTGGTAGGAATATGCTTTCCTACTATGGAAATAGACCATGAAAATTTCAGCTTCAGATCATTAAATTTGGAGACTCATAATTTAGTAAAAAATCCTAAACCTCAAATTGTGACATATTAACAAAAATGATTTTTTTTTAATTTATGAAAAATAAAGGATCTAATTACCATAAAGTTAGACATGTCCAATAAAAATTTTAAATTTCATAAGGTTTATGTCCAATATAAATTTCAAAAGTAATAGAAGATGATAAGAACATACCCCCTCAATGTGACAAGAAATAGGCCTGGTCTTTCTTGCAATGACCCACAAACGCATCGGAAAAGTTGTACATGGTATTGCCAAAGACAAAGTGCACTATGTCGTTGGATTGTCTGCCTACAACGTTGGCACTTGGATGATGAAACGATATATCACCTATGCTACAATTATTGTTTCGCTGGCACTCCAAGGCGTTCTTTCTTCATGTGTTTGGCCGCTACCATGCACGTAACTGTCGAAGTTGTAAAATGACATCTAGGACTTGTCTTCCTGGACTCACATAGTACTACCCTCATTGGTCAATGCAGTTGACAAATAGTACTATAGTGCCTCTACAAAAGTGCCTCCATCGTCGACGAAGTCTTGAAAGGAGTCATGTCCGTCCAATACTTGCAGACTTGAGTGCTCTGCGTCTGCATAGGAGTCTTTTTTAGAATGATATTGATTGAAAAGAACAATGTGTTCAACGTTGTTGCAAGGCTAGTGAATTTCTTTCCATCATCCAAAAACATAATGTACATTAGTTTGTGTCTTTTACTTTGTACATATGAGTGGATATCAAAACCGAGCATCCAGTGCAACTCTCCTCCTTTAACATCACAGCTAGCTTCTGACATTACAACATAGACGAGTAGATACACCGACATAGGGATTGTGGGCGAGGGCGTCAAGTCTTCCACTGACCGAGAACTATCTAACAAAATCTTTGCTAAGGTAGAATGCATCTAGCATTAGTCACATTGGGAGGAGGAGGCCGTAGATAACCTATTCGGTTGCCATCTACTTCAGTGTAGAGAACTATTGTGACACATTTAGAAAATGAATTGACCTCAACCATTGACTTCTTACTATATCTATCAATATCATCTAATTGCATGGTATATGAGTTCTTTTATTTTTGGCATGCGTTGTCAATTGGTCTGACTTCGGTGTATTGTTGTAAGATGATGCAAATCGACAAAATTGTCAAGTCCGATATGGAGAGCAAGGACGGTATGCACCAGCATTGCCCTTACAAATCATGATTGTGACTTTGTTCTGCTAGATAACGTCCTCAACATCAAGGGCAAATAATTTTGACGTTTACGTTCAAGATCTAAAAACACCATGGGAGCACATGCACTAAAGATGGCACGTTTGGTCACAAAAGAATGCCTAAAGTGTGGTTCACATTGTCACCTAAGTCTTTAGGATGTTCCTCAGGTACTCTATCTCTCTCCAACCAAGAATGTATAAGCAGTGATGTCGAAAGAGGTACCGAAGTCCACGTGGCATATTTCTTCATTGCAATGTGTAGTAGTTGTCGTTTGGCAAGAAATCCAAGTATTTGTCATGTGTGTGACGGATTGGTTCTAATAGATGAGGTCCACTACCAAATTGTCTCGCAAATAAATGGCAGGTGTAATTTCGCTTCTACATAGGGCAACAATGAAACGGCCATGTCAATATACAATAATTTTCCTTAACAACTCTAAATCATCACATACTTAGCAATGTTGAGGTACGTAATGTGATGGAAAACTTATAGTAATAGACATAATAAATAGTTTCCTTAGATACGTCATCAGGCGTTTGCTCAACTAGGACCTTAGTTTGTATTGATTTGCATGAACGGATTTGTGGAACGTTGTACTGGAAAATACAGAGTCATTAAGAATATAACAGGATAGACACCACAATGAGTATGTGCCGACAGGCGCATCGGTAGAAAAAGCACAAAAGTTTTTCATGACCTGCGTATATGCCTCTACAAAGCTACTGAGATGGACTTGGATTGATATGCACAAACACAATGGTGAATAATACAAGGGGACTCCTACATCAGTTGGTTGGACAAAGATTTTGAAATGCAAAATATATATAATCTTTTAAAACTATTGTAGTTTATAAATAGTTTTTTTTATCCCCTTTTGAATTTGTTTCCATTTAGTTTGTTGGATGGTCTTTCAATATCCAGAAGTTATTAGTATAGATAAATACTCATCTTTGGATAATTTTTCAAATCCTTAAATTTCAAAAAAACATTACTATGGTTTATCTTAGAAGAGAGACCTAGTCAATGAGAGGTCGTCCCAAAATAAAATATTCCCAAGGTAGTGCAAGTAGACAAGGCCAATTGGTTGGAACCAATAGTTTATGGGCATGGTCAAGTGAAAATCTTATTATCTTATTGTACTTCAATTGATTACAAGGTTTTGCAATAATCTTCTAATGCTCCAATCCTTATGAAAACTGGCATGCTTATTCTCAATTATTCATAAATGCGTATGGTCAAGAATGAAGTTTTATTGTGTACGTATCTCAAAATTTATATAGTCAAAGTCTTTGATATTTTAATTTTGAATCATTTAAAAGTAGTAAAAAGGATCCTAAAATCATATTTAAATTTTTTTATAATGATATATATAAATCGATATTTTTATTTTAGAAACAAGTCATGCATAAACAAGTGGGATTTTAAATTTTGGAACAATAAACCTTCTTAAACTGCATTGGTAAATTTATAGGGAAGCAAATTTGATAGGCTAAAATCTTCTAACGAACAATATATCACCTTCTACAAAAATCAATTAACACAAACTAGGAAAATAACCACATAAAGCCTCACAATTAGTCTTAGGGGTACTTCACACTATGGCTAGAGGTCAAGAGGCCATTAGTTTCCACTGATGAGGTTGTCAAATTCTTGATTTGTTGCAATCTGATTGGTGGAAACCAACACAACCTCTCAACCTTTGGCCATAGTGTGAACTACCCCTTATTATTTGTCATATAGTTTTGTCATGATGAGCCATTTCCATAGTCTACACAAACCATATCTACTCAAACCATGGTTTTTATATTTAATTTTTCAATTATAAATTTTTTATGTTCACATTGATTTTGAAATTCCCAATCTTGCACTTACTAATTGTTTGAATGTTTGAATGTTAGTAGCTCCATTTATTTTATTTTATTTTTTATATTTTTATTTTTGAAGTGTTTCACAGGAACCGACCGAGAAGAAGAGTCATAGCTTACATGAATGCAGTAAAGTGAGTCTAGACTTTTTTTTTGTTGAGTGTGCCAGCGGCAGCAGCAGCATCTCATCGTGCTCGCTGCATTGGATGGGACGCCCAAGACAAGTTACAAAGAATTGGACAATTCTTTCTTCACACAACAACTTAGTTGCTCCAACTGGACTTTCAAGGTGACCGGCAATCAGTTCACTTCACTTGGCGAATCCGCTGTTAGTTTCTCCGTCGGCTTCTGGGCCTTAATAATAAGCTTCATTTGGATTTGTTAAATGGCTCTTATCATCAGAAGGAGGCTTTTGCATTCACGAAACCTGTTGCGAGAGAAGGACTGAAAGTTTGAGTAAGGTAGGAGGCTCTGAAAGCGAGCATCTAAGGGCTGGTCTGCTTTTTTCATGTGGTTTCTTGGACGGGATTATTTTTAGCTCATTTTTCAGACAAAGAAAAATAGATTTGATTGTAGCACAAGTTGTTTTGTATTTTTTTCAGCATTTTTGAATTACTTATGAATTTTCAAACGTGATGGGTCGTAGGTCCCTATTTATGACCCTAGGTCTTCCATAAACCATTCACATGCAAGTTTCTAGAGAGAAATGGGGAAAGTAAAGAGAAGGATTGGCTCTTGCAATAAAAATTTTTTTTTATTGATCCATTCAATGACTATAGAAGGTCCATTTAAAGACCATCTTATGTCCATTTCAGGCGAGTCTATATGGGCAATTCTAAATGCATGCTCGCTCTGAGAGCCTCCTACCTTTAAGGTAGTCTCCTCTTAATGCAACCATTTATTAACCCCTATAGGTTTTTGACTACATTTTCACCAAAACGCTTCAAATCTGTCATTTCTAGTACAAGTATCAAATTTTAGAAGAATTTATTTTTTGACACATGTAACCATATGATTTTGTAGTACATTGGTTTGAGAAGATGTGGAAAACCATTCAGAAATTTCCACCTTGTAGATTGCAAGATATTAGCATTTGAAGTGACAAAAATTATTTTATTGGCCCTATGAAAAACCAGGTAGTTGCACTTCACAAGATCCCATTTGTATGAAAGAATGTCCAAAATGGTGGTGCTTTTTTGGATTCATTCTTCAAGGCTAGTTGGATACATGCTTGAAAATTTTCAGATCATTTGGAATTGTACAACATATAGGAAAAAAATAGTAAGTAGAAAAAAACGAGAATGATTCAAAATACTAAATTGTTAAGAATTTAGTTATGGAATTGAAAAATGCCAATCCCAATGGTTGTAATAAACAATCTACATCCCATATTTTTATTTCTTTTCCAAAAATATTGAAAATTGAGTAAAATAAAGGACTTCAAAGTTTATTTTAGAGTAGAAATTCCATAACTATCCACAAACTAAAACTCCTCATAACTTTCATCTCATTAATCAAAATGGAATAATTCAAAGCTTTCCACGTATATGTAAATCTAAAGAACCAATTTCAGATTTTTATTTCTGATAAAGGTGATTTTTTAAGAATTTTTTGAGTTGCCTGTTGATCAATAAAAATTACATATCATACAATAACTTTTTAACCATGCAGTCAAAAGTTATGAAAATTGTTGGGCCTTAAAGCTAATCAAAATGGGATGATTAACCCCTAAAGGACCAAACACTGTTTTTTGACAACATAGCGTTTTTCGGCAGCTCACCACGAATGGAATTTTTATTTTTTTTCTTTGAAAGTTTCACACAAGATGTGCCCGAGGAGTAGCTTTAGGGCCCAACAATTTTCATAACTTTTGACCACATGGTTAAAAAGTTATGGTATGATATGTCATTTTCATTGTTCGGCGGGCAGCCTGGGCAGAAAAAAAACTTCTTTAGAAATCATTTTCTAGAGAAATAAAAATTTGAAATTGGTTCTCTAGATTTATGTGCACAAGGAAAGCTTTGAATCATTCCACTTTGATTTATGAGATGAAAGTTATGAGGAATTTTAGTTGTGGGTAGTTTGCGGGTAGTTATGGAATCTCTACTCTAAAATAAACTTTGAAGTCCTTTATTTAACTCAATTTTCAATATTTTTGGAAAAAAATATAAACACAAGGTGTAGATTGTTTATTACAACATTACGATCGTTTGGATTGGCATTTTTCAATTCCCTAATTAAATCCTTAACAATTTAGTGTTTTGAATCATTTTCTACTTCTTTCTACTTACTATTTTTTTCCTATATGTTGTACAATTCCAAATGATCTGAAATTTTTCAAGCATGTAGCTAACTTGCTTTGAAGAATGAATCCAAAGAGTTACCACCATTTTGGACATTTTTTCATACAAATGTGACCATGTGAAGTGCAGCTGCCCGTTTTTTCGCAGGGACAAAAAAAGGGTTTTTGTCACTTCAAATGCTAATATCTTGCAATCTACACGGTGGAAATTTCTGAAATGTTTTCCACATCTTCTCAAACTAGTTTACTACAAGATCCTACGGTTACATGTGTCCAAAAATGTTTTTTTTCCAAAATTTGGTACTTGTACTAGAAATGGCAGTTTGGGAGCGTTTTTTTGTGAAAACATAGTCAAAAACCTTTAGGGGTTAAAAGCTTTGCGCGTATATATAAATCTATAAAAAATAATTTCAAATATTTTTTAATGAAAAAATGATTCTTTTAGATCTACCCGATTGTTTGGCTAGAAAAAAAAAATACATATTATGCAATAGCTTTTTAACCATGTAGTCGAAATTTATGAATTTTAATTGGATCATAAAGCTACTCCTTAAGCACATTTTTGTAAGAAATTCAAAGAAACAAAATTAAAACTCCATTTGTAGTGAGCTACCCCAAATCGCTATGTTGCCAAAAAACACAATTTAGTCCTTTAGGGGTTAAGAGCTCATTGCCTTTTGGAGGGAGCTCAACTCCTTGAAACAATTTTCAGTAAATTTTTTTAGGAAGAAAAATGGAATTGGCATCTAATATTCTAATCCATCTTCTTTCATATTTTTTGAACCTTCGCAGGATTAGTTACAGACTTTTGAAGTTGAAATGCAGTGGGCACTCAAGAGACCACTTCTTGAAATGTATATTACTTGTACATCAAAGAAAGCAAAATGTATAATTGTGTCATGATTGCTTTTAGAACATAGGCGATTTTAGAGTAGACTACCTTAAGACTTCCAACTTAGTAAGTGAGCCAATGCTACAAAAAAAGAGCCTCTTGTAGTGTACTTGCTTATTTTTATTTTTATTCTCTTACTACAAATTTTCTCAATAGATTTCAAATCAAATTGTGGAACTCTTGTTAATTGAAGTTGCCAATCTTTGAATGGAAAGTAAGGTAGTTTGCTCTAAAAGCAACCATTTAAAGGTTGGTCCACCTTTTTCATGTTTTTTCAATGGTCAAGAAGATTCCTATTTCATTTCTCAAAAGAAGAAAAATAGATGCAAAATGTAATATAAGTGAATTTTATATCTTTTGAAGCATCATTGAATTATTTGCAAAATTTAAAAGATTTATACTATAGGCACTTATTTATGCCAAGTGCTAAGTCTTCTAAAATCCGTTCACTTGTAGCTTGTAAAGAGATATTGGGAAACCAAGGAAAATCATTGGCTCTTACAATAAATAATACTTTGGCCTTGGTCCATTCATTGTCTCTTGTATATCAATTTTAGGGCCACCTTGTGTTCATTTAAGAGCTAATTATATGGTCAATTTGAAGGAAATGGTTGCTTTTAGAACAAACTATCCATCAACTAGATTCCAATAGGTGATAGAAGTCAGTTTGTGAGATCTGCATACTAGAAAGAATTAAAATAGAAAGAAAATTGGTTCAACTTTCAAAGACCAACACTTCAAATAGTGCAAATTTGTGAATGCTCTTTGCATTTTGCAAGGGTGGACATTAACCTCCATTTAGGAAGAAGAAAATTTGATGTGATTTAATTGCATGCAACCATGCCTGGTTGACATTCCAAAATATTCAAGTGAGTTAGCTATGTCTTGTTGGCATTTCCAATAAATTCAATTCTCATAAGAATTCAAATGCATTCTAGAATAAGTATTGAAAGAAACACCACACGAATGGAGGTTTACGTGACTTTACAATTAATTCTAATATATTCTAACAGAAATAGGCCAAGATCCCATTTGTTTGGCACTAAATAAAATGGACATATTGGTAGAAAAAATTAGTATATGAAGATGTCTTGATTTAGTATTTTTCTTCTCATATAAACAAATGAATAATAGTTGGAGCTTCAAGCAATACTTAAGTTTATCCAAAACAGAATCTTAACTCTTGCATTAAGTTCCACCTTTTGGGTGCCAAAACTTCCTAAAAACATAATCAAGAAAGTATTTAAAATGGAAGATAGTGTGAAACCTTCCATTCTTGATTTTCAACTCACCTAAAATTTTATTGGTGGGAAGTTGAATTTATAAATTTTTCTTTGAATTATGTGGGACTTGGGATACAATAAGAATCAACCTTTAATTTTGCCAAATACAATTGATTATGCAAGGATTGATTGAAATCTTTATGACCATATGATCATGTAAACTTGTGCTAATATAAATATTTGCATGCAACCTCTTTTTAAGGTGCCACCAAATCACCACATGAGAATTTTATTATTTAAAATGATACAAATTTAAAATAAAATATTATTGTTATATCACCAAAATTATCATCCATTTTTAGTATTTTTTCATCCACTTCACTTTTGTTCTAGTAATTTTAGCTACAAAGCAATATTACCAAGGTAATTGGTATATTTGGGACATTCTTACCAAGCGTTTAACTTAGTTTTGGTAGATACTAAAAATAGATATAATCATATATATTACAAGAATTTTATTTATCCATTTAAAAAAAATCCTTTTCAAAACAAAAAATTTCAAAAATCTTTGTCATCTATTTCTTGAACTATTTTTTTTATCAAACCTGCCCTTTACAAGTATATTACTGATGACCACCATAGCTAGAGGGGTTATTTCAGTCATTTTTGTAGGATAGTGTATTAGATTCATGAAGCTCTTTAGAGTATTGCCACCCATTGGCGACAACGCTAGCCGACTCGAGCTAGGAGCATAGTTGGCCACCAATACTTACTCTATCTCGGACCCGATTAGGGATAGATGGAATTGACCACGCCAAAATTATCTCTTTAAATAATAGGATAGCGTTCCTATCATGCTTGTTGACTATTGCTTGATCTTGTCAGCTTATTGGTTTGTGGGCCGTTGTCGAGTAGAGAGTGTTTTGCCTTGGGAAATCATGGAGATTCTAGTTGCGACCATGAAAGGCTTAGGAACAAAAGAAGTCTTGGTTGTGTAAAAACTTGAATCTGTTCTTTAAAGCTTTTACACTGCCGTGAAATTGCTCCTTGTTGGCTTGTCATGTGTGGGCTCTAGGTTGGTTCATTGGTTAAGGTAGGGATAAGAAACCATGGGATACATGATGGGAAGAACTGAAGGCATACCACGAGATACTGTCGATGAAAATGAATCATAAACTTTTAAAATTCATGGTCTGTTGGTCATCAACCCAGCCTCACCGTGAGAACGAAGTAAGTCTTGATTATGTGGGTGGAGAATCCCACTTTGCCGCCACAATATAAAATAAGGCTAAGCAATGGTTTAACCCACACCGCCCGCAACAATAAAGTTTACAAGAAAAGTCAAAGCCTTAAACCACAACATACAAGTCTTTAATGTTTTCTCCAACTCCAATTCTTTGGCTGAACTTTGATTAAGTGTCACCGTTGCTTCAAGAGTTTAAATCAAATGAGTGACAGCTTTTTGGAAAGTTAATATAATTCTCTACTTTTCCTCCAAATTTTAAATTATTTTAACATTCTATTCAAGTTTTATGACCATTCAAAGTTTTGACCTCTAGAATTGAGGGCAACAAACCCATTCTTCACTTCGTCACTCACAACTCACTCATAGAAATTCCAAATTGAATGAGTAATAGCTTCATGGAAATCTAACACAATTTTCCACACTCTCTTAAAATATCATTGTAAACTAAAGACTTGTCCTTCTTTTATGAAGTGTCAAAGTTTTTGCCCCTTCACATATGAGGCAACAGACCTCCTTCCATTCAAACTAGTACAAAACTTGATTCACAACTTCAATTCAAGCAAGAGAAGACTTTTTGGAAACACAACACCATAATACACAATTCTTTCAATTTGCATTCCAAATTTCTTAAAATACAACACCATAATACACAATTCTTTCAATTTGCATTCCAAATTTCTTAAAATACAACACATTATTGCTCCTTCAACATTCGGACCTTCTAAATAAACAACAAAGAAAAAGATGAATAGTATTCTCCTTATCTTCCACCCCAACCACACAAATCAAGTGGACTTCAGCCTATATTTTGATCATAAGGCTATACTACCACCCACTGATCATTAAATTTAACCACAAACTAAATTCACCTCTTTACTAAGAAGATAAATCATTCCAAAATCACCAGAAGGCAATTGCATAAATATTTTTTTCTAGTGTGATTTTGAACATACAAAATAATATACGTAAATCACTTAGCATGTCTATTAGAAATATACTATTGGTAAAAAAATCAAAGTCCAAGAGAAGTATCACTCCACCTACAGAAACTTGAGAATGCATCTTACGGTGGTTGCAACATACTCTGCAAGATCCGTCTTAGTTAAAAGGTTGACTGGACTCTCTAACTAACGTTGATGGCTATGATTTCTTTTTATAGACTTGACCATACAATAGTATTGATCGTCGTGTAGACCTTCAAAACACCCTTCAAATGTCACTTTTCGGCTACCGAACTCAACACATTTGACCTTCAATAAAAGATCACCAATGCCCAAGCGTCACACTAAAGGTTTTCATGCCATCGTGGTTCCACACAAGGTTGCTTTGGCGGTTGAGGAGGCCTAGCTTCATCTTGAGGACGTTCATGCGGCAATGCAAGACTCAACGATAGAAGAGGTTGATCTGGAAGTTGTGACAAAGAAAACTCAAATTTTAATCCCGATTGAAGCTCATCATCTTGAGACTCAGAAAAAATCCTCCAATTCAACATACTAAAATCTAAAGTGAAAAATAAAGAACCTACATCAAATTGATGAAGCTCTCATGCGGATGCTTTTTTCTAAATAGATGGATTGCACCATAATGAAAAGGTGTCACCTTGAAGCTATTAAAATGATGTCATCCTTCTTTCTAAATTATTATAATCAAACCTATCAAAATAGCATATTAATATATAGTTTTACACCATGTACGTACTTATAATGCGACACCGCAACACCTCATTTTATGTATTTTTTAAGCATGTTGTTTTATTCGTCAATCTCGCAAGTCGTTATAGCATAAGTTCTTCTTTTCTTGGTGTGTTTTGAGGATAGGGATGGTTGGGGTATCTCCAGGGGAGCCTTGGAAATGCAAGGCTCGGACCACCCCCATTTCTCTAGCCTTGTTTGGAGGAATGGGTGGCAATGCTCTTAGGGCATCCCCACTCCAACTCAACAAGTGACTCAAACTGGGCAAATGGCCGTGCCTAGCCATAATGCGTGCTCCACGGCAGGCACGCCAAGTCCCAGAGAGTGTCCGGGCGCGGCAGAAATTGGAGAGCGGACGGGAAAATAGTGTTCGTTCCCCGTGGCTGGGTATGTCAGAGGACACGGGAATCGAGGTACGGAGCACACTTTTTCAGGAAGGTTTCTCTTTGGACGAGCTCCAGGCTACGCATGACAACCTACTGTACTAGGCACACCAGGCTACTGCCATATTCCTAATAACCAAGAAATAAATTAACTTAAATGATTTATATACCAATGTCACTATTCTTATTACAATCAATTTAAATTGGGTAACAAAATGAATGAAAAGTTTCATGGGTAGATGGTGAAAAGTAAGGTTGGAGAGGTAGATTTTATAGAGAAACCCATTGTCCATCGTGAGCCCTCAAAAAGTATGGGATAATTAGAATAAAAGAGCTTGACTCCTCATTGTAAAAAGTTAGAATTGTGTTGAAAGTAGAATTTCAGACCTAATTTAGTCACAATAGAATAACTTTTTCTAAAAAAATTTGAACTAAGAAAAGTTGTTAAATAAATATAAATTTCACCTCCAAAAATCTGTTTGAGATTTGGATTTTCTAATCAAAATTTATGGACAAAATTCACAAAGGGGGTGGAAGGGAATTTTTTTTGACATTTTCAAACATCCTCTTTGAAATTTGTCCATAACTTTTTATTGGAGGATTCAAATCTCAAACGGATTGTTTGAGGTGAAATTATTATATTTATTTAACAACTATTTTTAGTTCAAAGCTTTTAAAAAAAGTTATTCTACTATGCCTAAATTAGATCTAAAATTCTATTTTTAACACAATTCCTATTTTTGACTTAACTATGAGTGGTTGAGCTCTTATCAATTCTAATATTATTTATCCCACATGGGTTGTTCTACCTCCTACCACCCCATGTGAATATAAAGAGATTCTCTCCTCCTCCTCCCTTAGTATTTCAAATTGGAAATGACTTCAGAAGCAAAAGAAGTTAGTCGCGAAATTCATTTCTCTCAATGAATTAAAATTTTAATAGTTAGCCTTTTAAATCGCGAAACAATGTTGCAGTGTGGGGTTCACCGTGTTCCTGTGGACCACACTCCCTTCTCACGAGCCGGCCGCATTTCTCCCAACACTCCAAAAAGCCACTTGCAGTGTCTTTTTGCCAAGTTGGAGTGGGGATGCTCTTACATCCATAGATAGGGGATGAAATACACAAAATGTGGATAACAATTCACTTACGCATTCAAAACAATATAAACCGATTCATGTAAAAAAACAAAAAAAACATGTATCGACTTTTGAGCAACATACCACTCCCAAGAGATATCACTGCATGCACTCACTCTAAGCCTAGCTCTTATTTCAAACCTTGGTCCCTGTCGCACATCGAGGGTGCGGCTTTTGTCGCACAGACTGATGAAACCCAAACCGTGTGGCAGGCACTCCGTCTGATTCCCACCCCAAAAACGTGTCGACTGCTGCCACACAGCTGCTGCTGCTGCTGCTGCGGCTTGGGCATCACCATCATCATGAGCCAGAGTTTTCCAGTTTGCAGACGCCAAGTGGGATCCTGTGCTGACAGGCTTTTGGGGGGGAGCTTCTGATGGCGGCCTACAAGTTGACAAGTAAGTTTATGGCAAAAAAACAAACAAACAAACAACGGAAGCCAGTGGGGTCACATAACTTATAAAGCTTTCACTTAGCTTTACGTAGCGTGTGTAAGTTAGCCTTTGCTTCCATAGCTTGCATTCAGTTGTTGTGGCCACCGCCATCAAGACAGGAGCAGGAGCAGGAGGAGGAGTCTCACTTCTCAAGGCTGCTGTGCGAATTCCTGGCTCTTGGGTGACGGATGAAGGTGGGTACACCCAAAACCGTCACTTTTTGCCACTGAGTCTAGTTACTATTATTAGATTGGACAAATTTTCATATGTCTTTGTTGGCAAGTGAAAGGAGGTTCCAAACGCACCAGAGAACATGGCATTTGGATATCGTATGCAAAAGTTATTAAGGAACAAAGTTTGGTTCTAAAAGGGTTTCTTTCACATAGGTACATAATTGATTTTGGAGGTGTACACAGGGCAAAGATGGCGGTTTAAGGTTAGTGGCACATTTGGGTGTACCTACCTTAAGGGTCAACTTACATGTGAGCCCGGTGGACAAAGAAAGCAATTGAAAGACAAAGAACAGTGCCACCGATGATTGGTAAGCATGGAAGTAGGAGAGAGAGTTCCACCAATGTCAGTGTATTAGACATTGTAGAAGGAGCATAATAGTGCTTTTTATATTGTGACCCTGTTGACTCCTCCCACCCATTGATACATGTAAGGAGGCCCTAACAATGTTCGGGAAGGTTTTTTTAGTTTTACCAACTAATTTCTTTCAGCTACCAAATTGAACCAGTTCTTCTAGTCTGGAATCCAGAAATTTTCTCTATTTCTAACTCAATACATGTTTTTTTCACTGATTTTTTCACTGATTTTTTGCAGATGTTTTCAAATTGCAACCATTTTTTGAATCCCAATTCCATTGGCCAACCTTGAACTAGTTCTTCCCAGACCCTGTTCCTGCAGGACTGCCCGCTCAGGAAAGCAAAGGCAAGTCATCACTCAATCAAACACCATGATGAATCCCGTGGCCGCTGGTCCACCTGCAATTTCAGTCAACACACTTGCAAGTACGTCTTGGACGGGGACCGCGTCAACAATTCAGGCGTGCCATGGGAAGGCGAGCCATTGCCACTTTTGAAGCAACAAGGAAACTTGGATGCAATCTCAACGGGACTTCTGGGAAGGGAGAAGGAGAGGAAGAAGGGAAAGGAGTGTTGTCCTCCAACTTCTTTGGAGATTGGTGTGTGTTTGTGTAACGAGGGTTTTTTTCAACCCCCCTTTTTCGGGCCATACAAGGACACCGCTTATCACCAAGGTAGATAGCCAAAATAATTAGATTCATGGGATGGATGGATGGATGGATAGGTGCATTTTTTTGTTTCTATAACATGACATTGTTTTTACCAATGAGGCAGCTAGGAAATTCTTGACTACATCCATGAAAAGGGGAACTATACAATGAACACAATTGTCTTATACAACCATAATCCTTAAATTAACTAATAAGTCTCTCAGAGGCATCTAGCAAAGCATAGTAATTTGCTAGGATGGAAAGAACCACTGCCTAATTTCTACAATGTTGTAATAGTTTCCTTGAAAGCCATTGATCCCTAAAGGACTAAAGCCTTTTTTTTGCCAAAAAATACTCAAAATTGTCATTTCTATTACAAAGAGTTAAAGTTTGGCAATTGTTTTTTTTGCACATCCAATTGTTGGATCTTATACATAACAAGTATGAGAATGTGTAGAATAAATTTTAGAAATTTTGAATGCATAGATTGCAAGATATATGTGTTTAAAGTAAACAAAACCAGTTTTTTTTACACATTGTAGGACTAGATTATTTGACTTCGAACCTTCTTAATTTAAATTTTTTTCACTATAGAGTTTTGAGGTTTAAATCCTTATGGTGGGGAATTGAATTGAGGGTCTACAAAAAAAAAGTTTAATTTAATTTTCATTCTTAAATTTTTGGTTAAGACAAAAAAAAAATCTAAATTATTAATATCTCTAAGATGGAATTAAAACACCTAATCCAAATGGTAAGATTGTTCTAGCGAGCAAACTAAACCATGTGGAATATTTATTTTTGGAAAAATTGTAAAAAATGCATTTAGAAATGAATCTTACAATTATATTTTTTCAAGAAGATGATTAGATTGCCTAAACAACAAGATTGTCCATGATTTTCACATCACTTATCCAAGTGTAATGAATAAAACCTTTCCATGCAAACAAAAATATAATTTATGAGAAATAAAATTTAAAATTTTGAAATTTAAATTTTTGAAATTTGTTTTTTGTTGGTTGTTTTTTGTTGTTTTTGAATTATCTTGGCAAAATTTTTGTTCCCTGACACCAATTGAAAAAAATAATATTTCCATGAAGATAATCAATTTTTGTATGTTCAGAAAAAAGTTTCAAGAAATCATGACAAAATTTTGAGACCATAGGTACCTACCCAAAATTAGACCTAATAGGAAGGTGTCTATCATTGAATAAACTTTTCATTTTTGGATGAATAGGTGCATTCTTTGCTCTTTTTTAGTAACCCTACAAGTCATTCATCAAATACTCTTTGTCCACTATGGCATTTTAGGTGGAAGCTTGAAGATCGATTGTATAATATTTGACAATAAGAAATGAAACAACATTATAAAATCACTTATATTAGACTGATTTATTCCATTAGTGCCAGTGACACTAATGTACCAATGTCATATAGAATTAGTGCCAATTAAAGTATTATTGTATTATTGTGTTGTAGTATTAAATTCATTTTTTAATTTTTTGAAATATTTGTATGATTTATTTTTTAGGTTATATCAATATTATGCACTCTTAAACATAAAGGTGGTCTTAAGGCACTAAGGTATGATACCCAAGTTTGGTGCAAACGTATTGTACTATACAGACACCAAGCTTAGTACCCCAAAGACCGCCTTTTTGCTAGTGTGTTGTCATTTGAACAAAGAAGGTAGATCAAACTTCATGCACTATACTCTTTAGGGCACCAATCTATTTTTTTGCATGCTATAGTATACCTATTTTTCCGGTTAGAATGCACTATTTTTCATTTTATTAAATTTAGAAAACTCCACATGCTCATAGACATTAAGTTTTAGATGGATTGAATTGTTATTTTGACAATTATAGATGAATGCAAAGTACAAATATATGTGGGCTAAATTTATAATATAAAAGCATAGGGTTCCCAAGACCTCCTTTCTATTATTGTTGAACTGTACATACATATTAAAAAAACTCTAAAATCTATATTTAAAATATGAATAAAATATCTCCAAGAAAAAATAGATGTAAAAAAATATCTAGTTTAGAATGTTGGTAAAAACTTAGTATTCTCTCAACATTATAAAGATGAAAATTTTGACTGTAGCAAAAATTATTTAGGTCATTGATCATTGTAAAGAAGGTTCTTGCATTTTTTAGACAAATTATATTTAACCCCTTAAGTTCCTTGACCATGTTTTTACCGAAAATGCTCCGAAACTGCCATTTCTAGTGCTAGTATAAATTTATTTTTCTTAAACTTTTTTTTACACATGAAACTATAGGATATTGTATTATGTTGACTTGAGAACATGTAGTAAAAATTTCAGAATTTTGCCCCACGTGGATTGCAAGATATAAGCATTCAAATTCACTAGAATAATTTTTTTCGCCCTGCAAAAAAACGGGCAGCTGCATTTCACAAGCTTGCTTTTCTAAGAAAAAATGTCCAAAATGGTGATTCTTCTTTGAATTCTTTTTCCTAAACAAGTTGGCTACATGCTTACAAAATTTCACACCATTTGAAATTGTACAACATATAGGAAAAAAATAGTAAGTTGAAAGAAATAGAAAATGATTCAAAATACTAAATTGTTAAGAATTTAGTTATGGAATTGAAAAATGTCAATCCCAGTGGTTGAAATGTTGTAATAAACTATCTACATCCTATGGGTTTTTTTTTTCCAAAAGATCTTGAAAATTGCATAAAATAAAGGACTTCAAAATTTATTTAGAGTATAGAATTCTAACTGCCCGCAAACTAAAACTTCTCATAACTTTTGACTAATTGGTCAAAATGGAATAATTCAAAGCTTTCCACGTATATATAACTTTAGAAAACCAATGTCAAATTTTTGATTTCTGAAAAAAGTGATTTTTCCTGATCTACCGAATTGCCCACCAGATAAAAAAAATAACATATTAGGCCATAACTTTTGACTCATATGTCCAAATGCATGAAATTTAGTGATTATGAAAGATATTCCTCATCCCCACCTTCTATTAAAATTTCAGCCAAAAACATGCAAATATCCAGTCATAGGTACTGGGGTACTTGCCCAAAATTTCTATTCTACCCAAAAATGTGAGTTGGTCCTTTAGGGGTTAACTGAGTTCTTCTCGTACTTTGAACTGAACTATATGGAAGGATGCTCTTATTGGTATTCTTTGTAGCTTCAAAGTTTTTGTTTTCTCTTCAAAGATGAGGTTCAATTCAACCTAAAACAAGTAAATCATTGAATTGTGATTTGAATGCTGACATATTCTTCCATTTTATTTTTGCAAAATATAATGAAAATATAGGATATTTTTATATATAAGCCCAATTTCTAAAAATAATCACAATAGTTAAAGGATGGGCTCTTAGATGGGCTCACGGATTATTCCATCCAAATGCAATTGCAGATAAAATAGAATGGACCTTTTATAACCCCTAAAGGTTTTTGACTATGTTTTCACAAAAAACGCTCCCAAACTGCCATTTCTAGTACAAGTACGAAATTTTGGAAAAAAAACATTTTTGGATACATGTGACCGTAGGATCTTGTAGTAAACTAGTTTGAGAAGATGTGGAAAAAAATTCAGAAATTTCCACCGTGTAGATTGCAAGAAATTAGCATTTGAAGTGACAAAAACCCTTTTTTTGTCCCTGCAAAAAACCGGGCAGCTGCACTTCACATGGTCACATTTGTATGAAAAAATGTCCAAAATGGTGGTAACTCTTTGGATTCATTCTTCAATGCAAGTTAGCTACATGCTTGAAAATTTTCAGATCATTTGGAAATGTACAACATATAGGAAAAAAATAGTAAGTAGAAAGAAGTAGAAAATGATTCAAAACACTAAATTGTTAAGGATTTAATTATGGAATTGAAAAATGCCAATCCAAACGATTGTAATGTTGTAATAAACAATCTATACCTTGTGTTTATATTTTTTTCCAAAAATATTGAAAATTGAGTTAAATAAAGGACTTCAAAGTTTATGTTAGAGTAGAGATTCCATAACTACCCGCAACTAAAATTCCTCATAACTTTCATCTCATAAATCAAAGTGGAATGATTCAAAGCTTTTCCTTGTGCACATAAATCTAGAGAACCAATTTCAAATTTTTATTTCTCTAGAAAATGATTTCTAAAGAAGTTTTTTTTGCTGCCCAGGCTGCCCGCCGAACAATGAAAACTACATATCATACCATAACTTTTTAACCATGTGGTCAAAAGTTATGAAAATTGTTGGGCCCTAAAGCTACTCCTCGGGCACATCTTGTGTGAAAATTTCAAAGAAAAAAAATAAAAATTCCATTCGTGGTGAGCTGCCCAAAAACGCTATGTTGTCAAAAAATGGTGTTTGGTCCTTTAGGGGATAAATGACCAATGGTTGTTGTATAAAATTATTTTTGTTTCTTTCTCCTCATGGTCTAAACTTAGGTATCATAATATATTGCAATATTCAGTAGTACAAATGTACACTAATTAAGAGGGTATTTAATCCCTAAATGCATGAGCAACCATATATGGTCGCTGATTTTGGTGGGGGCAATTAAATTCTTTAAAAAAAATTACGGGCAATATTGAAGGCTAAGTATTGGAAACTTTTATTTTTCATTGAATAATGTAAATATTTCATTTTTGAGAGGTCCTCAAAGGCATATATGTACCATTAGTGGAAGAATAAAGCTTATAAATTCTATTCAATTTCTTTGAGGAAAGCATGTCAATTTCACTTTATTTGAGATCTAAGAAATTGTACTTATCCATTTGCTTTGAAAATGGTTCCAATGGAAAGTGTATAAAGTGTTTTTATGATTTTCACCGTTGAGAATTGAAACTTGCAAGTGTTGATTTGGAGTTATTTGCAATTTCTACTTGTGTAAAAAAATTGCATTTCAACAATTACAAGGTGGGATTGTGTAACGAAGTTGATAGCTTTTCATGTGAAATAAAGTTTGTTAAAAGTGCATTTTAGTGTACTAATATTATTTGTAGTTGTTCATGTTACCTTCCATTCCAAAAAAACTTTTATTTGTAAATTTATGAAACATTGTAGAGAAGGACAACGGACTAAAAAGAAAATATGTACATTTTTTTGGTTATATTTTCACAACTCCTATGCAATTTCACATTCAAAATTGGTATGCACACAAATAAGCAAGCTCTCTAAACATCAAATAGTCACAATTTGAAAAAGAATAAATTTACTTCATTAGGGATAACTCATGCTCTTTTTTCATTGGAAAAACACCCTTGGAAAGGCTTAGGCACTTAGGGGTTAAATTTCATCATTCTTGGTTAATTGTTTGTAATAATGAAGATGTTATGATGTCTTACTATATTTTATAGTAAAAACAATTGAGATAAAAACAAATATAAATGACTTATTTCTGATAGTAGATACCACCACAGCTCATAACTATGTTGGTACCATCAATAATAGTAAACAATAGAACCACTTGTATCTAGATTGATCCTTGAATACCATGGATATTATAGATTCTTTATTAATATGAAAATAATATATCTGTAAAGGTATTACTAATATTCATTAGGTTTATAAAGAACATAACTAGTACTGCTTTGCCTCCCCTGAACAGAATGATATGGAATATATCACATCATTTCATCCGAGGGATGAAATAGTGAGGAATATTTCACATCAAATCAGTAACGACTGATGCACGCATGAAAATGTGTCAGAGAAATGAAGCGCAGAAGCTATCCTCGGACGTAACTACAAACTGGGCCAACACCAATAAAACTCTCAAATAAAACTTTCTTGAAAACAGCATATAATTCTTAGAAATTATTGGCTTCATCAATTATAATACTTCACGACGTTGTGAAAGTCAATCATAATTAGAGTTTAGAATCATATAAACAAGCTCTTTATTTATATACACATGGGATGGTAGAAGGTGAAATAAACAATGTGGGATATGTAAATTAAAATTAGTAGGAGCTCTATCACTCATAGTCAAATTAAAGTAGGATTTGTGTTTGAAGTAGAGTTTCAAACCTCATTTAGACATAGTAGAATAATTCTTTTCAAAAAACTTTGAACTAAAAGAAGTTGGGGAGATCAGTCTAAATTTTATCTCCAAAAATCCGTTTCAAAATTTTAGCCTCTAATCAAAAGTTATGGACAAATTTTAGGGAGCAATTGGAAAGGACATTTTTTTTTTACATTTTCAAACATCCTCTCTAAATTTTATCTGAAACTTTTGGTTGGACTCTTGAAACATCAAATGGATTTTTGTAGATGAAACTTATATAGAGTCTTGAAACATCAAATGGATTTTTGCAGATGAAACTTAGATAGATTTTCCATATTTTTTTAGTTTGAATTTTTTGGAAAAAAGTTATTCTACTATGACTAAATGAGATCTGAAATACTACATCAAACAAAACTTTTACATTTTGACAATGAGCGGTCAAGCTCTCATTTTCAAATTATCCCATATCCTTTGAAGATTCATGGTAGATAATTGATTTCAATATAAAAATGACATTCCAACCTTCATATCCATATAGGTCATTGAAGCAAATTTTACATGTAGCCATCGAAATTACTCTTTGTTGGAAAAGATTAAAAATGACACTGGGATTTTGATTCTAAGGGACTAATGCTTATTTTAATTCCTTGTGTGGATGTTTTTCATGGATGAGGCCACGAGAGTGAGAAAAGCAGCCTTTCTGAAGGGTACTGAATGTTATGAACACAATAACAATTAGAGATGCACAATTTTAAATGTATATGTCAAAAGTGAAAGACAATAAACCAAGATTTTTAGATTTTGTACTCATAATTTTTTTCAATTAACCCTCAAAGGACCTGAAGCCCTTTGCGGTTGTATAAGGTAATAGACTCTAAAACCGTGCATCTCCTCAAATGTACAATATGTGTACATGTTTTTTTTCATAGTCTTTAGAATGTACAAACAATGTACATTTTAGGAGATGGGCGATTTTAGATCCCCATGCCATTTCAACTTCAAAATTTTATAAATAATTCCACAAAGCTTCAAAAAAATATGAAACTACTTTGGTTAGATGCCAATTCCACTCGTCTTTCAAGGAAAATTTACCGAAAATCATTTCAAGAATCTTTAGCTTCCAAAAATTTAGTTTCATCTCTTTGGCAGGCAATTCTTGAGTCAGTTACCTCAGTATATTATAAATTTGGTGGTATTTGATAAGAAAAACATTGACCAAATATTTTTTTGTACAAAGCAAATTAATGATCATGATAGTATGTTAATAACAATGTATCACAATTCAAATATTAAATCACAATTGAAGAGTTATAAGGCAAAATGTGGGGCATACATAGGGACCAATGGCCTTTCAAGGATGAACTTCTAAAGGACTAAAAAAATTACTTTGGGCATTTTATAAATTTGGGTATGCTCAAGTTATTTGGTATTTTTGAATTTTTACATGAATTTTTGGAGGAGAGTTCTTGTTCATCATATAAATGTATAAATAATTTCATTAAAATGGCATATTTTGTATTCAACCTATTTTAAAATCAAAAAAGTTTGGGCTCATTTTTTTCAGAAGAAAAAGGAACTCCAATCCCTCTTTTGTGTCCACCCCGTGTGCATGAAGAGTCCATTTGTTGAAGACCCACACCAAAGCCAAGACCCAAGACAAAAGGAGAGAGACAGTACAATTTTATTTTTTTATATTTTTTTTTACACAAATGAAGGTAGCCTTTACTGCAAGAAAAAAAATACAAGTACCCAGTCGCAGGCGGCCCTGGGAGGTGAGGGTACAAATCTATTTTCCTTTCTTGCAATGATGATACATGGATTCTATAATTTTTACTTGAAACTGATGACTTTTTATAATCAGACTCGCTCAATTATCGTCATAGTAAAATCCTTGACTCAAAATTTTCATGAAAACTCTTGACTAACTAACTAAGCTTATGCTACAACTTAATTACCATCATCATCTCCCGTTTTATTTTTATCTTCATTTTTGTTTACGTTTCTAATTTTTGCCTTTCCTTCTTCGTCAATCAAGCTCCAATTTCAACATGTTCGTCAGGAGTGTGCCCGCGCCCCGAGGTCATTGAAACCCGTGCCATTTTCCAATTCTCCAAGCAGCACTATCCTCGTGGAATAGTTGGCGAATGTCCTTTGAACCTAGATTTGAGCGCAAGTGAGGGAGTGGGCCATATCATTCAGTTTTTAGTTGTTGCCAGTCCCATACTCCCCATATGGGGGGCTCTCCCTCCCGCCATTCCCTCCATAGGTCCAATCCCCGGAATCCTCACCTCGTGACGCGTGAACCAACGAAGGAAAGGAATCCCTCCATTAATTCAGTGATTGAGGGATACGCTATCTCACCATGGAGCATTCTGGGAAATTAAAAAAAAATTGGGTCACATCCTTTTTTCAGTCAAATGTGTCCATACTTTTAAATTTTGTTTGCCCCACATATTAATAGGTTTATTGCCGTACTACTGAAAAAACTGATGTAATAAAAAGAAGGAGGCAGGCAGGGATGCCAGAAAAGAAAGAAAGAAATGAATGAATATGATGACATTCACAGAACCTTGCAATTGATGAATTCGATGCCGACTGTCCCAATCCAGGGTAATATCCATTTATTAGTTGATTCTAATAATAAATGAATCCAAAGCAAAAGCAAGGTCATAAAGCAAGAAAAGAAAAGAAATCAATATGAATACATAAAGGGGGTAAATATGCACCCAAATGACCGCACCCTGACTAGCCTAAAATAAAACTGGTGGGTACATCTTCAAAAGCAATATGTACCTCAGTAGAAGAAACAATTTTAGAACATCTACCAAAAAAGAAATTCCGATCCTTCATAATTTTTGTCAAATGTCATGTTCTTGGTAGAGGGCAATTATCGAGCGGATGGCATTTTGGAAAAACAAGTTGACGAAGAAGGTGAAGCTTGACAAAGAATGCTTCTTTTTTCCAAAACTTTCAACAATTTTTATCCGACATAAATGCTTATCCAAAAATGGATGAAATATGTGATCAATGAATGAAAAATATGTAATCATTGATTACATGGATTTCATGCATCATGAGGAGATTACGGGAAATAATATGCCTACCTTTTGAACATGGCATTTCTTGATAGGGTTTTGCGGTGTGTTGGAACTTCCGTCCTTTCACTTGTTGCCAATAGGGGCATTAGGATAAAAACGGCATCCGGAGATAGACAAACAAGATGAAAATTTCTAAGAAGAAATCTTCTCCACACCCATTATTCACCTCCAAGGAAAATAATGACTATTCTCAATCTTCATAGAATGGGACCTTTATAAGCCACGGAGAGCCAATGAAAGAGTGCCACGTTTCCATCCTATAAAAATGGAGAATGAGGTGAAGAAGGTGTGACTAAGGTAACTACACCTAAAATCACAGGAATAAAACAATTCATCGTGGCTGATAATATTATATTGAAATTTTTTTGGTAGGATCTTGTTGGAAGTCAAAAAGGGATTCAAGATTATCTAAGAATACATTTAACGAACACCAAATGAATAAACTATGAATTTTTAAAGTGCTGAAAATAGGATTTAGGGTAACCAACCACAGACTCTCATGAATAGTGGAAGTACATTTTAGGCAAGAATTTAGCGTGTGCAATTTCAGAAAGCGTGTGATGTAAGGTGTAGTTACCTTATTCTGATGAGAAAAAATTAAATTAAAATTTTGACCAGTATAACAATAGTAACTAGTAATAGTAACTAACTAGGCAAGTAGCGGAAAGTGGCGGTTTGGGGGGTACCCACCTTAGAAGTGAATCTGATGATGGAATACCGCTGTACGTGTCCACGTGGTTTCGAACCCGATCTAGCGCGGGAGGAGGCTGGGATCGAACGGCTGGGATTGGAATTCAACGGCCTGGATTTGAGGGTGGGCTGTCTGGCGGCCCGCCCTCCTACATTACCGGATGATTGAGAGACGGCCATGGAAAGGAGGGCTACGTTCTAAAAGTTATATGTCCCTGAAATTTCAGCCAGGTCGGACTAATTTCAGGAGTCCACTATTTGTTTTTGTTTTCCATTTCAATCATTTTTATAAATATTTTAATATTCCCTGTTCTTGTAATCATTTGGGTAAAATAAAAAAAGTCTTTTTCTTTTTCTTGCCGGCAGGCTGATCATTTTTAGTGAAGGTTTCAGGTTATTAGAGTTAATTGTAAAGTATGAGGGACCAGTTAGGAGCCGGGGTTTGAGAAAAATACATGACAAAATTCTTTAACTGAAGCAGTCAAATTTGGTCTAATAGAATTTGGTACTGAGTTTCTTTTGTACCCTATGCGAAGGTTAGATTTAGCAGAAATTAAATCATTTTTGGAAGGTGGTGGTGAGGGGGGGGGGGGGGGGTGTGACACGTGTCATCGTGTGAATGGTCTAAAGTGATGTGGGCCCATAAGAATTTGATACAGAAACTCAATTTTGGCACTCAGGTGCCAAATCAGACCTTCGCATACAATCATCTTATTCTTAGTTAAGGTTCCTTACTATCTCTACCTTGAATTAGTTTGTTTTTGTTTTTAATTGTGTTTGTTTGCTACGTTGAGAGTTAAGAAACCATAAAGCGGGCAGGTGGCTTCTAGGGAACCTCTGGAAAGCTCTTTGCAAGGAAGGGTGCACAGACTTTGTTTTGTGGCATTTGGACTTATGGTGTGAAAGTTATTGAATTTAAAAGTTTTTTATGAATTTAAATTTTTTTGGAAAAATCATAACTTCCACATCACATGTCCAAACGCCACAAACCAAAGCCCTTGCACTCTTTTGTGCATAAAACTTTCTATTTGCACCAATTTTGTAGCATTTAGACCTACACGGTGTGAAAGTTATGGATTTTTTAAATTAATATAAAGTTGAATTAAATTATCATTTACTCTGAAAAAACCATAACTTTCGTATTGCATGTCTTTTGTGCATAAAATTTTCTATTCATATCAAGAACACCTCTCACTCTCTAGTGTAATATATATTGAATTTCAAAGTTTTGATGAACTAAAAAATTAGAAAATTATTTTTATTTTTGGTTGTGGCAATGGCACAAGGGCACAATTGTTCATACTTAAGTTAGGTTGTTTGTTTTGTTTTGTTTTAATATTGTGTTTTGTCTTGTTTTGTTTGTTTGATACACTTAGATCTAAGAGATTACGAGGTGTCCGGCGGCATTGTTGGTATTGTTGGAAAGCTCTTTGCAAGGAAGGTGCACGGACTTTGTTTCATGGCATTTGAATCTATGCTGTAAAAGTTATTGAGTTTCAAAGTTTTTAAGAATTCAAAAATTGGTTTAAATTATCTTTTATTTTGGAAAAATCATAACTTTCATGTCACATGTTCAAATGCCACAAAACAAAGTTCTTGCGCTCTTTTGTGCATAAATCTTTCTATTCATACCAAGTTTGTGGCATTTAGACCCATAGTGTGAAAGTTATGGATTAAAAAAATTAAATTATATTTTCTTTTGGAAAAAACGTAACTTTTACATGGCATGTCCAACACCACAAAACAATGCCCTTGCACTCTTTTGTGTCTAAAAATCTCTATTTGTATCACGAATGCAACCTCTTATACTACAATATAAAAGTTACTGAATTTCAAAGTTTCTATGAATTAAAAAATTAAAAAATTATTTTTATTTTTATTTTGGATGTGGCAATGACGTAGAATATACTAGAAAATGGTTTAAATAAGCATTTCAACTTGTAGGATATGGAGATTTCCTTGAGAAATTAAGTACAATATGTGCAAAAAGAAGGATGAGGAAGAATACCAAAAAAACAAAAACAAAAACAAAAAAATTCTAAAATAAATATTTTATGCATTGTAAATGTGGATTCTTCATTTAGACCCTATTCTTATCTCATAGGGTCACTCAAAACAACTACCTTTGGAATATGTTCTTAATTAAATGTCAACCAATCAAATCTTTTCAGAGCCAACTATTGTTGGTTTCTGCCATTAGAGGGGGAGTAATTGTTCTTAATATTCCTATCTTAAACCTTCCTTTGAAATCCCTTCTACAAACTGAGGTTCACTTTACGATTTACTCTATTGTGACTTTGACTATTGATAAGTTTTGAATGATTGGTGTGGACTTGAGAGCACCTCTAATTGGAAGCACATCAAGAGAATACTTGTTATAGGTACAATAATCTAGATTTAGATTTTGAATAATAAAAATAGATTTAATAGAAAAGAAGCTAAAATATTATTAAAAATAATTTGAAATAGTGGGAGTAAATGAAAAAGATGATTTCATTGCAAGAAGAGAGTACAACAAAGCCCATGGCATGAGTATAACAAAAATTATAGAAATCTTGGCAAATCATAGGCTACAAAAAAAATTATGCAAATGGCATGGGAAAATTGTTGAAGCCATATGTTGTATATGATAATTGCCTTTGCTTGTCTTCTTTGCATCCTTTGACATTACTTACACTATGTTGAGGTCGAAGCACGTGCAGCCTTGGCTCAGTGGTTTTGGCCTTAGCACACTAGTAAGGTAGTCATGAACTACAAATTTGGATGTTGGTAGGATGCTTACCACCATAGTCCATTTAACTATGGTCAGGGCCAACTAACCTCAATGCCTAGCTTTGTAGTCAGTAATGAAAGTTTTCAAATTCAAACACTTCATGGATTCTTTAGTACAATTTGTTTTGATAGAAAGACCTAGCCAATGAGAGGTCAATCCACCAAAAAATATTCCATTGATAGTACAAATAGACAAGTGTTGATTAGTTGGAGCCAATAATTGATGGGCATGGTCAAGTGGGATTTTTTTTTCTAGAATAACTAAATTGATTACAAGGTTTTAAAAACATATCTTGTCTATTATCGTATTACTTTATAGTAACATACAACTATTACTGCAAGTTATAAAAAGCCTCTTGTATTGACCGCAAGTTGTCTCCAAAACAATCTTCTCTTGCTTTTGTAAAAATTGAAATGCATCTACTCAAATATTTATCCTCTGAATTTTGTGGCATTCACTTAATAAACTACACAAATTCAAAGATATGGTCTATGTAATTCTACCTTTGTAAATTTTAGAAAAATTTTAGAAGCATCTTTACATTTCTTAATTCATAAGTATAATTAAGATACGAGTCATTGTAGTGTGGTTATTTTATTACACATTACCATGGGCACTATTTAGACTAAAATTTATTATTTTTTAGGTGACAATATAGAATTCTAGATACACCATTGTGGCTTCATAGTAGGATACAAGTAATACCATTTTAGTTTTATTTAATCGAATTGCTACGTCTTAGATGCTTTGTATATAACCCAATAAGGGGCACGTAGTCACATGGGATGCTTTGTTAAGGCCTACTTCTTGGAAAGGGCCTCAATTACCTCAAGGTCCAAATGTCAATCTTAGGCACAATTTCAATGCAAACCTTTCTTTTTGTACTTGTAGATAAGAACAAAATCATCATTAACCAAAAATTGTCAAATCTAGGTTTTAGACTAGAGTGAAAAAAATAATTTTGAGGATGTACAAACATTATAACTTTGTGTCAATTTAAAGTGCACCTATCACCTACATTTGAAAAATTCATAATTTATTCTTAAGTTGTTCAAATAATGCATTAGATATTATGTTGCAACCTCTATTCATTTACTAATGTAACCCAATAGAAACAAATTTTGCAATCTAGGGGAGGTCACTCTCACTACATTTGGGGTACCCATGGGTGGTGGAGTGATTTTTTGACCCCCTATTTACTTTTGAATAAACTATAATTTAATCCTAAAATTTTGAGCTTTATTTAACAATGACTAAAGGTTTCTATTGACAAAAATTTCAAGTCCAAATAACATAAGATATATTGTCTAGAAAGGGTTGAAAAATGAACTAAAATGGCATGTTCTCCAACTAAAATATTTATAGAGCTCACATGAAGATGACTTTTGCATCAATATTCAACCAAAATAAACTTTCAATAGAAAGCTATTCTATAGAATTTTTTTTTCATTTTTCAATTTTTTTTTTCTTATATAATATAGAGGTGTGAAAGTTATTTTCAGCTTTATAGTGTATCTTTTCTCTTAAAAAATTTATAACTAATTACTATTAGCATAAAAAAATACCAATAATTCAAAACATATAATTTTAAAGTAGTAAAATCTATCCATAATTTTTTTTTTGGAATTTTTTTTGGAATTTTAAGATGTATTACATGTATTACTTTTCCCGCCGCAGGTGGGTTGCTAAAAAGCGGGGAGTGTCCTCCCCGAGTTTGCAATTTAATAGTAATATTGCTTAATTACAATTTGTGGCAATTAGAAATGCACATACCATTGTATGCATACATCATGTTGTTTTTGTGGCGTATTGTTGATGTTCCTCATGTTTAAGAGTCATTTTTCCTTGTGTTCTATGCCATTTGTTTTCTTTTGCAATGTTGTTGTAGTGTTGAATTTGTTCCAACCTTAATTACATGCTATAAGAATTGTGAGTGGATTCTTTTGTGGTTATGCCATTAATTTTTAGAAGGTAATGAATTGGAATTGAAGAAGATCGCAAACAAACCACCTTTTTTTCCTAAAATGTATTGCATTTGGTTTTGTATAAAAACATGTAAGTTTTAAATGCTAAAATTCTATTGTTCTCTCAAGGGACAAAATTGATTTGGATTAGGCTCCCATGGTCTTAATTTTTGTTTTAAGCAATGCCCATCAACAAAAATTATGCCATTCTGAGCCCAAAACAAAGTTTGTTGAGTGGTACAAAAAAATCCAAAAAAGTCAAAACAAAATTTTAAATATTTTGTTTCTCATAGAAAGTATTTTTTTCTACATGAAAAGATTTGATTCATTCTATTTGGATTAGTGATGAGAGAGTTATTTAATTTATTTTGTTTTGGAGGCAATCTAAGCATTTTCTTGAAAAAATAACTTATAGTAGGATTCATTTTTTAACCCAATTTTCACAAATTTTCAAAAAAATTCTCAATAGAGTCTAATTAATTTGCTAGAATAATCTCATTGTTGGTGATAATGATTTTCAGTTCCATCTTAGAGCTATTAATGATTTAGACTTTCCTTCAATCTTGTACTTACTTCTATTTAACAACTTTTTGAAGGATGAAAATCAAGTTTGTGTTTTTTTAATAAAAAATTTGCAAATTTTCAATTCAATTCTTTACTTTTAAAAGTTAGAAATTCAAAATGTGTAGTTAACAAATTTTAGCTAAGAAGATTTGAAGCCTTAAATCTAATTAGGCAAGGTATTAAAAAAATAGATTTATTCACTTCAAACGCAAGTATCTTGCGATCCACACGTCAAAGTTTTTGAAATTTTCCTAGATCCCTGAGATCCACACAATGTATATATGTAGAGTAAGGGTCCTTGAAATCCAAAAAAGCCGCAACCATCCCCCTGAGTTATTCTATGCTGGAATTACTCGTACTCTTGTATATGATCCAAGGTGTTGGTCATGGAATAACGGGAGGCAACTACTTTCGTATACCACATCATGTGGCCGATTCCTTCTCACTCAACATCGTCAACCCAAACGAATGATTTCATCCAAGTGGCCAAGTATCTTAGCCCCTACCTTTGAGCCTGACTAGTAAGATTTATAGCTCAAGGAGTGGTCTCAGAAAGAAGCTTCTTTTATGTGGTTTGTCTGGCACAACGCAATTGCAGTTCACTTTTGGAGGGCTCAAATTACCCGGGCCTAGATATCTCCTGCAACTATTGCTCAACCAAGGTTGATGAAACACCCATCCATAGATTTTACCATTGTCCTAAAGCCCGCGAAATTTGGGACTATGCCCAATCTATTATGCATCGCCTGCAGGATGACTAGCCTGTGATGGGCCCTTACGTGAGGTTCGAGCCGACTCTCTGCATCTTTGGCTCTTTGTTGCCCCGTCGGTTTCATGACTTTAGAATCATTTGGTCCTTCTTGCGAGGTTCCTCACTTTAGTTAATTTGGATTGCTAGAAATCAGATGGTGTTTGCGCATACACTCTGGCTATGTGGCCTCCTCCAACAAGCTCTTTGGGACTCTCTTCTAGACTTAGGCAGAGCAGCGTGTCTTAAAGCCCAAAGGTCGTCTAAGCTCACTCCTCACCAAGCGCCTTCCATTTAGCTCAAATTTGATAACATTTGGCTCTGCTCCAAGTTGTTAGCCTCAAGAGAGGATAACATTATTAGTTGGCAAGGGTGTGGTCCTTCTAGTTGTAGATTTATCTAAGGTTCCCGCTCCCTCTCTTTATTGTTTCATTTTGCTCTTCTTCTCTTCATTTGTCAAGCCTCATGGCTTGGCTGTCTTGTAATGTTTTTTTGTTTTTTTTTATTGCAATGGGTTTCTTATTTGTTCAAAAAAAAAAAAAGGTTTTGAATTTTCTTTTATACATTTTCTGTACTAATCTAGTGCAAGATCCTATGGTTACATATGCAAAAAAAATTAAAAAAAATTGAGACTTTGCAATAAAAATGACAATTTTGAATGTTTTTTGATAAAAAAAAATGCCTTGAGAGTTTAGGGATTAAATACCCAAGTATGCCATAAACTAAATAAATACTAAAGCAACCTTCATATTGTACTTGATAATTTGTTACCTATCTAACAAAGGAGAGAACTGCACGACACATGGGTTGGTGCCTTTGATGTAATGTATTTTCTATCAGTATTAAAGTGGCGTGGCCATTTTGGTGCCTTTGATATACTGTATTTTCTAATTTCATTTTTTGTATTTACTAATAGGGTCCTAATAAATTAGATATTTACATACTTGAAGCGTGCCTCATGTAATATCCCACACATAGAAATTAAATCCCTCAATCGTGCAAAAAAAGTTTAGGAGCAGACTCATCAAGTCGTTACAATTTCATTTAGCTAAAAATGACCAAAAAAATTCAAATAAAGTTTTGAGATATGCCCCCTAAAAGTCATTCTTCCTAAGAACTTGTTTTAGAGTCAAAAACCAAACTCTAATTGTATGGAAAATTTCCAAAATTCATATTGTTGAATTGTTGAATGTTGACCAATTTGATAGTTGTGAAGAAGGCTCTACAATTATATCTTGTAAAAAAAGACTCTAAAAAACAATTATAAATTGATTTGATTTTAGAAATCAACATTATAGAGTTGATTTTGAAGGGAAGACCTCTTTGGATCTTTAGGGGTTGAGGGTCAAAGGACAAGGTATGTTTCTTGGTTGAAATTATCAAAAACTACCATTCTCTAATGCATTGAAAAGAAATAGAAAAAAAATCTAGGAATTTCACCCCTTCAAAATTGTATTAGAATAATTAGGCTACTACGGGAACATATGGAAAAACAATTGAGAAACATTGAGTATGTAGATTGTAAGAGTATTATGTTTGAAGTTAGAAAAAACAAACTATAGGCCTTGCCTAATAGGGTTCACAAATTTTAATTGCTCTTGAAGTGAGATCTTAGTATGAAATATAATTTTTTAAATCATAATAATTGCATATTGTATTATATTATTTACATACTAAAAGTTTAAAATAGATGACTTACACAAGCTATTGAATGCTAACTACTTTGTCAAAAAAGCTTTTTGCTCCGAGCACCTTGATTGATTTTTTAAAATTCTTTTGAAAGGGAGGGGGGGACACATCTAGCGTCAAAATTTTGAAAAAATTAATTCAAAATTAACTTCATAGGAACCTACATGAATTTTTGATTAGTTATTTCACAAATAATTTTCTTTAGGGGTCAATTGATCTTTGTTTCATTCTTGTTTTTTCTTCTCAACTTCTAAAGGACCAAGTGTATATTCAACGGACACTTGAAACTTGGGTGGGGTTATAAAAATTCAAATTTTAATTGATGCTCTCAATCTTTTGATTCATGGTGGGAACATGCACCTCCTTTACGGGAATGAAAATAATTCAATCAAATGCATGGATCAAAAGTTATGTTGCCCCAATTTTGTTTCGTTAAATTCTTCATCTTTTAAAATTTGGCATGTAGGTAATTAACATCATACAGTATGTAACTATAAAAAAACTACATTTAGCACAATAAGGACTCAAATTCTACTAACCGTACTCAGTAAGTTTGAAAAAGACACATTTTCTTCTAACTTGAAACGCTATTTTTTTAAATTTGTAATCTCAAAGTTCTTGAAAATTTCCCCACGTATTCCAAATTTTTGTCTCTAATTTTTCATTGTTTAGATTTCAAATTAAAAAACTCTTCACTACACAATAAAACATCAAAAAATAACTAGTGTATTGGCAATTGACTTAACGTCCTCATATTGCAAGGTAATTTAGAATAAGCAAAACTCCATGTTTGCTTTTGAAATTTTGCATGAGTGTACCTCACAAGATTTAGAACTCAATAGTGGGAAGATTAAATTCATCAAGAGCCAAAATTTTACTCCATGGGGGTTTGAAATCTATTGACCCCATTTTGCAAGAGAGGTCAAACTTCAAAGATTATGATCTTTTAATCCACACAATGATGCAATCAAATGCTCTGAAATGTTTCCCTCACATTTCTATAATAATCTACTACACTTTTGTAAGATTGAAGTTCAAAAACAAGACATTGATTTAAAATTTTGGACAAATGCACTACAAAATGGCAATTCTCGACAATTTCTCTTGAAAAAGTTCCTCGCTCATTTAGGGGTTAAATATCAAGATTAATTAATATTAATATGATAATCACTATTAGCAGGTTTCATTCTTGGGAGTTTAATAATCTTTGTTGAAATTTTTGAATTCAAAAGTGTGAAATCTACTACTCTATTACATTTTTATTGTCCTTCATTGATATCTGGGAAAAGTTCCCCAAAGCCGACGGAACTGACAGTGAATAAGGCTTTTAATAAGTTGGTTACATTTTCTATGTTTCAATTTCTGATGCTCCTATTGGTCGCATTTTGATTCATGAGTACAAACAGTAGTTTGATGATACAATAAGTTTAGTTCAGTTCAGTTTTTGATATTTATTTATTTCTTGGGTGAAGTGACTGTTAAATTGTAAAAACTGAAGCTTTCGAGTGCATTGTTGTGTGAAAAATGGGTTTTAACTTTTCATTTTGAAATTCAACCATGCATAATTGTACTAAACTATTACGGGAATGTGTAGAATTGCTTTAAGAGACTTCATTTGGCCTCATAGATTGCAAAATTATAATGTTTGAAGAAAAACTTTCTGTGGGCAATGTTTGATAGGGTCAAAAAGGCTTTGACTCCTTATGAAGTGAAATACAAAAAATATAGATTTATTTTTTTGCAATTGTATTCTATATCATATAAATTACATACTTTACCAAATATCAAAATGAAAAGAAGAATTTAGTTCAAGCTCAAATCCTTGACTCCAAAATTGGGATTTTGATTTGTAGTATAGTTTTTACATAATTCAATTCTTCAATCCCTAGGAACTCTTTTCTCATGGAAGACTCAAAAGGTGTCAAGTTGTGGCTTAAGCTATACATAATTAAAGCTACACAAATTTGAATGGTATTAATTTGACATGTAAACAATTTAATTTTACTATTACACCAACCATAGAATGACTTGACAATAATCCCTTACAAATTTAATGTAATTGGAGTGTTTGCTTCCTATAAAAACAAATCAACAAGCAATTCCTAAACTACGGCACACTACTGTGTACCAAATTGATAAGAAGATGAATACTAATAAATTGATTGCACCACCTGTGCAAACTACTTGACAATTTGCTACACTGCTCACCACTTATGAGCTAGCAAATTGACACAAATTACAATACACCAACAAGACACACAAATTGTTTTTTATAAATATTTTTATTGATAATGTCTATATACAAGTTGACTCAAGAAAACTATGACTCTAATTGCAATGGATACGTAAGAGAGAAAAGAGAAAATCAACTAGAAATAAAGTCAAGTGGAAGTAATAGAAAGATATGTCTATTCATTTAAGTTTCTTCCTATCTACTTGTCCTACTTCAAATCTTTTCATTTAGCCTATTTGATATCTAATCTTGTAAATTGTCCTTTTATACCAATTATCAACGGATTTATCATGGTCCAATGGAAATACAATCTATTAGCTACTCCTATTTACACTAGAAAAAGCAAATGGACAATTGGAAAATTCACGTGACTACATGATTCATCGATTGCAAAATTATAAATCTTCCTTCAAAGAATTTATCTCAAAATTGACTTTGGACAAACATATCCAAATTCTCAAATGCATTTGTAATGGAAGATTGTTCCTTGCAAGTTGAAGCCTCCTAGAACAAAACCCCTTGTTATTGCTCAAGATATTGGAATTCTAAAAACTTATTATCCATAATACCTATATCTTTATGGCCCCATACTTGACTATCCCTATCCCTTGACTAGAGAGAAACCACTTGCCTTTTAAATATAATCTCCTCTGGATTCCCTCATAAAATATTATTCTTGCTACAACCCTAAATACATGGTATATGTTGATATGAATATGCATATTGTATATAAATACTAACATTCATGTATGGGTTTGACAATGGCTTTGGTATATTGCATATATATATGGACATGCCATATGAATACGACATACAATCACATATTCCTTATCAATTGTAATCACATATGAATTTAGAAAATATATTTTCAGGGGGATAATTAATGAAAAAATATATATAATTTATATATATTTTGGATGGAAAGTTGTGAAAAATAAATTAAAATGTTTCTTTCCAATTTGGAGGGTCTAGACTTTGGTATCCCTTTTGAGAGACTATCTTTTTTAATGCAACTAAAATATGGGTGCTATAACCATGCAAACATAATTTGTTTTGCGTCAAGCTGTAGACAACAATGCTAGTATGTGAGTACAAAGACTTGAGCCTACAAGCCTTGAACCTAGTTGTAGGTATGTACCTACAACCATTTGAAGGTGTTTATAACATATGTACCTACAACATAAATACACTATGACATGAAAGATTCTATAACATAGGTATCTATAATATAAACACCTACAATCATAGAAAGTGTCTATAGATTCCTAGGCTCATGGGCAAACATCACTAGCATGTGAGCATGGAAATGTGAGCTAGCCTATGAGCTTTGAGCACATGTATAAGTCGATATTCTACAACTATTGAAGGTATTTATAGTCTAATAAGCAAGCTCTTTAAACATCTGTACAACTAGATTTTGAAAATAAAATAAAATTCTTCATTGGGGATAACTATAAGCCCATGCTCTTTTTTCATAGGCTTAGGCTTAGGGGTTAATTGATGTACAATATTACACATGAGACAAGCCGGGACTTTGACCTTCACACTTGAAAAAGTCCCAAGTCCTACATTTAATATTTTTTATTCCGCCTTCTTCCACCCAAAAAAGTTTCCGAGATTCGACCTCGAACGAGAACAAGAAGTGAGTTTGGACTTAGGACGTGGTTTAAAACACCCCTCGATGCTTTCCTCCATCATCGGGAAGAAGGCCGGTTGCCCATACTCCGTCCTAGAACGCCATATTATTATTTTTTTGTCATGTTCTAACGTAACTTATAAGTTAGTCCCTCTGAAACAAAAGGTAATCTCCTCATTCAAGCTACGCTACGGGTCTGTCTTGTGCGTCCATGATTTCACTTTTGTCAGCGTGAGGGCCTCCGCCGTCTCCCACATACAGAGTCATCATACAAGTTCGTGCAACTAAGTTTATTCCTTCATGTGCAAAATTCTGCGGCATGCGACCGCGTGCTGCAGAAATAAGAGCTGAAAAAAGCAGTACGGTGAGTGTCCATGCAAAATAAGGTTAGCCGCATCCATAACCGTTAATTTAATTTAAGGGGTTTTGGACATGATGTCCCACTGACACACATCCAACAAACTGTTGGGCCCTACTAGCACGAGAAAAATGATTTGTGTGCACTTTCAAATGTATTATTTGGACAATGTGAGAATAAGTTGTGATTTTTTTTTTAAGAGGTGACTATACATGCACCTAATACCAACACTAGGATTTGATATTCAGATGGAGTGCATCCTTGTAATCACATCTATTCACTTCCTAAAAAATTTCAAGATTTTAGAGGTGACAGTTATGGGTATAGTGACGGTAGCAACATCCAACTGTCACTTCTTTTGCAAAGAGTAAAAGAAATTCAAAATTGTTTTTTTCCCCACATATTTAACTATAGGATATTGTTCTATGCTAGTTTTAAAATGTGAAAAAAAATTCAAAAACTTTCACCGCATAGATTGCAAGAAATATGCGTTTAAAATGAAGAAAACAAGTCTTTTCTGTACTTTGATCAACTAGGTTTTTAATTTGGCTTTGAATCTTCTTAACTTAAATTTTTTGCACTATTGATTTAATTTTCTAAATTCTTATGTTGAAGAATGAATTGAGAATCTAGGAAAAAAAATTCAACAAAAAACCCCCCTAATTTTCTCTCATTGAAAAATTGTTAAATAGAAGTAGGTTCAAGATTGAAGGAATAACTAAACCGTTAATAGTTCTAAGATGGAATTGAAACACAATAATCCTAATGGTGAGATTGTTCTAGTAAGCAAATCTAACCCTAACTAACAAAATAATTCAAATAAAAAAAATAATTGCATTCATAAATCATTTCTATAAGTTAATTTTTTCAAGAAGATGTTTATATTGTCCAAAAAACAAGATTGTCCATAACTTTCTCATCACTAGTCCAAATAGAATGAATCAAAGCCTTTTGTTTGACAAAAATGTAATTTTTGAGAAAAAAATTAAAAATTAAAAAAATTCAATTTTTGTGATTTTTTTTTTATTGCCCCTCGAGCTGCTTTTTAGACTCATGGTGGCATAACTTTAGTTTGTGGGCACCAATTAAAATAACAACTATATTCCCCCAAAGCTAATCCGATTTCCTATCTTCAAAAATAGTTTGAAGAAATCATGTCAAAAATTGAGATTGTATAAGCCTACCCCAAATCCCAAGAGTCCTTTGCAAGAATTTTGGGACTTTAGGGGTCAAACAAGAGCAATTAATAATGCACTTTAGATTCTTGATCAACAACACAAGGTTTTTCTAGGATGGTTAATTTGGGAGCATCCTCAATTTGTTCAGGATATTTTTCAGATTTACTAGCTATTTTCCTTTCATTCCCATATTGAATTGTTATTTCAAGTACCGAGGTCTAAATTTTTTTTTCTATTTTTTACTGTGAAATTGAAATTTCATTGATTTTTTCATCGGATTTTTCTCTGATGTTTTCAAATTGCAACTAGTTTTTTTTTTCTCCCAATTCCACCGGCTAAGAATGAACTAACCCACAATTCTCCTCAAACATTGCTTGCAACCACAATTATTGTGCAAAACCCCAAGCTCAGTGAACTTCAGGAACTCCAGAGCCAGCCCACTTAGGGCGGGTTTATACATGCTTTGGGGCCGGATGGAAGGCTGGCCGGATTTGCCTTCAATCCAGCCTTCAATCCATCCCCAATTCACCACTCCGGCCCTAGATAATGTAAAGTGGTGAGGCCGGATTTTGGGTTCGGATTGAGAATTAATCACTCCGGCCCCAAGTAATGTAAAGTGGTGAGGTTGAATTCTAGGGCCGGATTGAGGATTAATGTGCTCTTGTATTTTCTTAATGTTCAAATAAAAAAACATAAAACGTGAATATTTCCTTTCTCTTCTTATTTTTTCTATTTCAAAAGAATAAAAGAGAGATTCTTTTAGTTTTTTGTTCTTTTTTCTTCTTATTTGTGCAATTTAAAACATAGAAAAGATAGTTTTAAGATTTTTTAAAATCCTTTTTTTTATTCCTACTTTATCTATTTCAAAAATAGAAGAGAGATTTTTTAATATTTTAAAACGTTTTTGTTTTCTTTCCTATCTTCTATTGGGAAAAAAAATTATTTTATTTGAATCTTCTCCTTTCTCTTCTTGTTTTTGTATTCCGAAAGAAAGAATTAAAAACAAAAACAAAAGCTTGGAACTTTTCCTTTCCTTTCCTATTTTTTCTATTTAATTTTTAATTCTTTTAAATCATATTTAAATGAAAGCAGACTTCATTTATTATAATATATTTTTTTGATTATTTATGTAGTCAATGTACATTAAGTCACATTCCCTACTTTCCTACTTTTGCAACATGGTGACTATACAAATGCAGAATGTTTTAAAGTAAACATGCCTATGTAAGACATAATGAGTGTTTTACCTTATGACAATTGGCAAAAAAATTCAGATTTTTTTCCATACAAACATAATAGTGAGAAATAAAGAGAGCAGTCGAATTTTTTTATTTATAAAGTGCGAATTTTTTATAAATTTTTGAAGTATATTGTCCAATTGGCTTAAAAGAGTCTGTACACTCCTCCAAAACCAACAAAAAGTTAGTGTATGCTTGATGGCTATCTTACTACCTAAAGCAATTACAATATTTTATAACATGGTCGCAACATAAAGGAAGAAAAAAATCAATTACTTTGATGAATTGGTACTAAAAAGGTAGAAGTTTCTAAATTAATCACTAATAGCTCCATCACCATCACCCAAAACATTGATTAGGCCACTAACTAACTTAATTACGTCCTAATTTCATCTATTGAATTTTTTTTGTCATGGATTGATGTAAGACTCTAATAGGTCATTTCCTAGGTGCATGTCATAGGTGGTTTGCCTATTATATGCAAATTTATCTTAATATCATTAGTATTATTCTTTACTTTCAAGTTCAATCTCAATTCTATATTGACACTTATGCAAATAGCCCTAATTATTTTTTAATTATTTTTGAGGAAAGAAATGGGTCTAGACTCAAGGTGTAAAGCATGTGGATTTTAATTATAGAATATTTTAGTGGAAAATAGAAATAAAAATAAAAATTCTAATGTTTTTTCTTGAAGTTTTTTTCTTATGTTGAAATTCTTTTTTAAATCATTACTTTTTAATTTAAAAATTAAAATTAAAATTTTAGAAATTTTCATTACAATTATCTCCAGGGGCTTTATTAACTTATGGCTAGTCACTGCCTTCGTTGCAAATCGATAATCCCATAAATGAAAAATAATTATTGATTACTGATTAGCAGTAAAATCAGTGACAGAACGTAAATCTTCAGTCTGACAGAATAAGCAGACCAAAACTCTCTTGTTTCACTTCTTATCTAGTTTATTTGTAAAATCAAAAGAGTTCGTAAATAAAATAAAAAATAAAATTCTTTTCATCAATGGTGGAGATTTGTAGGGTCCAACGGAGGGGCTCCATCCGGCCCAAGATGAGAGTTCGGGCCACCCAAAACCTCGTCCCGATTGCTCCCTTGGGGCCGGATGGTTTGGCGCCAAAACCATGCCACCTAAGCCGACACGTAGGATGAGTGATGGTTCCATCCGGCCCCAAGTATAAAGCCCTTCGACCGGATTTGGCAAAATTGAGAGATTCTATTGGTCCAAACTTGGAGAGTTCCGGCCGGCCTTCAATCCGGCCCCAAGTATAAACCGGCCCTTAGTTAAAACCAACCGATGCCTACCATCCCAGGTTTAAACAATTAAACAAATAAATGATGATAATACATTTGTACTAGTTCAGTTTTCTTTTTTCATTTAAGAAACTTATTCTACACTAATAACAGACAAAAATAAAATAAAAGCAGAAGCGGAATTTAATGCCAGTCATTCTGCCAGTAAACTCCTCACAAGATCTGAGCAGATCAAAAGCAAAATCACAGGTTCATGATGATTTGCCAACTTGACAATCATACAGACAAAAGTTGAACAATCAAACAAACAAAAGTTAGGCAAACAATTGGAACCGACTACAGTACTACCGTATCATCCAGCTACGGATGTTTTTTTGGTTCCATACATTAACCCCAAAGTGACATTCAATTTCTGGGGTTCAAAAACATCATTGCTTTGAAGCTTTATGGATCTAAATGTCTTCAAGTTATACAAATCTCAACTGTACAATCTTGTAGTGTACATGTTGTAGATGACATGTACAAAATTTGAAGTCATTTGGCCACATAAATGACGGACCCATGACCATTGATTTCAAACCTCACTGTCCATCACTCAATTTGCTGCCCTTTTGCAACTAGATATGTATGAAAAAATTTATATTTATTTTTCAGAGATGAAATTACATGTTTTCTTTACAAAAATTTCAGATTTTTTTGTAGAAAATTGATTTTTTTTGAGATTTTTTGAAGAGAAAGTGAAGAAAAATCATATTAAATAGAAAACAATTTCCAAAAATCTGAAAATTTCATCATGTGTATATATTACAATGACAAACATCATGGTGTAAACTCAATTTCCGTGCCATTATATAATTAGAAAATAATAGACATTGAATATACACCCAAAGTTCAAATTGCAATAAAATGTTCAATATTAGGATTTTCTTCAAAATTCAAATTGGAGTAGAAACTAGAGTAGATGACCTTTGTTTTGTTAGTTGGGTTCAAACTCAAAAAATATCATTTTTGTGGAGAAATTTCAGATTTAGAGCAAGGAGCAACAACATTCCAAAATACACTAAAATAGCATATTTTGTGATTCGTTTTTTTTTTAATAACTTCTCATTTACATGAAGACGAACATTGGAAAGACTACAAACTCAATTGGATTCTCTTCATAACCCAACATGAAAGGTCAACAAGGAAAAGGAGGATGAAAAAATGCTTTTGAATTCTATCCAACCTACAGTGTTGTCATCAGAACGCCACGGAATGGCGCCCGTGGCACTCTAGGGTTAAGTAAGGTTGTTTATTTTTGGTTTGTTCAAAGATCTCCTGGACCGTGCATCCTCATGTTGCATTCTTGGTGCCACTAGAAAAGCCTTCTAATGTAACAGGCTCTGAAATTGCACAGGCTCTAAAACCGCCCACATCCTGAAATGTACAATGTATGTACATGTGTGTTTTTTGTAGCCTTCAGCAATGTACTTACATTGTAGATTTTAGGGGGGGGGGGGGGGGGGGGGCGATTTTAGAGACCTATACTATGCCATTTCAACTTCAAAATTTTATAACTAATTCCACAAAGCTCCATAAAATATGAAACGACTTGGGTTAGATGCCAATTCCACTTCTCTTTCTAGGAAAATTTTCTGAAAATTATTTCAAGAAGCTTTGCCTTTTCAAAATTCAGTTTCAGTTCTTGCGTGGGTGATTTCTAGACCTGTTACCTTACAAGGAGGCCGGGGTGAACTGACCCCCTCGCTTGTCGTGCCAAAGTCCATCCAGGGGTGCATATAAAAAAAGCCCCCTATTTTGTGCCGTGTAAAATCTATTTCCTACATGTTCCTGAACTTTAGCTAATTTGGGACCTTTGATTGCAAATACGAATTCAGAATTTGCAAAAAAATTGATGCATGGAAAAAAAAAATTCAGGGTTTTCCCAGGGGACGAGCAAGGTGGGCAGTTCACCCCGGCCTACAAGGAGGGGTGCATGGACCAAAGCCAAGATTAATTCCGTCACTAAATTGTGGACGAAAATGCTGAGAAACTAAGGATTAATTATTTTTCCTTTAGTTGCAGGGTGATGAGCAACAAGTTTACGCAGTCACGTGGCTTGTTGGAAATCTTTTGAGAGTTTTAATGCAGTGGTACTTTCCATTTGTTCAAAAAAAAAAAAAAAAAAAAAATCTTTTGAGAGAAGTTTCCCTGCACACAAACCCTTCATAATGATTTGAATATAGTGTATGTAATACTACAATTATGTATAAAGACTTAATATATATGTAAATATTGCAATCAATAGCATGTGTAATGTAGAAAATATAACCTTTCAATCTATGCATTCATTACAAATAGTCAAAAGTTAGTCTACATTGTTGCACCTATATACAGTTATTTTTAATGTTTTAGAAATAAAGATAATTAATAAAAATTAGTTAATCTTTATAATAGATTCAACTTTATTTAATATCTGATTTTGTAGGTGATTCTCTAGGTCCACACATCTTGTTGGTCCATACATTAAAGGTGTTCCCACTTGGTGCTAAAGAAAGTTGTTATTGAGGTCTTAGGAATGAATTTATACCTACTTTTGGACTAGATTCACATTGCAAACATCACCCTTAACACCAAGTGGGAACATACCTTTAGGTTGTTTGTTTTCAGTTTGTTCAAAGATTTCTCAGACCGTGCATCCTCAAATTGCGTTCTTGGTACCACTGGAAATGCCTTCTACAAAGAGGGGTGCATGGACTTTGTTTTGTGGCGTTTGGACTCACAACATAAAAGATGTTGAACTTCAAAGATTTCATATATTAAAAAATTAAAAAATACTTATATTTATATTTTATTTTGACTATGGCAACAACACAAGGCATACTATAGTATAATTTCTATAAAGTGAACCTCTGTAAGCCAATAACCTATCTAATTGAGTGAAATTATTCCTTCAATCCTTGCTTGGACACATTGAAGATGTATAAAATAACAAAAAAAAAAAAACTTTCATTGAATTTGGAATTTAATTCTCACTCTAGTGACTGTGACTTCATTCTATAAGGACCACAAAATTGCAACCCACTACAAAATCTTCAAATGTCATAATGCCGTACTTCCTCTCTAAGCAAAAATATCTCTAATGTAATATTCTCCTCCGGTCCCGGGGCTATTACCTCATGGAAGTTCTATTGTAGTACAATATTCATTCCCAGTTAACTATAAACTATCCTATCCTACATAAAGGGCATACTCAATATAAAATTAACACCTAAATGATTAGTATGGCATCCAAAGACTCCATACCTATCCACAAACTAAAACTCCTCAGAACTTTCATTTCATTAATCAAAATGGAATGATTTAAAGATTCCTTTATATATGCAAATCTAAAAAATATAATTTCAATTTTTTATTTTTTTTAAAGTAAATTTTAAAGAAGTTTTTTTAGTTGCCCAACCTGCCCGTCGAGCAATGAAACTTACATATCGTGCAATAACTTTCTAATCACATAGTCAAAAGTTTTGCAAATTATTGGGCCTTAAAGCTACTCCTCGGACATATGTTGTGTGAAATTTTCAAAGAAGAAAAATAAATATTCCGTTTGTAGTGAGCAGCCCAAAATTGTTATATTACCAAAAAACGGTGTTGCGGTCTTTAGGGGTTAATATCGATTGTCCCATTGTCCCCTCAGAGAACAAAATAGAATTCACGTAGGCTCGTATGGCCTCAATTTTCGTCATGATTTTATGAAACTTTTATATAAAATATAGTTTTGCAAGAACCTTATGAAGTTATAATTTTGGTAGCATTTAGACACCCAATTCAGAAGTTACAAGCATGCTTTTTAGAAACTTGAATGGCTTGGGAGTAGGTCGGGCAAGGTTGTCCTTTACACTTGAATTTGAACTTGAATTTGAGGTGGGACAATAAAAGGGCAGGGGCCATGGCTATGTTGAATTGAACATGTTGGCTATAGATATGTTAACCACTAAAGTTCCATTGTCCCTTCGGGGAACAAAATGGATTTCAAGAAGACTCTTGTGGTCTCAATATTTGTTGTGATTTTCTGAATTTTTTTGGGAGGTTGTGAAAACATGTTAGCTTTCCAAAAATATAATTTTTATTTCAATCAAAGCTCGGGAACAAAAATTATGGCACAAAAAGCCTTATTTTTACTTCGGCGGGCAGAAAAAAACTTCAAAAAAACTTTAAGTAAAACATTTAAAGTTTTTTTTTATATAGAATATATTTTTTGGTACATGGAAAGCTTTGATTCATTCCATTTGGATTTGTTATGTGAAAATTATGGACAATCTTGTTTTTCAAGCAATCAAAGTGTCTTCTTGAAAAAACACCTCGTAGGACTCATTTTTTCCTCAATTTTCACAACTAAAAAAAAATGTTACACAAGGTTAAGATCTCTTGCTATAAAAATCTTACTATTGAAATTAATGTATTTCAATTCCATCTTAGAGCTATTAACAATTTAGATTTTCCTTCAATCTTAAATTCACTTCTACTTAACAATTTTTTAATGCTTGAAACTAAGTGCACTTTTAAAAAAAAAAAAAATTTAGACTCTCAACTCAATTCTTTATCATATAAAATTAGAAATTCAAAATCAGTAGAGCAAAAATTTCAAGTAAAAAAGTTTCAAAGCCAAAGAATGTAGTTGAGCAAATGTAGTCTACCCCCTGAAGTTCATTGACTATGTTTTCACCAAAACACTTCAAAACTGCCATTTTTATTACAAATACCAAGTTTTAAAAAAAAATCATTTTTGGACACATGTAACCATAACATCTTGTAGAACACTAGCTTAAGAAGATGTGGAAAAAATTACAGAAATATCCATAGCGTGGATTGCAAGATATAAGCATTCAAACTCATGCACTAAAATCATTTTTTTGCCCCTGCAAAAAACAGGGCAGCTGCACTTCACAAGATCACTTTTCTATGAAAAAATGTCCAAAATGGTGGTGCTTCTTTGGATTCTTTTTTCTAAACAAGTTGGCTATATGCTGAAAAATTTCATATCATTTGAAATTGTACAACGTATAGGTAAAAAATAGTGAGTAGGAAGAAATAGAAAATGATTCACAATACAAAATTGTTAAGAATCTAGTTATGGAATTGAAAAATGCCAATCCCAATGGTTGCAATGTTGTAATAAACACTCTACATCTTGTGATTTTATTTTTTTCAAAAAATATTGAAAATTGAGTAAGATAAAGGACTTCAAAGTTTATTTAGAGTAGATTCAAATTTGAAGATAAAGGACTTCAAAGTTTATTTTAGAATAAAAAATTCATAATTGCCCGCAAACAAAACCCTCATAAGTTTTGACTTACTGATCAAAATGGAATGATTTAAAGATTTCCACATATATATAACTCTGGAAAAAAAATTTCAAATTTTTATTTTGAAAAAAGTGTTTTTTAAAATTTGCCCGGACTACCCATTTATGCAAAAAAGTAACATATTAGGCCATAACTTTTGACTCATTATTCCAAAGGTCACAAAATTTAGTGCATATGAAAGATATTCCTTGTCCCCACCTTCTATTAAAATTTTAGCCTAAAATATGGAAAATCTCCAATCACAAGTATGTGCCCAAATCTTCCATGTTTCTAAAAAACGTTGTTTGGTCCTTTATGGGCTAAACAATGTTATCCATGCAATTTTCATACCATCTCAAATTTGTGATTGCCATTCATCTTTCATCTACATTCATCCGTATTCATTTTCATTCATCTATATTCATCCAAATTTCATTTCAATATCATCCAAATGTTCACAATAATTAGACCTCATTCATCCATAAATAGATTATATTTTTATAAGGTGATCTCACATAAATTGAATTAGTTTTTTGAGCGGTAAGAATTGAATTGCAAATCTAATGAACACCCACTAGAAATATATATTTTAAATCATTATATTTATCTAATTTTATATGATAATTATAAAACAATATTTTTATTGAAAAAAATATAACTTTTAAAAATATTTAAGATTTTTTATTTCATCAAAGTCCATTTTTAGATAATGTAAGAAATCTAATGCCTACTGAGCTTAAAACATCTTTCTCTATCTAACCAACAAAAAGTCAACATTTTGATAAGTTTTATCAATTTTTATTTTAATTGTAACTTTACAAATTTAAACTAGACAAGTTAGAGACATTACAAAAAATATGAGGCCTCCGGAAGGCCGTTAAGCCTGGACCCCCGTAGTGATACTACGGAGATTTTTTCCAAAAAAAAAAAATTCAGAAACTGAAATTCTGACGTGGTCGAAGTTCCACGCCAGCGCTGACGTCAGCGCCACGTCAGCGTGACGTCATTCTTTAATTTTTTTTTCAGGAGGAAAAAAAAAAGTTATTTTTTTTCAAAAAAAAAAGATTTTTTTTTTTTTTTTCCGTAATATCACCCGCGGGTCCCGAAAATCAGCACTCACGGCCTTGTTGAGGCCTCATATTTTTTGTAATGTCACATGGAAAAAGAAAACACAACAATGTTACTTATGGATTGAAAGATTATATTGTTTGGTCATGAGGGTGTCAAAAATAAGTTTTCAAAAATATAAACTACAGATAGTAAATTGGTTAGGTTTTATTTAACTTTAGAGCATTGTCTGCACCAAAATTGGGTGCATTGGGCATTCAGGGGTTAATTAATGCTTTCCTACAAATGGATCAACATGTGTATGTTCTAAAAATGAGTTTATCAATGGAATGGATGTAGATAAGCCATTTTTTGAGACACAAAAAACAAATTGTGAAAATCCAAAGAGTGAGACCTGAAAATTGCATTCACTACAACTTGGGCAATTGCATTCAATACTCAAGGAACCATTGATTTTTCATTAAAAACTTCTACTTTGGTTTCCAATGGTTGTAGTGATATTTCCAACACTTGCAATGATAGTAATTGGCAAAGTTAATTAGACCTTTCACTTGTCAAAAGATGACAAGAATGGTTCATTTAGTAAAGAACAAACAAAGTTCATGGTCTTTTCATAGTACCCATTTGCAAATTGCACAAATTGCTAAACATACAAATGTAAAATTCAAATTCAAATTAACATGTTGTTGGAAGCATGGCACAATCTTGATACAGTTTCTTTAGTTTAACACTGATCAAATACGACTACAAGTATGTTGAATTTAATATTAAAAAATAACTTTTGCTTGATTTTAAAAACATAAAAAATGTAGATCCAATTAATATGGTCCATCAATAAGGGTAGAAAGAGATCACTAAAGTGCACAAACTATTCAAATAGAATCATTTGCATATCAATATCAACATTAATAAAACTACACTTTTATGCACTCAAAATGAGTATAATTGCACCTACTTTTTTCTAACCTAGTTTCTTCTAACCCACTTGACATTTCTAAAATCCGCGGATGCTTTAAAACCTCCGATGCATCCAAACGCTCATTGACATTATACGTCAACATTCTTTGAATTAGATATTTTGCATCTTTCAAGATGCATGACATTTGGTCCTTAGCAAACAAGTCATGGCACTTCATGATTTCTTTGTGTACAACTGTGAATGTGTGACCATCGAAAGGAGGATACCCGGCTAAGAGACCATATAGTACCACCCCGAGGCTCCAAATGTCCACTTTGGGTCCATGGGTGCGTTCCATGACTTTGGAGGTCATATATACAAGAGTCCCAACGACATTGGTCAATACATCACCATGCTCAAAGAATTGGGCCAACTCAAAATCAATCACTTTGAGTGTTGAGCCTTTGTTGACGAGCCAAGAGCCTTTGTTGCTAAGGGGTCTGTAAAAGCGACCTCGCTCTAAAAGCGACCTCTAATACAAAGGTGCATCTTACTTTCTTCAATGTACCAACATCAGGACATTTCAGGAAGGGGGTCGCTTTTAGAAACCACTGCGTTTCAACTTCAAAAATTTGTAACTAATTCCCCAAAGGTTCAAAAAATATGAAACGACTTGGGTTAGATGCCAATTCCATTTTTCTCCCTAGTAAAATTTACTGAAAACTATTTCCAAGGACTTTAGCTTCCCTGAAAACGCAATCAGCTCTTAAAGGGTTGCTTTAACAGCCCCCCTACCTTAATTATTACGGCAACCCTAATTCCACTCTGTCCGTGTAGTCCATAACATTTGCCAAACACGTAATTACGATATAAACAAATTTTAAATTTACATACGGTGCGAGATCAAATGATGGCACCTGCCGGCACCCACATGGCTCTCCGCTCGCATGAAGTGAAATCCCCACTCTCTCTTAAGTTTGTGTGCAAGGAAATTTCCATTCATTTTGCTTCCCCCAAAATGCCTGCAGCAGCAGTTTCAAAGATCTTTGAATCCTAACAGCAACTGGAGCAGGACAATTGTGTGAAGAAGAGTTGAGTAGGTACCATCACTCAAGTTTGGTGCGCTCAGCGGCTGCCCAGTCCCCTCATTAACCGTCTCCGCAGAAAGCAGACGAAGATGACGAGTCAACGTCGCACTTACTTTAACCCCTTTTAACGCCTCAATTCCTTTTTCGAAATTTTGCACATTCTTGCTTAAGGTAAACCTGCCTATGACAGGCAGAATGACTGATTTGTTGTATTGCCATTAGCAAAAATAATCAAATTTTTTCCCATACAAAGACACATGTGAGAAATGAAGAAAGCAACTGAAATTTTATTTTTTGGATAAAATATGAATTTTTTGTGAATTTTTGAAGTGTACTGTCCAGTAAGCCCCAAAGAGTCTGTAGACTACCCCAAATCAGCAGAAAATTGTTTCCATGATGGTCATCTTCCCACCTAAGACAGTCATAACATTTTCTAAGATGGCTATAAGACTTTCTAACATGGACATGACATGAAGAAATAAAAAAAACTACTTTTTACTACCAGTTTTAGACTAGATTGGTGTAAGTGTTCATAGTAGTTACTAATAACTTCATAACCATATCCCAAGGCTTTGATAACAACTACAAATCAACCTTATGCAATCTTCATCCCATTTTTAAGAAAAAGTTTCTCATAGATTGATAAAAGACTGTAATGGGGGGGGGGGGGTCAGTAGGTGCCTGTCATGGGTGGTTTGTCTGTCATAGGCAGGTTTACCTTATATCTTTGTACAAAAAATATCATTTACTTTGAAATTTCATGAAATTGGTCATTAAGGAAGGTCGTCTTTTCAAGATTCAAGTGTTACATTGGATGAATGAGAAGTTGGTTGGACGAAACAACGCCTACAAGCCCTCTATTCATCGTCCATGAAATGGACGTTGGAGCGCTTATTATAAGCGTTAAATTTACTTAATAAGGTAGGAGGTCCATAAATCATCCCTTGAAACGTACCGACTTCATCTTGTTACTAATTCCTAATTAGGAGTCGCATTTAGGGGTGGTTTTTATGTGGACTCTTAAAAAAAACTAGACTAAAAACTAGTTTTTTGAAGAGCCTGCATTTCATTGTTGATCTATGGGCCTCACCAACCCTGACTCTACATGGAAGTTGGCCCTTATAACCCGTTCAGTTTATGAACCTCCTATCTTAGTGGAGGATCTAAAATAAACCATGTTCTTGTCAAATTATTAGTTTTATACTTTATTATTATTAGGAGGAGGAGGACGAGGAGTATACAATATTAAAGTAAGAAGTCCATAAACCATCCCTTGAAACATACCTACTTCATCATGTTACTAATTCCTAATTAGGAGTGGCATTTAGGGTTGGTTTCTTTGTGGGCTCTAAAAACACTAGATTAAAATCTAGTCTTTTTTAACCCCTCACCGCCGAAGCTCTAACCATGTCAAAAAACAACCTTGCTTTTCAAGTGTTATAAATCTAAATGCGAGTAAGTTATAAAAATCTCAACCGTACAATATTATAGTGTGCATGTTGTAGATGGTGTAAGTAAAATTTGGGGTCATTTGACCGTATAGATTGAAAGATTATAATGTTTTAGTGTTGAAAAAAGATGCTGAAATTTTCCTAAAAACACATTTCGAGGTGGAATCCGATTTCTAAACCTACTCAAATGAGAAAATTTTAAACTACAAGGTGATTCTAAACCAAAAGACAAACACTTTGGTGGAAAAAACACACATTTAATTGACTCATTGCATTTGCAAAGTTGTTTTGAAATGTCAAAAAACAGTGAAAAAAGTAGCAAAAAAACACATCTACAGCTGAACCTACCTCTGCTAAAATGCTTCTCAGTCAATCATATCTTCTTGGATTGATATGAAATTTTTACCACAAGAACTAGACTAGTATGTGAAACTTTTACAACAAAAATTATTGAAAAAAACTCCTGTATGAAGAAGTTATAAGCCACCAAAGTTCACTGTAATGCAAAAATGTCTAGATTTTGAACTTCGAATTGCTCCAAAGCATTCAAAACAACTTGGGTTGACATGAAAATTTAACCACAATAACTAGACTTAAAGGGGAACATAACACAACAAATTTTATTGAAAACGAACATTGGATGAAGGAGATATAAGCCCCCGAAGTTGCAGCCTTCAAATGCAGTTTGATGAATTCAAATTGAACCTATGAACTTCGATTGGCTTTCAAGAAATCAATAAAGCTCGCATTGATCTGAAAATTCTGCCACATAAACTAGAAGAGAGAGCGCAACTTTAACAACAAGTTTTATTGAGTTTGGACATCGGATGCAAAAGTTACAGCACTTTGAATTTTCTGTGAGGACACTTTTCGTCCCCTCCGGCGATGAGGGGTTAAGAGCCCACATTTCACCGTTGATCTGTGGGTTTCACCACCCCTGACTCTACATGGAAGTCGGCCCTTAGAACCTGTTCAGTTTATGAACCTCCTATCTTAGTGGAGGATCTAATATAAACCATGCTCTTGTCAAATTATGAGCTTTATATTTCTTTTTTACTATAATGATGATTAGTATATAATAATAATAATAATAATAATAATAATTTTAGTTACTAGAATTTATGCATTTTTTCAATGTTTTGCTTGAAGTATTATGGGAAATGCAATTGTGGGTATGGATTGCATGGGTGCACAATGCAAAATGTGCCCCTACATTGGGTGCTGAGTAGGCCTTAGTACTCTAGGCTACGAATCACAATGCTTGTACACCTACATGCACCTTCCAAATATGCATTTGTAGAAGACAACTTTGAGCATCATCAATCCAAGCCTGTTGTAAGAAAGAGTAGTGCAAATGAGAAATGTGTCCTACACCATGTTTCTTAACCCCTAAAGTCCCAAGGCATTTTGTGGCTCAAAAACCACTCAAAACTACCATTTCTAAGTTTACAAGATGAATTTTTTTGAAAATGTAGTTGTAGGATCTTGTATTTAACTTGTATGACCATGTGGAAAAAAATATTGTGAGTTTTGATTGTATAGATTGGAAGATTCAAAGTGAGTTTTTTTTATAATTGCACTTGAGAACTTCAAATGGCTTTGACCGTTGTTTGCTACAAACTTCGAGCTTGACTTTTTTTTGCTTATGCAAAATCATATTAGGCATATGCATACCATTTTTTAAGGCAATACAAGACATTGAACACATCCAATAAAATCTTGCAATGCCACAAAGTCACAAGAATTGGCAACAAAATAGGCCATTTTTTAATAAGTTTTCCACCACATATTTTTAGAAAAAAAAATCAGAATGGCAGATTCAAAGATGTACACAGTAGAGTGTTTTTTTGCAAAATTTCAAAATTTTAATTTTTACAAGCATTTCATGTGTATTGCAATCTCCCAACAAGCAAACAAATTAGGTAGCCCTTGTACAAAGGGACCCTAGATGCTCCTAGTAAGTTCCCGATTGGTTTTCAAGCTATTCTACTACCGGTGAGCCAAGTCTTACGATGTATTAGACGTTTGTATTTTAGGGTCTATCTAATCAAGCATGTCACTAGTCACTTGATCTAGATTTTCTATCCTAATACAACTATTTATTTATGAGTTTTTTACATAGCTTCTACAATCATCAAATGCATGTTCAAAAATGAGAAGAAAAGATATTTATACAAGTGGGGTGGTAGGAGGTAAAACAACCCATGTGGAATATGTGAATTAGGATTAGTAAGACCTCAAGTCAAAAGCAAGAATTTCAAACCTCATTTAGTCATAGTAGAACAAAAAAATTAGAAAAATTAGAACTAAAGTAATGTGAAAAATCAAGCTACCTTTCATCTCCAAAAACTTGTTTTAGATTTCAAGTCTCCATTTAAAAGCTATGGACAAAGTTCAAGGAGGGGTTGGAAGGAAAATTTTCAAACAACTTCTTCTGAATTTGTCCATAACTTTTTTGGAGGCTCAAAATCACAAACTGATTTATAACTATGAAATTTTGCTTGATTTACCAACTTTTTTTAGTTCAAATTTTTGAGTAAAAAGTTATTCTACTATGCCAAATTGAGGTATGAAATTATACTTTGAACACAATTCCTGCGTTTTGAGAGTTAGTGGTCAAGCTCTCATCTTCAAATTATCTCATAGCTTTTGAGGATTTACCATGGACAATGGATTTTATTATAAAGAAAGACCTTTCCCCATCATTCTCTCTTAGGGTTAGTGAAGCAATTCTTTTGTTTTGCTATCAAAATTTCTTGATGGGAGATGGTCAAATAATGGATTGGTAATGGACTCGAATGGATTTGGGGCATTTTTGGCAAACAATCTTTATATTTATTTGAAGGTTGATTGTCTTCGGTTTTGAAATTAGCAAAAGAAATTTGCAATTCTTTTTTATTCAAAGAACCTCCTCATTAAATGCAATATCTTCATGGCTCCATGTCTCATGTCTAATAGTTGCTCACCAATGGTTGTAACTTGTCAACCATGAGTTTGATTTGAAAATAAATTGTATACCCGTGAAGCTCTTGAGACACTCAATCTCCACAAAACGTTTCAAAAAATCATGTCAAAAATTGAAATCATAGGTGGCTGCCTAAACCTTTAAGAATTCCCTAAGGAGACTTTTGAGACTTTAGGGGTTAATTGTGTTTCCCATTTTACATCATTGGATTCATGATGTGAGAAAGATGAATATGTATTTTTGTACTGATATAGCATATTAGATCAAATTTTGGTTGTTTTATTTTTAGTTATGTCTACTCAAAATCAAGTTTAAAAATTAAAAAGACCATAGATACACTAAATATTATGCCATTTTCAATGCAAGAAACAATCGAAGTCCAAGTTTATATAATTTGAAAACTACAAAATTACAGTTGTCCCTTAAAGGACATTGAAAGCCCAAGGGCATTTTAAAAGTCTAAATCTGAACTTTCACATTGTTCTTGATTTAAGTTTTTTTAAAGCTTAATTTTTAAAAATGTAGCTCTAATAATCTACTTTTTACTCCATTTAAAATTTTAAAATTTTAATTGTAGTTTTTGTAACACTTTTAATGTAGCATCTTGAAAGCTCAAAATATACCGTTTTTGAACTTTTTCTATCAAATTTCTCATGGTGCAAGCTCAAGGAGTACATCAATTATACCATAATGCTTGTCACTATTATTTTCGTTTCTCTTTAAAATTTCATATTATTTACATCATTTTGTAATTAATGTGATTTTTACAAAGATTTTTTTTTGAGAAATTGTATCAAATTCAATTTGATGTTTTTAATTATTAGAAAATGAGATTAAATTTTAGACATATATTATTGCTTACAAAAAATATCAATCTTTTGAAACGTGTGTTTGAATGTAGAAATCTATTGAAGTTTGATCAAGCCCGGATTTAAAATGTCCTTTTACCTCTCAAGGCCTAACAACTTCTTGACAATAGTATTTTTCAACGAGTCGTCCCACTTTGATATTTTTTTTGTATATGGATGTGCTTGAAATTTTTTATTTTAACCATACAAAAGTAAAGACTATTTTGTTTCTTATGCATGGAATTAATTGAACAAAATATTGATCCTTGGATTTTTAGATTATAACAATTTTGGGTGATCCATTTATAAGTAAAAACATGCAACTTTGAAGGAAGAAAAAATATAAGAAGATGAATAAAAAAAATTTATCCTCCCCCCCCCAAAAAAAAAAAATATGTATTGGAATCTAAGGGAGATATAGTATTTTTTAATTTTAAAAATGAGAAATAAAAACTTCTCTCAAATTTACACACATTTTCAAATAGAAGTCAAAAGCCAAAACTGATTAAATTGGATACTATAAAAAAATTTAAAATTTTTATATACATCAATTTTTGAAATTTAATGGTTGATATTACTAGAATATTGTTTGAAAAATCTTCAAAAAATTTGGAATTACTCTTATTATTTTGTGTTCTTGATTATACAAAATTGAATCTAGTATTTTTTAAATTGCTAAAAATACAACTTTGAAAGCATTCCTTCCAAACTTAGTTTGTCTGTGTAGACTAAAGACTAAAAATGTTCAAGAAAATATTTTTTTTCCATCATTACTATTCCTTTCATTGTAAATTTTTTATATTTGTTCCTTTTTTTGTAGAAGACTAAGTTTACTAAATAGAATTTTAAATACTTCTCATATTGAAATTTCAAAGATCATAAAATGCAACATGTCAACTTGTTGTACAAGACCATACTTTGCAAAATATTAAGACTTGTTTCACACTATCAAGAATTTGCATTGAAAATTTGAAGAGGACACATTTTGAGGGGTTGAGGTTCAATATTAAAGGTTGATTGATATGTGAAATATTTTAAATTGATAAATAAATAATAAAATTGATATATTTTGAAAGAGAAAATGAAGTTGTAAAATGATACAATATCTAACTTGACTAATTTGTGATTGAAAGTCCATGACTTGAAGTTGGACATCCCAAAATACAAGTATCAGAGGTATGATGGGGAAAAATGGATACAAACAATGTTTCAAGGACAAAAAATGGTAAATATTTTATTCTTCCTAGACAAGGTATGTCAAAGGTTCAAATTTTGACCTCCCCTCCAAAAGAAAAAATATATATAGCCTATATGGGGAGTATTTATAATTGAGGATTCAATAATAAAAACCAAAACACCATCCTTCATCTTAGCTAGATGCTCACTATTTTAGAGGTTTAGAAGTAGGAAAGAGAAAGATGGCATTCAACCCCTAAAAGCCCAAGGGTTCAGACAAAACACAAATGTGTTATAAAATACAAGTTTTATAACTTTTTTGAAGTTTGTATCAAAAAAGATAATGTGAAGCATGAAAAGTAGAAAGTATTCCTACGACCAAAATTATAAAATTATCTTTAGATTATCTTCAAAATAATTTTAAAGATATAACTTCAAAAATTCACCAAAAATACAATTTCTACCTTTAGAATTAGAATTTTATTTTGATTGGTCAAAATTGCGGGTTCTATTTATTTGTTAAAAAATGCATAAGATTTAGAAATGAGAACACCAATACTTTTCCAAAATAGTAAATTTTTCAACACTAGCCGATTCTAAACACTTTGTACTATTTCTCTTATAATTTTTGTTTGACCGCAGCGATTTGAGTTTTTAATATAAATATTGAAAGACAATCCAATCTTTAGGAAAAAAATTTGAAAAAAAGTCTTTTTGCCCAAAATTTTTGCTCAATGTTGGGCAGCAACCATAAAATGGTCGTTTGAGCGCTCAAGGTTAAAGAAGGCCTACATGTAATTAGCATACATAGGAAATCCTAAATGTTTATAAGATCTTTTTAAATATTTGAAAAAAATTATTTATGACAATATTCAAAATTGCAACTACTAACATAACCCCTAATGTTTTTTTGACTATATTGTCACCAAAACTACTCCAAAACTGCCATTTCTAATTCAAGTACTAAATTTTAGAAAAAATAAATATTTTTAGATACATTTAATCATAGTATCTTTTAGTACGTTGGTTTGAAAAGATGTTGAAAAATTTCAGAAATTTCCACCATGTAGATTGCAAGATATCAATGTTTGAAGGGACATAAATCCTTTATTTGGCCCTGCAAAAAAATGGGCAGCTGCACTTCACAAGGTCATTTTTTCATTTGTATGAAAAAATGTTCAAATAGTGGTGCTTCTTTGGATTCATTCTTCAAGGCAAGTTGACTACATGCTTGAAATCTTTTAGATCATTTGGAATTGTAAACATATAGGAAAAAAATAGTGAGTGGAAAGAAATAGAGAATGATTCAAAATATAAAATTGTCATGATTTCAGTTATAGACTTGAAACACGCCAATTGCTACAATTATAATGTTGTAATAAAAAACCTACGTCATTTTTTTTTTAAATTTAAAAAATATTGTAAAATTGAGTTAAAAGATTTCAAAGTTTATTTTAGAGTAGAAATTCCATGACTATCCACAAACTAAAACTTCTCATAACTTTCATCTCATTAGTCAAAATGGAGTGATTCAAAGCTTTCGACATGTATATAAATTTAGAAAACCAATTTCAAATTTTTATTTAAAAAAAAAGTGATTTTTAAAGAAGTTTTTGAGCTATCCGAAGATCAATGTAAATTACATATTAGACAATTACATTTTAACTATGTAGTCAAGAAGTTATGAAAATTGTTGGGCTTTAAAGCTACTCCTTGGGCACATGACATGTGAAATTTTAAATAAATAAAATAAATTTTTTGTTTCTAGTGAGCTGCCCAAAATTGCTATGTTGATTTTCTGGACTTCTATTTGACTCCCTCTATCTAATATTAATTCCTTTTGTTTTTTTCATTTGTTTCAAATTACTCCTTTTTTATCTATGTACTTCAAATCCATTTTAGGATTGGATTTGACAGAAGGGTTTGAATTCAAGAAATGAAGTGAAGCACAAAAAGTCAATTTTATTATTAATATAATTTATTTTTTTAAATCTAAAAATCTAAGTATTACAAAAGTTTGAAGTTGATAAGCTATTGACCAAAAATCTTTGTAGATCTTAAGTTATATAAACACAAATTTCAGTTTATTTGTAATACTTTTAATGATTTTTCTAAGGTTCTCTTATTTATCAATATGAAATTGTAAAACTTTCAAGTTTTTGAATAAATTTTCTGAAGAAGAAATTGCTCAATTTTTTGAATTTTTTCAACATCTATTAATAGAAATTCCAACTTTTTTACAATTGTGAAAACATTGTGTATTTACTATAGAATTTTTACCAAATTCTTAATAATTTCACTCAACATTTAATTTTGGTTATATTGTTTGTTGCTTAACTTGCTCCTTCAATTGCAAGTTAATTAAGGCAATCATTCAATTTTGGACATCCATCCACCATCCATATACATATTTTCATTTGTATTAGTATCCAACATTAGTAACCTTTATCCAAGAATTTGGCAACTTTTGTATTTTTTGGAGAAGTTTATGAGGATTTTATCCAAAATTTCCTTTTTCAATGAGGTAAGACTTTGCCAAAAAATTAATTGTTGCTTTCATTATCACAAAAAAAGACTAATATTACGGGACTAAAGGAATAGTAATCGAAATTTTTTTTGAGCAATTTGTCTTTACAATGCAACATAATAAACTTGAGCACTAAATTTGATAAGAATAAATTTTAGAAAATCTATAATTTTTCGAGTTGTTAGATCCTATATTGCCTAAGATTTAAAAGATATTTAGCTCATAGTTAGAACAAAGAAACACAGCTTTTTTACACTTCGTCAAATGAAAGATGCAAAGTTTACTTGCTTTCTCAAAATCTAATTAGACAACAACTTCAAAGTGGGGTTTCATACTAAGATTTAATATTTTGAATCCTTCAAAAATGCTTACATTATAATATATTTTGAATATTTTTGCATCCAAGAGTTAAAAGTGGAAGGCCAACTTGAGTGTCACCAAAACCTCAGCTTGAGTTAATCCCTAATTGCCCAGCTGCGCATATATGGTTAATCTAAAATTTCAAGCTCATTTAGGTGTCGGTAGTTAAATTCCTTGGACCGTTTAAAAAAAAATTATATGCAGTTTTGATTATTGGAAGCTTTTTTTTTTTCATTGAAAAAGGTAAATATTTGATTTTTGAAAGATCCTCGAATGCATACATGTACCATT